>WELA01012513.1:640312-653598 GCA_009602735.1 Mesotaenium endlicherianum
GGATCAACACCCAAGTGGTTGAAGAACAGGCTACTATCCTTCGTTCTCCTCGAGGCCCAACTTTAGAGCAAACAGGGTTCTTTAGAAGGCCAGCTGACAGGCCTAGAGGGCTGTCCAGATCTAGGTCCAGATCTCCATCTCCAGATCNTCGTCTCCTGATCCTGAAGCCCCAGGAACAACCCCTTAAGGTGACACGCTGAGAAGACAGTCAGTAGGGGAGGCTGGGCAGGGTCAGTTCCTTCATTTAAGGCTTTGGCAGTTTAATGTTGTCGAGGCGACAACAAGTTAAGTTGGAGAGATTGTAATGAATCAATATATTAGTGGATATAATATTCATTTAAATATAATAGTTAATTAAGTTCAGCCTGCTGAACTTTAAGTTAATAGTCAGTCTGTTGGACTTTACATAATCATCAGTTTAATGACTCGGCCGAAAGCAGCAGGCTGAAGTCAACTTAAGTCAGCTTGCTGACACATTCTTTGACAGCCAGCTGACTTCCGTACTCGGTAGCAGCGAACTGCCTTGATATGCATCTAAGTGCGATATGCTAGATGAATGGCCAGATGACATCCCTATGATGGATGGCTATTCGGGATGATGGGAGATGGCGGTGGATTTGGTTAACCGAGGTCCTACCAACGTGGTTAACTCCCGGGTAGGCGGTGCCATCGCACTGACCGTTGAACAGTAAACTCATTCCATGTACATATGCTAGGCATTGCTCTCGAGTTCGGCATTCGGAAACGAGGCCAACTCTCTTGTACAGCTTACTGAGAGAGATCTGAATCCAAGGCAAGAAGCCATTGATACGCACTGTCTTCTAACCTTGCTTATGTATGAGTTTACTGATTTGCATTATTGATGCTAGTTTACTCGCATTTGACTTACGAGTATTATTCACTGCTAGTGTATTGTCCTTTTTCGTTTAACCAGTTAACGGAAATTGCCATCAAGATTACTTGCTGATATAAAGATCTTTATTAATTGTTAATCGCTTATTTGGTAAGTCGATTTATTTCAACTGGTGTGCTGGTTTGCCCATCTTATTTGCCCTCACCTTCGTCTTTTGCCTACTTCAGCTGGTTGCCCCTGCTGAAAAATCTATTTGCTACTCTGCTTGCTGTTGGTGTTTTGCTTGCTGCCGGTTGCTCTTATTTTATTGCCAGTCTCCAGGTCATGCTTGTTATTTTTAGGTGGCGTGCTGTTGGGTTGCTCCCCAGCTCTCCTTTTTTGCCTGTTTGCTGGCCTCTTCTGGTGTTACTATTTTTGCTGCTCCGTTTACTGCTGCTATGTGTAAGGTGCCTACCTCTGTTACTGCATTCCTTCTTGCATTGAATTTTTTGGTATATTACTGTGTGCTGGTGTGCTCGTTAGCCCATCTTATTTGCCCTCGCACCTTCCTCTTTTGCCTTCTTTAGCTGGTTGCCCCTGCTGCAGCTCTATTTGCTACTCTGCTTGCTGTTGGTAGTTTGTTTGCTGCCAATTGCTCCTACTTATTACCAGGTCATGCTTGTTACTTTCATTTAGCCTGCTGCTGTTTCATGCCGGCAAATAGGAAATGAGGTTAGTGTTGCAACTTCTGTTCACTCAAAATAATTACAACGTGTGTATCATCACCAATCACTTATTGAATACTGTTATGATATTTTTGTCATACAAAAATTGGCGGCTATTAAGAAACGCAAGCGGCCGCGTGGCTTGCCGGCTGTACCAAGTGTACCAAGTGCGTCTGGGACAGAGCTTATGGAAGTCACAAAGTTTCAAATAGAGAGCTTAAGGGATATTTCAAAAGATACCACCATCATTGATGCTGCATGTGCTGTTCATAAAGAAATAGCTAAGGAGGTCATGGCCACTCAAATTCTGTGCGCTAGAGAAATTGCATCTAGCATAAGTGTCAGTATCAATGCACTTGCTCAGATGTTTGCAAGCATTGCGGGTCTGGCACCTCCCAAAGATAAGAAGGCAAATACCCTATTTGAATTTGTGAAGAGCGTTGTGATCAAAAATGAACAACAATGATGTTTCAAATTGAACATGGTATGCTCCTTTTTGGGAAATTGAAATACATATTGTTACATTGTTACTCGCTGTTCCATGCAGTTACTATTCATTACACAATGTATGCATTTGCCATGCTTCTTTGCTCAATTGTACTTGCAATATATTAAAAAGACTATTGTTTGTGACTTCTTTGGTGTTAGTGCGTGTAACTGTGAAATTAACAAATGTTGCTCGGCCTGTTAGGTACTATGAGTGCAAATTTTGAAGTTACTAGAGAACATCATATCTCATTCCCAAAGCAAACATAATAGGCGATAAGAGTTAGTGTGTAAGTGTGAACTTAACAAACTTTGCTCGGCTTGTTAAGTACTATGAGTGCAAATTCCCATGTTAGTAGAGAACATTGTATCTCATTCCCAAAGCAAAGATAATAGGGGGTAAGTACTATAATCTTTCATACATAGCATTTTTGTGAGTAGTATAGAAGGTAATACTTCAACATTGTGGACCTGACCACGTGGAGCCTTTGTATTCAAAAATAGCTTTGTTTCCTCGTGTTACTAATGCACGCCAAGGCAAACTTCAACATTGTGAAGATACGACCGCATATCCAAGTGAACATTGACAACAGAAAAGAATAAAAGACATGAAACCCAATTCGAACCACCCAAAAGCATCATACAATGGAAGCCTGTCGTAACAAGCAAGTGCCAAGTGCCAATGCAATGAAGTATAGATTTAAGTTGTTTATGCCAAAATGTAGTTGACCCATGTCTTCCTAATTGTAGTCTATTTGCCTACGATGAAAGAATACCTACTCTTTAATAGATCCACCACAAAATGCAGCTCGTAAAGAGTCCCGAACTCTACCACCCACCTCGCCATCATCATTGTGTGCGTCACGCTCACCGTCAACACATAGTGCTTCTGACAACTCATACTCTTCTACGTTTGTTTCGCGAACACCAATCATCCAATTGTGCAAGATACAGCCGGCCATTACAATGATAGTGACGGCCTCTATGTCATGCTTCAAAGACCTATCTACGCCACTGAATTAACGCCAAACATTCTTGAACACACCAAATGTTCTCTCTACCGACATTCTTTGGCTTGAATGCTGAAAATTAAACCTACTACACGACCTGTCTTGGTTGCACGTAGATTTGTCATAGGGAGTAATGACCCAAAGCATGAGTCCATATCCGGCATCACCCAAAAGGTATGGCTTTATGAGCTCACCATTATCCAAGCGCACATGAGGAATGGTTGCAAGCACATGAGTTTTAGCCACGTACGCGACATGAAGCGGGGATGCCTTGAAGACTCGAGCATCGTGAACAGAGCCAGGCCATCCAGCATACACGTCAAGGAAGCGACACTTGGAATCGACGACCGCTTGCAAGATAATACTATAATCGCCTGTTCTATCACGATAGCATCCACTTTCCTCTCCAAATGGCCGCCTAATTTTGATGTGTGCAATCTATCGCTCCAACAACACCTTTCCAACCATGAAGCAATTCGAAGTCATCCATGACCTTCTGAAGCGCTGCACCGGAGGGATACTCTAGGCGCCTTATGTCTGCTAAAACAATGGCTGCACACACTTCTCTAACTGCTATACAACATGTTGCCTCTCCAATGCCCAATAATTCACTTGTGACATGGTGTGACAAACCGTCTGCTAATCTTAGAAGAGTGGCAGCAACCTTCCTTTCAGTACTAATAGGAAGTTTGATAAAATTGGGTTTACCCTTCACTACGTAGGGATGCACAAGATGTACTAGGTCCATAAAGTGCAATTTAGACACTCTGAAGAGACTTTTCCACTGTTTATCATCCCATTTGTCCATCACGAAATCATCAAACCATTTCAAGCACCTCGCCAACTTATAGACTCCACGAGGCCTCCGCTTTCTAACCCTTGACTTTCCAACATAGAAGCACATAAGAGTATACTGCATACTAAACTGCGTGAGGTTATGGCGACGCTTGTTAGATTGCATCTCCACCGCCATTTGTACCTCCTCAGTGGTGCTATGGAGGACATCATTAAAAGCTTACTGCACACTGCCCCACTACTGGACTGCTAGCACTACAATAACAAGAGCCACAACAGTGACAAACTTTGTTTGCGCATTGGCATAGTCCATGGTTCTGAACAAACAAACGATAAGATAAAATATAAGTCAGGCGTGCCTAAGATCGCTAGGGTCCAAATGAGGAGTGAGCTCCACAATGCAGGAAGAATATGAGTGACACGTAAGGGGAGAGAAGACAAACAGGCAGGCATACACAATGAGAAACAAGAGGTAATAGGTACAAAGCGTCCGACAAACCAAAAGAGAGTCAGCAGGGAGAACAGCAAAGAGGGTGACACAAAGCAGGCTTGCAATAAAACAGCAAGGCGGCTGAAATATGATGCTAACGGACATAGTAGGCAGGCAGACATGGCTTGTTCACAAATGCAGAAGAAAAAATTGTAAATGTCGTCTTAAAAGAGACATGCGCAGCAGGTAAAAACCAAGGCAGGTAGCACACAAGTAGGCATACAAGCAGACCACTGATAGGGTACGACCCAATTCTAAAATGGCAGGGCACAATACAAGCAAGCAAAGAGTGAGAACACAGGCTGAGAGCAAAGCAAGCAAGCAGTCAGTGGGACAGGTAAGCAGGAACAAAAGAGGAACGCAGGCAGCATGAGTGAGGAAACAAGTAGATACATAAAATATTGTCACATACAGAAGCAGGCAGCGAGGCAGGGTCTCAGGTGGGAGAGGGAGGTAGGTCCTGACCTGGAGGTCCTTGCCTCACGTGCAAACTAAGGTGTCTGGTGAAGCCACCACAGTATGCTCGTTGGATGAAGAGGGCCCAATTCAAACCTGCACGAAGGAAAGCAAGCTAGCACACAAGGTGTGAGACAACAAGGCGAAGCACGGAGTGAAAGTTTGGGCAACCACAAAATGAAAATAGCAGGCCGGCAGTGTGAGGTAGAGTGAGGTAGAGAGGCAGGCAGGGAGTGTGCAAGCAGGCAAAATAAGGAACACAGGCTGGATGATGCATGCATGCAGACAGTCAAGCATGCGCGCCAGCATGAAGCAAAACAGCCAGGCAAGCATGCGTGACACAGGAATTCAGTCAGGGATGCAGGCAAGAGAGAGGCGAGCAGACAGGCAGGCAATAAGCAAATAACAAAAGCCTCCGTTTGCCTTAGAACAAGCAAGCAGACCACAAGCAGCAGTCAGAGAGGTTAAATGCACGTAAATTACAGGAGGACTGGTACGCAGGCATAATTGCAAGCCAGAAATGATCCGGTACCAGATTTGCGGGATGCATTGATGTATTGCAGAATGGAAAATCTCAGATAAGTGCAAAGGTTGGCAAATAGGAAAATACATACAAGATGCAGGCTGACGGGTCAGCATGATAACAAGAAGAAGGCAAATAAGATGACGGACAAAAGGCGGAGGGGAAGCAGGCACAGGCTTGTTTGGTGTCACATACCACCCCAGGCACTCTCGAATTGAAGGGGTGGTAGAGAAGGACGATGCTTGACAGATCCTACCTTGTCTCCCCTGTACCATAGCAATAAGAGAAAATTGAGTTGAAAAATAAACCATACGCTGTAGTGCAAGTGCGGTATAAAAAATGAAGGAACTGCAAGTTGTTCCCACAGGTAAAGTGCATTTGTCATACAAAATGCATCGTCGAAGAGCACTTCACTCCTTCACGGCTGTTTGAGCTTGCTGAATAGAGGCTGCAGAAGAAATAATACCCGCCTTCAAAGTAATAGCAAGCAAAGAAAGTTAGCTGCAGCAGGTGTTAATTATTGATGAATATTAAGAGGAGATGCGTCATACACACAGAACTCACCTCAATATTGGTCCCTCTAACCGTGACAACCTGCAAACGTGTGATAAAGAAAACCCTCACTCTGAGAAGATAGCTGAAGAAGACATGTAACGCAGGGAGAAGAACAAAGAAAAGCCAGTGCCTCGAAGTAGAAATGTGAAAACTGAGCGGGAAGTTGAATATTTAACTTTGAGAACTTGAATGCGACCGAGACTCTTTTTGATGCTCACCAATGGCCCCGTGAAAAAAGGGACTGCTAATCGCGACGCCTACAGTCGGGGAAATTGACTAACAATGGAATTGGGAAGACGTGTGGTCACTGTAAACCAAAAACGTGAATGCTGGTAATCCTACGATTTAATAAGTGCGTGGATTATTGAATAGCAGGAAAATGAACACCGCGATGGGCGGAATAGAACTTTAAGAGTGTGCCCACTCTAAACTGGCCCTTAATTTGCGTACTCCTGCAAGGGTGTGTCCCTTCGTGCGTACCCCAAGGCGTCTCGGTTTGCGTACCCCTGCCGTCTTCTTGCATACCCCACAACGTCTTTCTTTTGCGTACCCAGACGGCCTCTTTCGCGTAATGCATAGCGTCCCGCTGTACGTTCTCCTGCTTTGCCGTTCCCAAACGCATGCTCCCAGATCTGGGAGCATGGGTTGACTTCCCAATATGCCCCTTGCTTGTCCTTTAGCGTCCCGACGTTTTTAACGGCCACTCCGGACCAGCTTTTATACATCTTATATAACATCTTGCTGCTACTTCTGAGTATCTGACGTCGAAACGTGGCCTGGAGTCCGAACTTTTCTGTTGACCCCACAAAGTACCGTTGCCAACCGCTGCTGACCTATGCTGACCCCTGATTCCTGTTGTGAGCAGAATTATCATTGAGTGGTTTGGACCAGTTAGGACCAGTTAGGACCAATTTGAACCAGTCTGGACTGCTCTGGACTATTGAAGCCAATAGAAGCCAGCTTGGAGCGCAGCTGGGTGGCTCCGTAGCACTCCATAGAGTCGACGGGCCTCTAGCTGACGAATCAGAAGAGGGCTGCTAGAAGCCCTCGGTTGCTGAATGTCACAATTGGTACGTGTAATAGTAGTGCTTGGTGTTGCCACTTGGAACATAGTTAAAGTAATCTCTTCTCGTCATGCTAAAAGCAAGCCAGAGGCGTACATGTAACCAGCATGTAACTGGGACGCTTGAGCGCCTCGTGCAGCACTTCTCTGCGAATGGTTGAGCACTTGTTGTGATGGTGCTCCTTGCTATGTACCATGCTTTTCTGAAATTATGGAACACGGTCAAATTCGTCAAGCCCACCACAGCTGGTGAGAAGAGCTCCTTCACAAATTTCGCCATGCACTTTAGGATTTGACCGCATAGAACAGTATTTCCCTATATCTTTATAGCATGTAAAAGGCAGAAGGCGCTTTCTTTTCATTTCCACATATTTCTCTCCACGTCGTCGGCACGAGATAGAAGAGCAAAGAAGCTTGTTGTCAGAGGAGATCGTTATGGCGAGCTCGCAACAGAGGCCAGTAATTAAACATGAAGACGGTACCGAGCTTGAAATTCTGGTGAGAACACATTGTTTCTCGTATTATTTTAGAATTAATGAACGCATTCAATGTGTTGCTCAAAGATTGTGCATGAAGACGGATGCTGCACTCTAAGCGGAGGTCGATAATTGACCTGACTGCGACGACCAGCAGGACTAAAATTGTATTGTTCACTAAACATATGGGACCTTGTATGGGCTCTATAGTACGGACCTGGAATTCTCAGCATGGAAGATTTCTCCATGCATTCCAATGCAGCACGGAATATTTCATATTGCTCTGTGGGCTAGAACCCGAGTATTATAGTTTGGAAGATATTCTATATTCAGTGCAGCACACATTACTCCAGCTTCAAGGTTGTACTATTCTCTGCTCTCATTGAGTGCATGAGTTTGGTAATTACCCTCCTGTCACTAGTGAGGTACACTTCATGTTTGTCTGTTCAGGAGAAAGGCGACATCTTCTTTTTTTATAAACCAAAGGTGGAAGTGGAGGATCCACAGGGTGTCGATGATATCCAGCGGATGTACATAGTCCTATGCCCAGAAGTTTCTGGAGTGGGAACTGAAGGAAAGAAAAAGGCCGCAAAAGAGGACGAGCAGGGAAATACAGCGAAGCCAGAGGTCACTGGTAGTGAAGAGGATGAGAAAAATAGCGAGACAGGTGAAAGTCGCACAAAGAGGCAAAAGACCGGCGAGGAGGACGTCAAGGAGCAAGCAGAAGGAAGAGAGGAACAGAAAGTTCAGGTACGTCTCTCTGTAGGTGGACCTGGTCCACTAATCAAGACGACCATGTAAGCAAAGTGTAACTTGATACAATCTTTTATGATGTGAGCATCTTCTTAGATGATTTATGATTCTTGCTTCTTCATTCTGAATGAAGATGGAGATAAACATCATACAGTAGGATTGTCAGATTCTATGTCCATTGACAATGCTGTGCCGACAGCCACTGAAGCTGTTGTTCTCGACGTCAAGCATTGGGCTTACTTATTGGGCTTATTTTATTGAGGAGTTCGATGCTTTTGGAAATGGATTTTAGGATATTTGTTGTATGTATCTACTGTAGTGAGTTTGCATGGCCCCATGCTCCGGGACAAAAGTCAACGCAGTGAGTACCTTTCATTTCCTGCTGCTGATTTACCCAGATTCGTGAACGAACCCTTTTCCATTTGATGCAAGACGTGTGTTGTGGATAACTAACTATCTGAAATTAGCCACCTACCAGAGCTCAAAAAGACAACAGTACATGTGTTCTTGGGGTTCTCCGACAGGAACTTAAGGCGGGTCATCAACCAGTGATGCGTCTCATCATAGTAGGGCGCAAAGTGCTACCGAAGGCAGAGAAAGGAAGCCGGCCCTTCTGGGGATACGTCGACCTCGTCACACAAAACCCTGCAGATATCAAGGAGGCCTTTGCACCAGGTACCCGCTTACTGCTTGACGCGGAGACTTGCAAGTTGCCGTCCAGCCTTGCTGAGAGGGGAGCCTCTCCAACTAGGATTCTCTACAGATCTTGCATATGGCTGACCATGTGTATCTTGCATCCAAGGGAGGAGGTCATGTTCTTTCAAGTGCGCGCTGCACGTGCCTCCATCCACACCCTTCTGTATCAGAGGGCTGTATGGGCTTGCTGAAAGTAGTGTGCTGTGTCTGGCATTATGTTTGTATGGAAGTCGGACAACGTGACTCAGAAAGCGAAGTGTTCTGGAAGCTGCGGAATTGTCTGTCATGCTCTAGGGACCACCTGAACGCTTGAGCCATGCCCATGACCTTTGAGCGCTTGGCTGATGCAACCCACTGCCCCTTCTGGCCTTTTGGCGTTTCAGCAAAATTCTGGCTGCCAGTTCTTTTTTGTTGAAGAGGTCGGCTAGAAACCCAATGCATGCCTTGGATGCCACAGCTTCCACCCACACAAAGAAGGCATGTCTGGTGACATCTGGAAAGGGTAATTGGAATGCTTCTCTAGTGCCCAAGTAGTGCTTGGGCGTATGGGGATGAACTGAAGAGCCTGAGGCTTCATGCCAAAAGTTGAGAACAATTACGTACTACACCACGAGGACCTCCACCACACGCGCGTTCACTTGATACAACCGGCTGTGTCGGCTTTTGTGACATGTGGTGCAGCCGAGTACGAGACAAGCACGAGAGGGAAGCGGCACCAGCCAGCAGCGCGCGCTGCAGGGGAGGGCGTGTACCACATCGTGCGGCACAAGAAGGGTGCGCGTCGCAGTGGGGACCACACCCACCTGGTGTACAAGCTGGAGCTTCCCTCAGAGTGCGACAGCGAGGCCCAGAAGGAGCTCCACATTGAGAAGCAAGCGTCCTATGTTGTTCAAGTAGGACTACCTGAAGCAGGCCCCTTGCAACCCCTTCTGGCGTTTGACTCCCTGTCATTGCCTGAACTCCAATCAGATTTGGCTACTGGTCAGCAAGATTGGCTGTTTCACCTGGTCTGGAAGGCACTGCTGCATGTTTGATGACTGTGGGGCATGGTCCTTGAATTGTTCCTTGGCCACTTGGCCACGACCAGGTCAAGGGTGCTAAGGTCCGTTACAAATGTCTAACTTTTTCTCCATCTCACCCCTTTTTGTGCAGTGTCTTGGAATATGGCCGACACTGCAGGCCTACCATTTATTTGCTGGTATTGTGTTTGATATCATGTCTCTCCTTGGGATAAAGCTCGCAGGAGCCGTGCAGCAGCACCTCAGAGTTTCTGATTTTGTTCGTCTGCAACTCTTTTACGTGCACCTTCAGGTGAAGAATCCAGAGACTCCGACGCCGCGCACCGCTGGCCTCCAAGAGCACAAGGCGGAGTTCCCAGAGGAACTTCAGAAACTATTTGAGGGCCGGCGGTTTATGCCTCTCAATCCACCAGATTTCTTTAACTACGTGGGGTGCGAGATGCTTCTGATGGGGTCCGCTGACACTCTCGACGACTTGGGGGACGAAGTGAAGGAGTCACTGGAGAGCTGTGCTATGCAGACGCACACGGAGCAAGAGATTGATGAGGTACTGGAGCTTCTTCCTGTCGAGAATGAGTCGACACTCAGGCCATTACTCAGGGGTGAATGGGCTTAATGTACGCGTGTACTCGAGTCCTTATAGCGGAGCTAGTGGTGCATGCAATCTCTAGAGTGTTGTCTGGTCCTCAACCAGTAGGGACATGTGTAGCTACCACAGTAGTTGGGTTCAATCAGAAGTTGAGATGGCGGACCCTTTGTCTGGCGCAAGCTTTCTATGTTGAGACATCAGTCTGCATGCATGTTACCAAGAAATACTATAAAATGCAATTATATGTTTGCTTACGATGTTACCTTTGATTTCAGTTCTGTCAAATGTGCAACTGTAATTGCTGGGCTCCAAAGTTTAATTAGACTGAAGTTCTGATGTAGCTTATACATACCCTGAAATTTTGTTGGACCTAGAAACGGCGAGGGCGGAGAGCGAGCAACTGAGTAACACTGGCAGAGAGTTTTAACAGCTCAACCTAAATTGTGCCTGGCCGTAGATTTTAATAGAAGCAAGTGATCTCTAATTTCAGTTATTACCAATTAGGGTAATATGTGTATGCTTGATGTGAACATTTTGTTCACGCTATACATTGGAAGGATTTACGAACTTGGTCTACGACATACTTTTTACCTGCACAATAGATAGAAACTGAATAAATGACATATCATTCACGAAATCATCGTGTCCCAATCTTAAGTATTTCTTTTAACACCTTAAGGCAACTGTTATCGCACTGCAAAAAGTCTGTCTGCAATTATTTGTTCATTCAAGGTACTAAGAATTTGAACACAATTCGCCGGGATAGCATATCCCAGATACAATATATCCATTATTATGTACACTACAATGATGCCATGGTGTAAATAGAAGGTGACCACTTGACAACTGCAAGTCGGCATATGCTATTATAACTCGAGTGTATGATCAAGCAATGTGTACACCATATATCATCTATGTAGCTTCCTAGGGTACAGTTAAGCTATTTGACAAAAATCTAAAACCTAGTGAACCAGCTTGGAAGAGGGGTAACATCTGTTGGGATGTTATGCTACAAGACTTTAGCTCAAGCTGCCTCCAAACCAGCAAACGGGCAAAGCAAGTCATGGAACCTCAATCATGCTTCCACTCTAACCACTTCAAAGGAGCTGTACTCGGCTGAAAGACATGTTAACACACAATAGCCTGTGGTTGTGGGCCTGGAAGGGTGGGTCAGAAGTGCACATCACTCCATCATCTAACAGGAAAAAGTTCTGGAGGATGTGAGTTGGCCTTGGCAACATCACCTGCAATGCTTCCAAGTTTATCGTCACCTACAGAAGAAGGCCCCAAATGAAAATCTTGCGTGTTGGTGGCATCGCACGCAATTTTTTTCGGCTGCTGTTTATTGGGGCTGGCGTACGAGTGCCCAGTTGGACCAGCACCGCCAGCCTCTACTATCTCAGCTCGCCTGTCCTCCTCTTCTCGCCCCCCTGCAGCTGACGCCATGTGCTGGCTGTGATGGCCAGTTTCTCTGCCACCATACGAGCCAGGATTTACTACTGGCGGCGACGTGCCCTCATGTGCTCCCCCAGTGTCCCTACCTGGGCGCTCCTCTCTGTGCAACGAGGGCGCCGCATGATCCTCTGCCGCAGCTGCAGCTGCGGCTGTTGTATCAGCGTCATCGTCGCCGTGGTGGCGCCTGCTGCCATGGTCCCGGTCCTTCTTTGCACTGCCTTCATTCACGCCGCCGTGATGTGAATAACCCGCAGCATCAGCAGCAGTAACCCTGCAAGCTCCCCCCTCAGCACTTTGCTGTGTAGACTCACTGCCCCTGTTGGCACAGGCTGCAGCACCGCCCCCCGTGACATTTCCCAAAGGGGGCCTGGATACGCTGATCGTGCCAGCAGGGGACGCCTCCTGGGCGCCTGTGGCCACTGGCTGGGCCAAATCTGGCTGCTCTGCTTGCTGGTGGCGCTCCTCCACTTCCACTCGCCGCCTCTTGGCAGCCATGCTGTCCTGCTCGTCATCCCTCTCAGCTCCAATCGCCGTAGCTCGCTCGCCTGTGTTTGTGTTGATGGCGACCATGTCTGTATCGGGCACCTTGCCCTCGTGCTTACTCGACTCACCTCCGGTGGCATCACTACTATGCTGCTGCTGCTGCTGCTGCTGCTGCTTCGGTACCGGACCTGTACTAGGAACGGCAGGGTCGTCATCCTCATCGTCATAGTCCACGAGCCCCACAGGCTCCACACTGCGCACGCAGGAAGGAGAGCAGAGAGCAATCTGAATACTTCACGCCAGAGCTGCAAACGAACTAGCCCCCCACAGACGACCCAGAAATGACACAACTTCGCTCACTGGAATGCACATAAAATCAAAGACCTAGCTATCTGGAAAGTGAGCCACGACATTCTGCCGACACCCAGAGTATGTTGGTCAGGAGATAGAACGCCTGCAAGTTCACTGTAGCGAAAATATGCTTGCGGGCCAGGACGGTGAGATGCACGAAAGGCATTACATACTTGAATGAGGTGTTGGGCGACAGTGCGCCGTTGATGACGACAGGCTTTGCGCCCAGCCTATGAGGAGGCGACGGGGGCAGAGGAGCACTTGCCGTGTCCTCCTCGTCATCACTGCACCAATTTTAGCCCTCCCCCTCCAAGGGCATGTAAATTACAAGGCTAAAGACCAACACACAGACACACCAGACGTAGGAGGCCTGCAAGCTCTGGAGTGGAAGCAGGACGTCATCCGAGATATGTGGAATCCAGACTGCTCGCAATGCGCTAAACTGAGAAGAGTGCGCAGAAACAGGCCTCAGGGATAATGAAGGAGTCAATATAAGGAGGGGTGGGAAAAGGAAACGGGGGGTGGTGGT
>WELA01012513.1:659620-671115 GCA_009602735.1 Mesotaenium endlicherianum
AACGAGCTGTGTCCCCCCCCCCCCCCCACCCCCCGAAAGAGACAAACAAGCAAGATCCGATTTGGGTGTTGTACCATCGCTCCAAAGCCCAGGCTCATGTACAAAGTTGCAGTTGCCCCCTTGCTCGCCCTCCCTTTCAGAGAAACGGAGGAGCAGAGAGTTCACACAGGCTATGCCGTTTGCTCATGAGAAAAGGGGGGGCGATCCAAGCACCTGAATGATTGGTTGCGTTGGGCCGGCTGCAGATGCTTGTGCAAGTTGCAGAACTCCTGCAGAAAAAATACCTGCACACTTGTCCTCAAACCCCGCGCACGCACACTCACCAGTCAGACCAGGGATGATATAAACACCAGCTGAAGAAATGGACAAGGAATCTGATCTGATCTCATAGCATATGCCCAGCTTGTCAGCCCACACACATTAGGAAATGCATACATATCAAGTTGCAACCTCTCTCACAGGGGTGGCTGCCAAACAAGCGGGTTCGTGTGCAGGCAGGCAAGGCATGCGGTAAAGAAAGAGAGAAACACACCAGGTCCCGCCATTGAGGCTCTGCCGGTGAGCGTGTGCGCAGTCGTGAGAAGAGCTCCATGATGAAAGGGCGATCATTCTGCAGCCCCGATACCACCTGCTCCCCACGCACCTCTCCATCGCTCTTACTCATAGTGCAGCCGGATGCATAAGCACGCTCACGGCATCACACATCTCTAGAATGAATCATGCATCATGCTTCCTCCATAATGTGCTCTGATGCCCTCTAGGTTCTTTCGTGGCCTTGAACAATAACCTGGGCCTGTATTTTTCTACGGGGACGTACACTCAGATTTGCGACCCGGGCTAGGGCATGCCACTCAGCCAGTCAACCGGCCAGATGCGGCGCAAACGTGAGATTGCATTTTGGGGGGGAAAGGGGAGGGTGCGGCTGGTGCCATGACGGACCTCGACATTGTTGAAGAGCATGAGCGAGCTAAGCGTGCCGAAGGTCTGGTCATCTAGCGCCCTCGGCAGGATCACGTCCTGCACCACCACCGCCGCCAACGCCACCAGAGAGGAAAGAATTGCACAAGAATAAGCACTCCCACATCTATACCATACGAGGAGAAGTTATCCACTTTGACACAGCGCGGCCCTCCCTCCTGCGGGGCTAGTGCTGCTGTTCTCAAACCGCAGCCCTGGTGCAGCCAAGCAGCCACGAAGCGCCTGGCAAGAGGCAGTCAGCCCGCCTCCAAGCACAAAAGGGCCAAGAAACACCACAACACTCCACAGCCTTGAAGACTACTTCCGACAACCCACCCCACCCACCCCGGCGCTTCACTTCTGAAACGAGGTCGTACCTGCAGTACAATGTCGAAAACACCCTCGCTTCACGCACGCATGCAAGGAGAGCACGCGCTTGGACATAGCAAGATACAAGAGTGCAGGTGAATGCTGACCTTAATGTATCCGATCTTGTAAGTCTGGTGGATCTTTGACACAATGACGGGGTCGCGGATCGGCACAGCCTGCAGCACGACAAGAACCGCTTCACAGGAATGAACCAACTTGAAGTGGCAGGCAGTAACACCAGCAAGCTTGCCACCTGGTGCATATAAGCTGCTGGTGGATGTGAGGATAGCACGTTGCCTATCCTCTTCTCAGGGAAGGCCTGACAGCAATTGGCTGGACAAATATGCTCCCAAAACGACTGCGACACTCTCACAACACCCGGCGGAAAATAAAGGTCGACACAGCCAGTGCAGGGACCAAAGATGTCATGAAGCGTGAACCCACAGCGCAAGCTCAGCACACCCACCTCCTTGTAGACGACTGTTTTCCGCAAATAATTCCGATGGTCTTGTTTACAAGGCGCATCAGGATCATCTGCACAATGGACGAAAGATGACCACACAGGGTTGGAGTGAGGGCACACACACACACACACATTTCCAAAAACTTAAACTGCCGTTCAAGGCATTTGCCTCATTCGCCAATCCATACACGCATGAAGGTGTGGAGAGGCATGACAAGAAGTCAAAGGGGAGGTGGGGTTGAAAGAAGGGGGGGGGGGCTCTTACATTCAAGTGCCCCAATGACGTCCATAATCCAGCTGTCGCCAAACAGGATGTCGAATATGTGCCCGTCGTTCAAGAGGACTGCACAGCGATTAAGAAAGACCCTTGAGGGCATACATGTCAATTGAAGAGAACCATTGAACAGTCAGGTGGGCAAACCCTAAACCTTGAGAAAGCTTCCCCAATCAACGTACCCTCAACTCCAACTGCCTTCTGAAAGCTCCTGGCGGACATAAAGGGCAAAGGTCAAACATAACAGTAACCAATCTTTACTTTGCCCTCTTTAATCCTGTCCATATATGCAGGCGCATGAGAGGACGGAAGCCATGGCCGTGGATGGGCGTGGGCTTGGAATGGATGTGTGCTCACTCAGCCCTCTGACGATTCTGTACAGAAGGTGCAAGCCCTCCAAGTTCTCCAGGTCCTCGCACACTTTGAAGAGCTCCAGCAGCTTCCTAATGTAGTTTTGCTGCGCACATCAGGTCATATTCAAAGCCATGCGACATTTATTGGTGTACAGCAAAATGACAGACGGGAGCCCAGAGGCAGAGTAAGGCAGTTGATGGGATGAGCCTAAAGCTCTGTCTTGCTGCAGCATAGGCAAGCCCTCAACCAACCAAGACTCCCACACTGGTGCAAAAACGTCATATACCATCCTCCTCATAGACGAGCGGACTTCAGCCTACCCCCATTCCCATGCCATCAGCTTGTACATGCACAGTAGGTGCAGCCCTTACCCACAAGTCAACATTCACAGCACGAGTGCCTGCGGAACTGGAATCCTAACAAGCATTTGCTGAAAGTTGCAGCTTCTCTAGGCCTCCACACAAGTCTCACGGACATAGATCGGACATGCAAACTAAAAGCCCTACCCGTTGGCTCAGAAGTTTCCAGAAATGGAGCTCATCAAAAACATAGTTGTCAGACGTGAAGACTAGGAGCAGGGAACCATTGATAGTGACTCCGCTGCGCTCCTCTCTGTCCACCCATCGCGTGTGTCTCTTGAAACATTGGTTTAAATGTAAACCAACAGATGCTCTTTAGATGTGACTTGCTGTGTTCGCCCTATGTACACTGTCATGCTTTTTGAGAGAGGTCAGATATTGCAAGCCCACATTTGGTTGGTACTATATTCATTGTGATGGTCTTATCATGGTGTATGGGGCCATAACATTGCTGACAAGGAAGTAAGGAAAAGTAACATGCTCAACAAGGGAAGAAAACTGCAGCCGATAGATGCCTTGCCCCAAGTGCAAGGGCAATAACCGCAGGGATGGGAAGGCTGCTGACTTACGTCTCGAAGAATCATGGACGCGATGTGATCCCTCTGCATCGCAGTTGCTTCCACTATAACCTGCCACGTCAAGATTGTTGAAAGACGCAGCCAGTCAGCACCTGTCCACTTCGAGCTTCCAGACCATAGAACACAAATGCCGCTACAGATACCAGACAGGCACAGTGACAAGGGGCACACACAGACGTAGCACCTTGACAGGAGTCCGTAGCGACGCTGCGCGCGTGCAGCCTGGTGGCGGGGAGGTGTGCACATGAGGCTTGGCAGCGCGTACATGAATGACCAGCACACCTCCCTTGCCTCGTGAAGCAACTAGATCACCTTCACACACGCATGCATGGGCAGCCGATATGTACAGTAGTCCAAGCAAACCCAGACAGATGTGGCGTAATGCGAACGGCGGCTCCACAACTGACCTTGGCGACTTGAGGCAGAGACCCCAACTCCACTGGGGGCAGGTCTGTGTCGTTGGGTCCACCACCTTCAACCAGCGCATCATCTGCAGGCAGTGAGGGGCACATCATCGGGCATGGAGGTGCACTAAAGACCGAGTCGGACATGCGGGCAGCCAGGATGCCCAGGAAAAAGTGCAGTATGTGTGCTCTGCCAGCGAAGCCAGGTGGAGCATGCAAGCACTGCTACAGTCAGCCTTGGGCAGTGCGTGTAAGGATCTGTAAACAACAGCCAGAGAGACAAGCTTCTAAATGAAGTGAGTCGACGCTGCCTCCCAAAGCCTACCTGAGTGCTCAAGCTCATCGCCCATATGCCGGGCGCCTGGGTCTTGTAGAGCTGCACCACTCAGAATGCACAACGGGCTTACCAGAAGCATATCATGCATGCATATGCACGCCTAGTTGCAAACCTTAAGAAGGTATGACTCTGCGCCATGCAGGCTCATCATGAGCAGAAGCGATGAGTGACATGTCACATCCAGAATGTCATACGACTCTTGAAGCATGCGTAGTGCGACCACACACACGCAATAGGTGTCAATAGCACTAAGTACCTACAAGATTTTGAGGTCTATGAGAATACATAGCACCATAGGACAGAAGCTGTACCTGCAACCTGCGGAAAGTGTATCTGGCGTTGCACATTGCATATCTGGTCCCTGAGTGTTCACACCCAAAAAGCGTCTCAGAACTACAATAGTGCGCCTGAGCTTTTGCCATGCATAATCCTTATGGCCTTGCCCATGTGATTATTCCCACTAATACAGTCTAAGTAGTGAAAACAACAACCCAAGCTGCGCTATTCAGCAACACTAACAGGGTTACCATCAGCATTGCCAATGGTTGCGTCTAAAACACCAGGCGTTGCAGACAGGAGCTTTATATGCAAGTCAGAAATCGGATATGTAAGAATACATCAGGAGAGACGAACGGCACAGTACCAGATGTAAGCACAGCCCATGGTCTCCTGAAAGCTCAGAGCAAGATCTGTAGCCACCTCAGGATCCGTCCAAGAGACTATTGTGTCTGCTTTACTCCAATGCACATCCAAAAGCAGCCCACATTGACTAGATATTAACAAATTACCGGATATTAAGCCTTAGCACTGTTCATTGACAAGATCCTGGCCACAAGTGGTCCAGTGCATTTGCTTTGTTCATAACTACAGGCTCTTTTGCACCAAATATTGTCATGAAATGGAAGACTTCCATGCAAAAAGATGCAGCCTTTCCAGTGACATTTTATACTAAGACAATAGCATTGTTGAGGACGTGCCTTCAATTCCCAGTTCCCTCTCACACAAGCCTTGTATCATCTACTGGGGACACTGCACGGAAAACCCTCGTCAAGGACTCCAGTGTACACCTTCAAGTGAGACACGATAGGCACCACCAGTTACGATCAAGGTTTCGGAGAGATCACACACCTTCTTGCCTCTGATATATATCATCTGCAGATATCCTGTGCACCAAGAGAGTGGCGTTATCCTCTTCATCAATGACGACAAGGCCAACAGCATCGGACCTCTGCAACCCCCAGAAAATCACCATCATTCAGCCTACAAAAAGAATGTTCTTGAGACAGTCAATCACACCAACTAGATACATTTATGTAATCTGAACCTCGACTGCAAAGCTCACTCCCTCACTTTTGCTGTGGGAGCACTCCTAAGCCCATCACTACCGAACGAGACATAAAACACAGCTACACAAATGCGCAAGCCCATTTTCCCTGCAAGTAACTGCTTCGGATCCATACAATTGTAACGCGTCTGATATGCACAAACGCCAACTAAATACACCCAAGATGAGTATCCCAACCCTCATACATCTTAAGAGAAAAATGTTTGCTTGTGCCTGCTTAATCGCCCAACAAGCCTGGGCTGCCTGCCACTCCCAGTCACTCTTGAAAGAATATCATTATTAACAGGCTCCTTTTGGTTGTGTCTAGAGACCCCAGACCAGGTTGACTTCACCAGCAGGTTCATACACGTCCATAAGTTGTGAAATTCCAACGGAGACACTTCATCAAGACCATGCACAGCATGTACGATTCAACATGCAAGGTCAAGGAATCTAACACGACCCTAGGTATGTTCAAGGTAAACACCCCCCTGATGCTGAAACTTTCTTCATCTATGGAAATAAGGGTTTAACAGAAGCTAAAAAGAAATGATGAGCGCTCACATGTCAGCAAGGGTTACTGCAAGACTTACTGCTCAACTTAAGCAAAAAAAGGTCCTCAAGTTCTTCTTACACAAGGCAACCCTACCTTAGTCATGTATATCTTGTTGTCCTAGTCCTTGCACAAACTTACCTCCAAGTATTCAACTGAAACATGTCCAGTTCCTTTGTCATCCCATTTGCCTTCGTCGTTCAGACGATACACCTTCACACGCTGCAAGACGCAGGAATGCATGGAGTAGGTCTATTACATTGCGAAGTAAGAAGTAACAGGATAGATGCCGAGAACATTCACATCTTCCGCAAAGCAAGGAAAAGGATGGCACTTGATACTGTCTGTAGCAAACAAAATTCGGAATGCAAGCAACACCTCTTGCTCTCAGCCCTAATCCTCTCTGACATGCTTAGGGCAACGGTCAAGGGAATAAGTCCTAAGGAGGGTGCGTAGAAATCATCTTATCAAGATCAGCGCTGATAAGCAACCCCATCCTAATTCTTTCGACAGAGGTTTCCTCCCCTCACTCTGTCTATACACGTGTGCAAGCAAAGACGGTCAATCACCTGCAAATAGTTAAACTCCGTACTCCCGTTTCTGTGCTCCATAACAGAAACCTCTTCTTGGGTGAGAAAAAACTGCCCGTGCTCAATATCCGGTCACGAGTGCCCGCTCATAAGACGTCCAAGCGCTATTCAGCTAACCTATGCATACTTCATAACAAGCAAGACTTTCTCAAAACCTCTACCCGAACATTCTTCTCACCATAAGATGCAACTCACTAGCATGTACTTAGTTTCCACATGCGAAGTACTGCATATGCCATAAATTGCATTCATAAGCCCTATGATGTAACCATCCAGCGAGTTTTCTCCGCATTTGTCACACACAAGCCAAATCTGAACGTGATGTAACTGGTCATGACGGGGAAAGCGAAATGGTTGCAGTGAATATGGGGTCTTTGGCAGGTCTTGGCGCCAGTCAGGGGTGAGGGTTGCCTGAACTGGCCTGAATATCGCAAGCCACATGTTGAAGCCTGAAAAAGGGCTGTGTCCGTACGTAGTACATTTTGAAATTGCCCTGCTCCCCTCGCTCAAATAATGGTACCTCGTAGAAAATAAACCGCCATCATGTACTGCACGCACGCACACCTCGAAATCTGCCGGGTGACTTGGGGTTGCCTGGGGTGAACTGGGGTGAACAGGATGAACCATGGGTCGAGCTGGGTCGAGCCTGGTCGTACAGCCCTCACAACATCCACATCAGTCCAAGCAAGCCCGAGGTGAAACAAGGTATACCTCGATCTGCCTCGATCTGAAGGCTTCGATACTCCTCCGGAGTCCAATTCGATGGTCCACTCTCCCCTGGTCCCTCCCGCATCCTTCTCGACCACTCTCGAGCAGCTCTCGAGACTCGACTGCTCACGACTCCCGACTCCCGACTCCGACTCCCGAGACCCGAGTCACCCGACTCCCAACTTTCAGTCAATCCCGATCAATCCCGATCCATTGTTTGCTTTTTCAGCCATCGTCGGCCAAGTGTCAGCATTCACAGGCAACTCGCACGAAATGCACTGCTATGCACTTTTCAGAATGTGCTCCACGTTGTAGGCGTGCTGACTGGTGCCGATTGCCTCGAACTGTTCCGACAAGCCCGACCTGCAACATGTGTTTCAGAAGCCATCACTTTCTATAAATGGAGCCTGGAACTTCCTTGTGCAGGTCTAATGCAAACCGGTGTATGGACTAAGCAAGATGGATATACACTAGATTTGACGTGAAATGGGAGGTGTAAGTGCGGGGGTGTATCTTGTGAAGTCGGCTCTGGCATGGCTCCTTCATATACAAAAATCTCATATGGGAGCAATGGGCTGATGCCTCAAAATCTGGATGCCGTAAATCGCTGTCATCAGAGTAACCAAGTTTTGCTGTTTTTCAAAAGCCAGTGAAATCAAGCTATATGACAGTGCACTTGGCGGGGCCTCGACAGTAGTAGACTTATCAATAGAGTAACGACAACTTCTGACCAGAAATGCATCTAGACAACTTTTAGTGGACAATGTATTACTCTTAGAAACCAAGTAATAAATATGTTATACTTCGCCGCACATTTTCTGAGTCCTCAACGTACCTACGTTTTGCATCTGTTGTTCAATTTGCTTCCGACATGACTTCGCTGCTTTTGTGGTTGCAGCAGAAACTTGAAAAAGGATATGCAAGCAGCTGGAGTGTGCAACGGAACTGGTTACTACCAGCAAAAAGAAATGATGTCAGCTACTAGGAGTGGACTTGTACCGATGTCTTTGGAAAGATATACGGAATTGTATTGCAGCTTAGTGAAGGATTTGCGGCACAAAACTGTCCAGCCGTGCTCTGGTCTGGATGAAAACAAGTATAAGCGTAATGACCTTCAGCAGGTAGTGATGATCAGTTTGACCCGCTCAAAGTTGTGTGGAGACCATCAATTTGGTCATGCAGACTATCATAGTCCTCAGCATGATGAAACGAAGCATAGAAAAGGTAGTCGTTTCTCAGGGTGTTCTTGCAGACTGTCATACTCCTCAAAATGATAAGAAAGACCATGGAAGAGCTTGTTATTTCTCAATCCGAATTTGACTAGAGCCTGCAGTCAAAATACAGCTGAATGTATATGCTGCAACAGAAAGTATGTGACAGTGCTGCCCTGACAGCTGAGAACTATGACATGTATTTGCACAGGTCCTGACAATGCACAACCTTTCAGCTGGCAGCAAAAGCAAGAAGGTATGGCTTATTTGCTCGCAGTTGCAGTCCCCACTTTGTATTCCTCCCCTATGTATGCCCGGAGAGGGAACATCTGTGTATATGCTAGCAGCTTTGCATTACATTCAGAATCTGTGCTTAACAAACTCAACAATAGCCTGGTGATGATATGGTTAGCATTGTCTCACATGAAGAACACACTTTGTCACCGGCCCATGGTTAATTGCAAGAGGGACATGTCACAAGATGAAAAAATGATTGATTTCCATTGCTATGCGCAGGAGATCCTTGACAGACTAGTCAACATGGAGCTTTTTCGTCCTTTTCGCTCCACTGTTGAGCATCCAAACGTTGCGGTGCCAGAGGCTCAGCAGAATGACGTGGCCGACGATCTCAATGCTCTAGGGTGGCTTGATGCTCCCCTTGTTGGCGTCAGGCAAGCCAGCTCCACGTTAATGCAATGTCTAAATTCAGGCCATATTTTTCAACGTGAGCAGCCCCCTTGTTTCCAGCCTGGCCTCCTTGCTTCAGCTGCTAGTCCATTCCTTTTTAATCAGAGGCAGATGCAACATTCATCAGGCTATTCAAGTGTCCATGAGAGAAGAAGCCAACCTGGTCCAAATTACTTACAGGACACCAGGAGCAGGTATAATCCTAGGGACTTCAGTGAATTGAACATTGAGAATGTTGGCATCACTGAAGAACCTGCAGCCACTGAGAGTCAGATGCTCCCAGAAAGTCAACTGACAGCGGCAGGCACGCAGGAAAGGCACGATTCGCCACTTTTTGAGGAAGAATCAGGCAGCTGGGGCACAGTCAAGCGTCAGAAAGTGAATGAGGGTAAGAGAAGGGAAAATTGCATAGGGTCTCTGGCAATCCTAGACAGTGAAACCTTGGTTGATCTGCTCCTTCACACCTTAATACGCACTACTGACAGTAGTCTTCTAGCAGCTGTAGGGGCGAGGGGTCAACCTATAGAGGGTTCTTATGTTTCAATGAAGAAAGGTAGGGAAGTCATACGTACGGAGGATGCTGTGCTCTTATCTGAGAGGTCTGGCCTCAGCCTTGAGCAAGTTTGTTCTTGGTTAAGACAGGAAGGTCACCAGGTGAAAAGTCCAGGCCCATCTTTGAATGCTAAAGATGGTCATGGCAAAGGTTTGGAGCTGCAGCAGCAAATTGTATCTCCCTTCAATATTGGGGGCGCCAATAGAATAGGCACAAAATTGGAGCAAGAATTAAAGGGGAGTATAGAGGATCCAACGGCTGCAAATGAAAGTAAGAACATTGTGGATATTCGAGGTGCAGATGAGCAGGAGGATGATGCTCTTCAGCTTCATTGTGAGCTTATTGCCACACTGACAGGTGACATTGATCGCATCTCCAAAGTCATGGCAGCAGGGTCCAAGAGCGAGAGGGTTCCGAGGCATAAAAAGCTTGGTCGACAAGTTGCTGGCGTGCTCCTGGAAGTAAGCTACAAACTTAAACATCCCCATGTTGTTGGCACAAACATGAGATGCATCCACTGCTTATGCAGACTTCTGCAATCTGCGTGCTTCTTCATCTCATCTAAAATGTGATCCGTGCTTGCAGAAGTTTGAGTCCCATAGTCATCGGAAACATAACAAAGGGACCGATGGACTAGAGCCTGGAGTCCATGTCGGTACCGTTGTGGAGGCACTGAGAGTTCCTCATGACCCTGAATTTTGTGAGCTTCATTGTCAGGTATTTCTCAAGTTTTCCATTCTAAACCATGGTGCCAGAAACCATTTATGGGTTCATAAATAATGCTCGTTCATGTGGTATCGCACACTTGAGCCATGACATTGTGACCTTGAGTTGTTTCTTATGTATGTGACATGTCTACATTTATCTACACTTAACAAGCCTACTAGAAGATTCTGACTAACTTGGTGGGAGGCATTCGTGTTGCTCTTTACTAATTGTTTCATAAGTGTTCTCTTGCAGGATTCACATGAAATATTTTACGTGCGGTTTGCGTCAAGCTACTCTAATCGCCGGATTGTAGCTGGGACCGCAACTTTGGACATACGGATTGACCTCCATGATCGCCATCGTGTGTACAGTTGGGATGCCTTGAAGTGGCTGGTAGCCAAAAAACCTAGTGTTCTCCAAGAGGCTTGGGTGCTAATATCGGTTTAAGTTGCCTTTCCCATATCCGTGTTATATGTCTCTGTTTGCCGGAGGTCCGTGTGTGGCGATAAAACAAGTGTTCTTTTTACTATAAGCTTGTCATAGTTGTTGTAATATATGTCTTTGTATATTTGAAAAGATCACATGTACCCCTGCTTAAAATACGCTGCCCGTATGGGAGGCACGCATGTAGAACGTGCATTGTAGAAACCCAATTTTGGTTGCCAACATTGTATGTCTACACAATCTGCACGATACTCTGTCAAGTTGTTTTATATGGTGATTTTTTTTGAAGTTGCTTGGCACATATAGAATCCACCATAGTCAAAACTGGCAACAATAAACATCTACTACTTTGTGACATTGCGGGCATCTGCAATTGTGAACACTTATGATCTAAGGCACCCTCAAAATGAGCAAGTGGAGGAACAACAAAATAGGTCGCTAGAGTTGGCTTCGGGATTGGGTCCCAATGCTTCTAGGTGGGAATTCAAACGGACCCACTTTGGTCGTTTTACCACTTGCACAATTTCAGGGTAAAGATAACAGAGGGTTTAGTTTAATGAGTAGTGATGGCTTACAACATGCTCTCTCTCTCTCTCTCTCTCTCTCTCTCTCTCTCTCTCTC
>WELA01012513.1:678258-696505 GCA_009602735.1 Mesotaenium endlicherianum
TCTCTCTCTCTCTCTCTCTCTCTCTCTCTCTCTCTCTCTCTCTCTCTCTCTCTCTCTCTCTCTCTCTCTCTCTCTCAGGTTCTGCCAAACGGCTCCGTGTGGCTACCGGAGCTGGTGGACGCGGTTGTCCAACTGGCACTCAATTCTGCCGAGCGTGTGGTGGTGGACAAGAAGATGCTGGACGGGCCCGACGTCAACAACCGCGGCAAATGGCTCATCCCCTTCGTGTTAGCATTTCAGGTATCTGCCATTCAACGCGCCAGCTGTTCTCCGTTGATGCTCCCGCTGCTGAAATAGCAATCATGCCAGGTGCTGTCATGTGGCTTGAGTCGGTCGTGGAGGGGCGGCGGGTTCCGTGCCCTTTATTCTCGGCTTAGTAGAGTATAGAGAATGAATGCATGATCAGATTGGGGGAACTGGGAGTGGTACCCGGGTGTGGGCAATATTGACCTTGCTCATTGCTTTTGGCTGTGCAGTGGTATGTGGTCTTCAATAAAATATGGACAAACATCGAAAATGATGATTAGTAGATGAGCTCAGATACAGCGAAGCGTACATGATGGGCCATGTATTTTTGAGCAAATTCTCTTCCTTGAATGTTCAAGTGGTGTGGGGTTCGTGGCCTGCCGTGCAACGGATGCACTTATCGCTCTCCCTTCACGTCAGATTGTGCAAGAACAGCGCACCTGCGTCGCTTCTTGGGGGGGCACCTACCTCAGAACGTCACGCTCTGTGTGCCGTCACTTCTATTCAAAGTCTAATTCTATACCACAATGGGCTGATCCATATGGTCTCCTGCACATTCTGATATGTACTTTGTCATGAACAACAAGATAGTCGTGGTATATGCTCACTGCGGACAATAATATGTGGAGACATGATTGCCTTTGTATGTATGCCAATATTTCATGAGCACATCAGCAAGTTGATAAAAGATAAAATTTATAAGATGGCATATCAAGAGAGAGGTTGCCATGCATTCTGCTCCAAAAATAGATGGAAGTACAGGTCGGCTCTTTGAACCATCTGAAAAAACGCTTATGAGACCAGCACCACAAGCAGCCACCATTCCCCTGAAGTACCGTCACAATGATGCATGCAATGCCTCTGTAATTGACGATTCACAAGAGATGGGCGCAGTGTCCGCCTAGGTACGAACTAGATCCTGCAGTAGAAAAGGACATACGCCTCAGCACGCAGCACCTCTTTGAGGGTGGTGCGCTGCACGTGAGCGTCGCTGATGTAGAACCATGCGGAGCTCGCTACAGCCCTTGCGTCTGCAGAATCCTCCTCTGGCAAGACTTGTGAGCTGGCGGAGGGCTCCGTGCTGTCCAGGCCGTCGGCCCGCACATATGCAACATAGTGGCCGCCCCTCATGGTGCCACTGTGCTCCACAAGGCCCGTCAGGCGGTACTTGTGGCTGCGAGCCTCGCCCCTGTGCTTCCTGCAGCAGCACACACACGCCCCGCGCACAACATCATTGAGAAGTTGCCTCCTTATGTCATCCGCCTTGCCTGCTCTGACGAAATGCCAAGGACAATCACCCAAAACACGCACTCAGGCAGCCTGCAGAACCACGCCGGGGGGGCACAACCTCCTCCTGCCCTACGCCACTACGTCACGCCCAGTGAAGTCAGGAGGAGAAGCTGAAAGCTACGGTGCTGTGCACATGCTGCTCATTGTGACCACAGCAGATCCGCAGAAACGGGCTTCCATATTCAAAACTCCACGTGCACCTTTCTTAGCCAAGCGCAGCAGTGCTACTGAGCACAAGACACATGGAGGGGGGAGATGGCAGGATCCAACGCCTGCCGTCTACAGGCACTAGCACACAGTAGGGAGAGCAGAGCAGAGCAGAGAGGCCTCAAACCAGGCAAGCAGGTGCAGCTCACTTGCGGTGGTGGTGGTGGTCGATGTAGGGCCCCAGGTCCAGCACCTCCGAGAACGCCACATGGCCGCCCAGCTTCGTCAGCCGCCCACGCATGTCCTGCTTGAAGCGCTTGAGGTGCACTGTCAGCACCTGCGGCGCCTCGCTGATCAGCAGCTGCTTCTGAGCATCCGACCGCACTCTCACTGTGGCCGCCGCCGCCTCCTGCACCTTCCCCGCCACCCCTGCCGCCGCATCTCCGCTGCCACCGCCCTTCTTTTTCCGGCCAGGTGTTAGCACGCGGGCGCCCCCCTTGCCGCCCTCAACGACCCCCCTGACGGCTCGCCTCTTGCTCGAGCGTGCCCCCCGCCTCGGCTCCTCCCACTCATCCTCGCCCTCGCCCTCGTCCTCGCCCTCGCCGTCGTTGCCAGCCTCTCCCCTGGCCTCAGGCGCAGCCTCTTCCGGTGCTGGCTCGCCGGCAGCACCTGTGCTCCTCTCGCCCACCTCCTGACTGTCACCTGCTCCTGCGCCCTCTGGTGAACGCGCATTTCCTTCCGCGTGCTTCCTCCCGTCGCTCCCCAGCTCCTTCTCCCCGCCCTGCCCCCCCCCGGCCTCCTCATCGCCGGTATTTCCCTCTCCCCCTTTTTCAGGCTGGGCCACGCTCGGCCGATGCAAACCCTCCTGCGTGTTCGTCTCACTGTCACACGTCGTAGCAGCGCTGCTGTCATCGGTTTCCTCCAAAGGGCTGGCACCCACACCACTTCCCCCAACTCCTCCCAACACCCCGTTCCCGTCCCCATGACCGCTAGCACACCCGTCTTGTCTCAAATACGCAGCCTCTGCGTGTGCCTCCTGGCCCCCCACCTTGCCCCTGAGCTGCTCTCCCTCCACTCGCACTTCAGAGCCAGCCTGCTCCCCCCCCGCTGCCGGGCCACCTGCCTGTGCTCCTGTTTCCGCTGGCGTGACAGCACCCGCCATGCCGTCCGCACTTGCACCATCTACACGCTTACCTCCCGAGTGCGATGGATGCTGCCGGCTGTCGTCCTCCTCCACTGCATCTGCAGCCCCAGGCCTTGCCCCCTTGCGGGTTGTCTCCTCCTCTTTCTCCTCCTCCTCCAGGCCCACCACTCTCGTCGCACTCGCCGCTGCCTCCTCCCACCCCTCCTCCAAGCCTGCCACCTGGTATTTCACCTCAGCACTCGCGGGCACGGGGCGCTTGTGTGCGGCGGTGGCAGCGGCGGCGGAGGCAGCGGCGACGGCGGCGGCAGCCCTGGCCCTCTGAGTGCAGACGTCGCAGTACCAGGCGTTGTCGCCCGTGAGAAGCTCCGGCGCCGTGAACTCGTACAGGCACCCCTCCACCGACATCGCTGGCGGCGGCGCCTGCAGCAACCCCTGCGTTGCCTGCCCGGAATGGCTCTTCAACAGTGAGCACGCCAGCTGGCCGTCTGTGACACCTCCTTCTGCGGTGGCATAGCTCTCGACGGCATGCACGGCCGATTGCTTCCCCCGCGCCATCAGCGGCTCTGCCCTTGAGGCCGCCTCCACCTCGGGTGCCATGGCTGCATTGGCGCTGCCGTGGCGTGCCGAGGGGCTCTCACCGTCAACACAGGTGGCAGCCATCGGTGCTGCTCCAACAGGAGACCCCGACTCTAGTGACAGGCGAGAAGGGCCCTCAGCAGTCACGACGGGCACGCCGCCTTCTCCTTCTGCAGCTGAGAAAGGCCCCCTGTGCTGCTGCTGCTGCTGCTGCTGGTGGTGGTGCGGCTGGCTTTCAGAGAGGCAGCCGCTGCTGGCGGTGGCGGCTGCTTCCTGCTCTCGGCTGTCAGCCGTCGCATGCACCTCCTCCTCCTCCTCATCATCATCCCGCAGCTCAGCGGAGAGGTAGTGCAGCCAGTCGTCCCCGCCGTTGTCACTGGCAGCGTCGCCCTCTGCAAAGAGGTTATGCAGGGAGGACCTATCCTCTTCCTCCCATTCCTCCTCTGCCACCGCCACTGCCGCCGCCGCTGCCGCTGCTGCCGCTCCTCCCTCGCCACCATCCCCACACACGCCGTGTTCGCCCTCGCACTCACCCGTGGGAGCGCACGTGTCTACTATGGGCCCCGCCTGACCCGCACCATTCAACGCGGGCTCAGGCTCAGTCTCAGGCTCACTGGGCACAGCCGCAGGGGGGTCTGCCCCATCGCGAGCACTGGAGGCCACAGGGGAAGGAGGAGGAGCAGCAGGCGCTTTCCCTCGCGAGGGGCTGGAGGTGCCTAGCTGGGCCACCTCCTGAGCCAGGGCCGCCCTCTCAGCTTGCACCTTGCCGGCTGCCTTCCCGGCCTTTGGGGGGGCACGGCTGCTGCTGCCGCCACTGCTGCTTTTCTTGCTGCTGCTAGTGGTGGGAGAGGGCACGGGCAGGGAGAGGTCGAAAAAGGGCTCGAAGACGACAGACGAGTGGCCGCACGTGCAGCACCGCACCGTGCTGCCCAGCTGCCCGCCAAACACGCGCTCGATGAACGTCGCCGTGCCCTTGCCGCTGCTGCTGCTGCTCGTCCCCTTCTCCACCTCCTCCTCCCCCCCTCCGCGCCCAGGAGCGTCTACCAGCGTAGCTTCTGCCGCCTGCGCCCCCACCCCTGCCCCTATTTCTCCTTCTGCCATCGTCACATTGTCGTAACTTGTGGGGCTGCTGCCCACAGGGGCCTGCATTTGCGTCGGAGGGGCACCGGCGGGAGCGCTTGCAGCTCCCTCCCTCGCTCCAGATGCACCCTGGATCGTCTCCTGCTCCTTCGGCTGCCCGTCCGCCTGCACTGCAGCAGCCGGCTGTTGTGGACCCAGCCCCTCCGTTTCCATCTCCATCAGGTGTACCTTTGGGTCAAGGACCAGCTCGCACTCTTCAGGGGCAGACCCACCCCCCACAAGCCCGGAGCTACCAAACCTCCCCCCCTCGTGTGGCGCAGCACTACTGCTTGCACCCCCACCTACATCCACGACTGCGTGACGTACTGCTGCTGCTCCTGCTGCTGCAACTGCTGCTGATTCGGCCGCTGCCGCAACTGCTGCCACTGCTGCTGGCAGCGGTGCTGCCCCTGCTGCGTCGTCCCCTGCTTGCTCCTCATGCTCCTGGGCTTCACCCGCGATGACATCAGACGACAACGACACCTCCGCGACCGGGGACAGACTCGTGGCCTCCGCACTCCTGCCTGTGCTTGTGCTACTGGCAGCGCCATCCTCGTTTGCCATAAGCTCCCAATCCTCCACCCCAGACCCTCCCTCGCCCTCAACTCGCGCCTCGTTGCTACCTGGCACAGCCTCCTCTGAGGAACATCCCTCAGCCACCCTGCCAGCAGGAGGTGGAGGAGGAGAAGGAGGCGTGCCACTCTGCTGGCTTTGCTGCTGCTGCCGCCTTGCAGGAGGAGGGGGGGGCGGCGGCGGAGGAGGAGGAGGAGGGGGAGCTGTAGAGGCAGGGACGGGGGCAGGGGCAGGGGCAGGAGCAGGGGCGGAGGGAGAGGGGGAGGAGGAGGAGGACTCCTTGGGCTGTGCCTTGTGCTCCTCCATCTGCAGGCCGTCCAGGAGGCAGCGCAACAGCTCGTGGCTGTCGTGCTGCTGGAAGCCGCGGAACTTGGGGGCCGTCACGCACACCGCCCCAAACAAGTTCCTGGAGTTGTACGGGCCCGCGCCGCCGCCGCCGCTCCTGCCCCTCGCCAGCTCCAGCGCCCCCGCGTCACTCGCCGCCCTCCCCTTCCCGCCCTTCTTGAACCCTGAGCCGCCTGCGCCAGCTGTGCTCTTGTACCCCCCGCCCTTCTTCTCCTTCCCTCCCCCCGTAGCCGCCTCCGTCTTCTTCCCCTGCGCCGCCACGTCATTCGACGGCAGCGGCGACCCCCCCCCCGTGTCCAAGAAGAACTTCCGGAGGGAGGCCGTAAGCGGTCCCGCGGCGGGGCTGGCGTCGTGCGCGTAGTGGCAGCGGAGCACGTCGATGGCGGCCAGGTTCTGCATAACCGAGTTGAAAAAGCACGTGTTGCCCAGGTTCATGAGGCCCACGACCTGGCGCGTGCCGCTGCCAGCCTCCACCGGCCCCTCCTCTGCGCCTTCTTCCTCCTCGTCGTCGTCGGCGCCCGCCTCCCTGCGGCTGCGTGCCTGCGCCTTCTCCTTCCTCAGACTTGCAGCCTCCGCCTCCTCGACCTTCTCCGCCGCCCGCGCCAGGGTTGCCTGCTCTTCCGCCTCCTCTCTCTTCCTCCTCAGCGCCTCCACCCGGCTCCCGATCAGCCCCGCCGTCTCCAGAAGCTTCTTAATAGCCTCTGCCGGCACCTCCAGGCCATCCTGCTGACTGCGCACGCCCCTCGGGCTCGCATGCAACCCCTTCCCTGCTCCTTCCCCACCTTCCCTCCCATTCCCTCGGACGTCTGTTCCTGCAGGCTCAGTACCTGCAGGCTGCTGCTCACCTCCATCCCACAAAGCAGCTGCTGTCGCTACTTCCTCTCCGTCCTTTGCGCCTCCCTCTTGGCCCTTGCTTTCAGCAGCCACCACGGGGGCTTCCGACTCGTAGGATCTGACAAGAGTCTGCGCTGACGGCAGCGTGGGGATGGCGTAGCGGACTGCGGCATTGCATGCCATGCACCACACGCCCAGGGTGGGGACCTGCATCACCAGGGAGTGCCGCTGCAGCTGCTTGGTGTGCTGCTTCATGTGCTCCATGCCGACGCTGCTGCTCTGGCACTCCTCCTCCTCCTCGTGGAACCTGCCCCCGCACGCCACTTTTCCACAGCTCAGGCAGATCCACAGGGATGCTGTGCCCTTTGCACTGCTCCCCTGGGAGGCCTTGGCCTTTGGCGCGGCCTTCCCCGGCTTTGCTCCTTTACTGCCCTTCTTCTTGGGCTTTGCCTGGGCCATGCTTGCGCGGGTCCTCTCGCACTCAACACAGCCTGCAAAGTCCTGCTTCTTCAATTCTTTGCCCAGCTTTTTCAGGTCGATGCTCCTCTCCACGTGGGAGCACCTTTGGGCCTGCTTTGCACTATCGGCAACAGTGCTCTCGGAAACGAGAGCGTCATCTGCCCCGCTCGAGCACTCCCCGTCGAGAGCGCTCGTAAATTCCTCCGCCTTCGTAAGATTTGCAGGACTATTTGCCCCTGTGCCTGGATGATCCTCGACTCCGGAGCCGCTACTTCGCCCTTCTACGTCTTCCAGCGTGCGCACCCCCTCCAGTAACGACCCACCCCTGTCAATGGGTTGAACGAGAGAGGGTTCCGAGGCCTGCGATTGCTTAGGAGGGTCCGCTACTGGAAGCTTATTCAACCCCATCAGGGCCCCGCGGACCCTTTCCTTCTTCTTGTAACAGCAACAATCAATGAGGAGCCGTTTGAACAGTATCGCACCGGACTTCAATCGACTCGCCCACACGCCAATCGCTCAAATGAGGTATCTGAACACAGTCTTCTTACTGCCAATGATCGACTCAGCACCAGCTTGCAACTACTGAAGTCCTTAAGCATTGAGATACGTGCACGAACACGGCCCCTGCTTCTCCAACAGGTATGGCTGCCAGCCCTGCACTTGCTCACAACCATTTTGTCACCTGTACTATGCTCGAGATAGTAAAAGCTGAATAGCAGGAAGGCATGATGTGCATTGCTCATGAGTCATGGAGAGAGGTCATGTTGAAGGGCCCCGGGGGTTCTCACACACTGCACCCAATTCGGAGGAGGGCGTTCGCGAAACCGCGCAACTATTTTCCGTGCCTACAAGCACCTACAAGAGTTTCGCCTTAATGGTGATAAATGAGAACAGTTCGTGGCTATATGATAATTCATGGTACCCCCTTAATACCCTTGATATCCTTTCGCAACGTCGAACTCGATTGAGAAAATACTGTGTGACAGGACCGTGCGGTTCTTACTTGAGAAGTGAGATGAAATCTATCGACGGTCGCTCCGACGAGAGGAAAGGCCGCCAAGGCTGGCCAAGGGCTATACATGTCTTCATCGACATGTTCATCTTCCTCTCTGGCGACCACCCCTTGAAGTTCGCCTTGTTCTCCCTGCGCTTGCAGCCATGGTGAGCTTTATATTACCTGGTTGGCTCTTCTATAAATATAGTTGAATGTACATAGACATATATGATGGTCACGGGCGTCTTGAATGAGGTCGGATTTGTCTGGTCAAATTTATCCGACGAGATTGGGTTGTAGAACGGGCACAAACGCATAGGAAGAAGCTTCTGTGAAACGATTATGCTGAGCACACCTTTATTTCGAACCAAGCAGATATCCTGGGGGGTGATATGTTGCATTGTCACTTGGGCATTCTTCTTTTAGGGTTTAATAGATGGGGAAGCTCATGTAGTCACTTGCGAATACTGAGCTTTCCATTACAACACTCAGTTGCATGAATTCAGAGCCTTATCTTTGACGCAGACCATCTGATTAAGTAGGTACGTGCATTGGTTTTAGGCGGGAAGTAACCTTACTATGGGAGGGAGTGCTCAAGGACTATGTGGTACCATCATTCAGTATGCGACCGAAAATCAGCAATAGGTTTTAGGCTCACCTTCTGAGTACACCGGACGAGTTGTTGTCTGGGCTTATGACAGGGTATTGATTTGAAGGCTGGAGGGCGTAACAAGAAGACAGCTCGCTCTGCCCCCAAGAGCAACAATGTCTACCTTAAGCTTCTGGTGAAGGTGGGTTTTCTCTTTTCAGTGCTGGCTCCTGTCGAGGACCATGTCCTATTTGAAGGAAAGATGACAGGGCAGTTAGAGTGGCCAGGAGGGAACAGGCGCAGCATGAGATTCGGTCCTTCAGTACATGTATCCTATGAGTAAGTGGAGATCCGAGCAGTAGTGTACTACCATGTGTACAGAATATATACACTGTCTACTGGGTATAATGGTATTGGGTATCGTGAGCAGAGATTCCTGAGATGGTCTTTGCTGGTCTTGTGGGGCGCAGCTTTACCGCTTTTTGGTGAGGAGAACAGAGGCCCCCTTCAACAAGGTGGTGTTGAAGCGTCTGTTTATGAGCAAGATCAACAGGCCTCCTCTTTCTCTGTCTCGGCTCACCAAGTACATGGAGGGCAAGGTAACGTTCTAAGGAGTACAGCTTGTCTTAAGACGTGAAAGTTGGCACAATAATGGTGACTGTGTCAAGTTTTGCCGTTCTTCACTTCTGCTCTCCACAAGCATTCTGTGCATGGACCCCGTTTCGAAACTGTAAACAACTTGGTGTTCATCACCAGGCAGTGGGAAGTAAAGGGAAAGGTCCCTTCATTTCGTTTCTGATCTTCATTGGACATGCCCCATGCAGGGCGAGGAGAAGGTTGCAGTGCTAGTGGGCACTATTACTGACGACGTGAGACTTTACGAGCTCCCCGCTCTTAAGGTGTGCGCATTGCGCTTCACAGAGACAGCTCGCGCTCGTATCCTGAAGGCAGGAGGAGAGTGCATCACCTTTGATCAGCTTGCACTCCGCTCCCCTACTGGATCTAACACGGTATGGCAAAACCCCGAGATGCCATGCAAGCATGATTTGGGTGCAGAATAAGGCACACACGGGTCTTCCATAAGCTTATGCTACCTTTCACATATCTATGCATGGAGAGTCTGGAAATACTTGGGATACCACACTGTTTATTTTTAAAACTCAAGCTTGTATTTGCAAGAAAGTAGTAGGGTTTTCGCTTTCTCTGTGGCCTATTGTCGTCAAGAAGCCAAATAATGTGGTTGAGTGTCCAATATGCGAATGCTTTGCAAAAGACTAAGCCAGGAGGTTCGAAAGGAAAGTGTGTGGCTAATTCTACATGAATGGTCAAGTCAGCAACAAGCAAGATAGAGGGAGAAGGCCTCTGTTGGCAACAAAAAGGTTTGTAGTTGTGCTGTTTTGTATGACAGACCCGACGTGTGCATAAAAGCCCCACATTTTAGCCTGGAAAATCAGCTTCTTATTGTTGCATACTTGCACCTCCGGAGGGATGAACATGAGTGAACCTCGAAATTGCCTTATTTTTTGGTTCTCGGCTTATGTAGTGTGGTGTTCTGCATGGGCGAGGCCGCTGATAGCAGTCAGTGTGTGATGGGTGCAGGTCCTACTACGAGGGCCTAAGAATGCTCGTGAGGCAGTGAAGCATTTCGGCAGAGCTCCCGGTGTTCCTCACAGCAGCACCAAGTACGCTCATACACTCCATCCATGCTGTTTGATCTGGACAGTGTGCTACCTCCCCTTCTCATTTTACTTTTGTCTGTTGTGACTTGTGCGTGACTACATAGGATACAAAGTGTCCTGCGATGCAAGTTACGTCAGCAAATATTTGAGGCGTTTCATTACTACTAGTTTAGGGTTTGACTGTTGTGTCTCACGGCTGCCTTAAGTAGGGAATTGCTAGATGGGTGGTCTGAAAATTAGGACTGTTTTTGTTTCTGAACTAAGTCTGTGGTTTGGTGTTTTTTTCATATCAGGCCTTACGTGCGCGCCAAGGGTCGCAAATTTGAGAAGGCTCGTGGTCGCCGTAACAGCCGCGGTTTCAAGGTGTAAATTGATATTATGTGTGTGTATGCCAGCAGTTGCTTTGGATTTCAGCTCTTGTAGCCTGGTTGAACAAATGAAACTGAGTCCTCGCCTATGCCCATATGTGTGAATGTTCTATGCCTGTTGTCTTCTGTAACCTATAATTTGACGAACGAGAAGAATCAGCTAAGAATACGCTGTTACATATATACAGTTACAAGGAGCTCTAGCCTCAGTATTCCTGTGGGGAAATTTGACCATTTAAGACTGCTGATGCATCTGTACGTGTGAGTGGATTGGTGACCAAGTCTTGTGACTCCAAAGTTGTGACCTCTCTTTGTCATGCCATTATGGTGCCTGTTGCCTCATAGCATTCACTTCATTGCCTCGCTAGTGATTACAGAGGGCCTGTGCACTGTCCTTCTCCCTTAGAACTTCTAAGCAGTGTCCAAAAGCACGGAATACAATATGATAACCTATCTGGCAGTTGAGGTGTGGAATGGTCACATTTGCATGAATCATGTGGGCAAGAATTTTGCATACTATATGTATGGACGAGCACAGAAGGCCTTGAAGGTCTTGTCTCTGTGATAGATATCGAAATAACAATACAGATTGTGAGCCGGTACTTGCAGCTAGGTCAGCCACAGATTTGTGTGAACCAGGGGTCAGGTTGTAGATTGTACGATGACTTCCCTTCCTGAGACTGTATAGCAGCTAGCCAGTCATGAAGCCATTGATGGACACCACGGCTGACCTGGAATGGCTCAAACACCTTACATGTCAGGCTTCCCCCGGTCATTTAGGCCCATCATTGGCTGCATCATACAGACCTAAAGTCACATGGCCAAGCACACTTGCTTGGAAGCTTGTCTTTCAGAGATTGAGTGCTCGGGATTAGCTATGGCACAGTAGCCTCATTGGTCGAGCCCACAAATAAGTGCAAACCCAGGCTTTTCACAAGTCTCCATGTACATGCACTATAATGAATTAGGCGAGACTCTAATACCCTGGTGGTAGTCCTAACTTGTCTTGCTACGGTCTCTTGAGAGGTTTGACGGCTATCGAATAGTACTAGCAAAATGGTTCCACTATACGCATGTCTAAAGACGAGGGTCGGCTTTGTACTTCAGTCTTTTTTTCCAGCATATCATGTAGTTGATTTCTTTGCATGCTCTTTGCGCACTAATGCAATATGTAAGATTTGTGCACGACAATTGATAATAGGTAACTTATTATTTATCTAGCCGTATCTTCATCACTTTTTGTCGTCAGGCACTTCTCTAAGCACCCTCATTTTATTATGAAAACCAAACAGTCGATTCATTCTTTGACTCACATTTGTAGCTAGATCATTGCCTTGCTGTTGAAATATGTACTCACATTGTGTTGTCTTCTTCTATAGTGTTATCAATACTTTCTTCATGAACATAGTTTATGATCACATTGATAAAAACTAAGTTCAAACTCAATCCCCCCTCACCATATTTCAAACTCCATGCGCGATCACTTTGCACAGCTTCGTATTATGCATCATGAAATACGCAAAGCTCATCTTCAGAAGCAAATGGCAAGTGACAATCCGCAAAGAAATGAAATATGGCAACACATCAATAACACACAATGAATCCGACGAAGGGGGTGTGACCGTCGACCACGTGCTCCTTGACCACACTCTAGATTATTGTGGCACCATCGCCGGGGTGCAAAATTGAACTTCATGAATTTAACATGCTTGCATGACAGAAAAGTAGGTCACATTCCATCCTCCCCGCCGCTCCACGCTACCCAATTTGTGTACTCCTGCAGGCCCTTTTTGCGTACCCCCTGAAATTTCGTTCGGCGTACCCCTTCCGTTCCTTTCCGCGTACTCAACGATTACCTTTTTTGCATACTCCTGCTAACCCTTTCTGCGTACCACACTGCCCTCCACTCTACGCACCCCTGTTTGTTCCTTTTTGCATACTTCATAACGTCCGCTGTGCGTAGTCCAGCAAATCCCTTTTGGCGTACCCTTGCTGTCCCTTCTTCGTTCCCTACGCTGTCCTCGCTGTGCCCACTGCCTACCCTTGTTGTCCCTTTCTGCGTATTCTTTAATGTTGCGGTGTGCGCTCCTACTATCTCGTGCGTATACCCCACAACGTCTCGCCAGGCAGACTCCCACCAAACCCTCTTGTCATTTCCCAGAGCGTCAGGCATCCAGGTATTTCAAGTTGTTTCAATGTTTTCACCAATTGCTATTGTAAACACAATCTTAGGCATGGCCCACAACCACAACGCACCTGATCAACAAGCAAGAGCAATTAAGTCACAGCCCCATCACATTACATTCTAAAAAATCCAAAAGCAATTTTCGGCTCTGTAAATTGCCTACTGGAAATGCACCACATTTGTAAGAGGTATTTTGAAAAATTTCAGACTGGATCCACTTATGATTTCAGTACCATCGCGATTAACTTTTATCCGGGTCCAATTTCAGTATAGTTTCATTATGCGTCTGGCGAGGAGGCGGTCGGATTATTAAAAAAAATCGATTGACCAAAGCATTCACTCAAAATTGAGACGCGTTTCGGGTTGAGTTCGGGCGTGCTTCGGGTTGACACGCTTGCAAATTCTCGCTTGCATTGTTTGAGCGTGCGAGGATTTTCCAATTTCAAGCTTTATCTTATAAGAGGCGTGCGAGGATTATGCCAAATCAAAATTTATCTTATCAGTGCTGTGTTACCTATAGACTAAGCTGCCCTCTCACTGCGTGACGTATGGCAAGAGTGCCTGTCCGCCACATCCACATCCTATTTCATTCACCTCTATCTTAGCTGGAATGACCTCCACTTGTTCACTTATCCGAAAGTATGAATATGTGGATTTGCTCATTCCCATTCTGCGACCTCCTGCTCACTCCTGTTACCGTAATATTAATTGCGCACCTCTGTACCATCACACGATTGTTCATGCTCCGTGCATGCTTGCTCACCATTTGCACACCATGAACGTGTTAATCTTATTGCAAAGGTGCGGCCTATATAGCTTTCCATGGTCTCCTATCATGGTCCTGGAAGCACACATCGCGCCTTGCCTGCTTGCTGCCGTGACTTCTGTGAGTAAGGTATCGGATTGAGAAATTGAGCAGCGCCATTGCACTGCTGGTGTCGGTGCGCCCACGGGTCCATGCAGCCAACGAGGGCACGTCCGTCTTCTCAATTTGGAGGTCATACACTCTGAAGCCGGTCTAGTGGGAAAAGTAGAAACTTCAAAAGCGGAGAAGTGCCGGCGAAGATGCAATTCAACGGACCGCCCCGCTTCTAGCTTGCAAGCGAAGAAGTTACATGCATCTACATTTACAACTGACCAATCAAAGCACAAGTTACATGCATCATCTACGACATAATTGACCAATGAGAGCACACTATTCCCTGCATTAAATTCCAAAGTCAAACATCGCCGACCGCTTCCGAAAGCGAGAAGCTATTAACTTTTGTGACAAAAGTCGTTCTCGCTGCCGGCAATTTGACAGACTACATCCAACTTTGACTTTCTTTTGATTGGCGGCTCTAGCCGCGTCGACATGCTCCAACCAACCACAAAACAAGTCGACACGTTATGCACGTGCCCACCCAAGAAGTATAAGAATTCACCAAAACGGTGATACTGTGAAGTATGGACCCGTAATGGGACTTGCCTACAAAAGGCCATCCCAACAACCCGCCTCAATGGATTTTCAACTCATCGCGTTCAAACCCCCAAGGGCTCCGTCAGTTTTAACCCCATAGGGTCTAACCATGAGGAGTGAAAGATACCAAGGGTTTGTCACCCGTGCGGATGTGATTCTGAATGGGCCAAAGGCAACAAATAAGTTTGTAGGTTAATAAGGTTTCTCTCATTGGTCCACCCCCGTCATCGACGCGTTTTGGCGGAAGGAACTCGCTCCAAGGGGAGCGAGTTCTTTCGGCCCCCCTTGCCAGGTGACAAATGTGACTGGGCAAGGGAAGGTATGCTTCTAGTGGGGACGGACTTGTCAGAGTCACCCGTGCCGCCCGGCAACACGCGCCCAGTGCCTGCTGGCACAAGTGACCGGCCCGCTGCCCGGGACGCCCCTGCGGCCCCTTACTTCAGCCCGTTGCCTGCTAACTTGTAATGGGCAACGGCGACAGGCCGTGTCAGGGCCACCTCTACCGCCAAGCGACTGTGGGCCAAGGAACTTCAAAGTTCCTTGGGCCCCCTTGCTTGCTTTTAGAAAGTGTGAATGGCAACGAGGAGCGGGCCTCTCCGGCCACCCCCGCCACTCGGTAACTTCTTTAAATGAAGATGACTTAGTTTTTGCTATATTTTTTTTGGACTTTTGTGACCAACTACTCATGATAACATTATCGGCACACTTGAACTTAATAACGGCCAATTAGAAGACAGTGTCCGTGACCATTTCAATCCTTGCTTACGATTGTCATACGTAGCTTGAAATTGCATGGTGCACATAACATGAGGCGATGAAATCTTTCCCGCTTCGGAGGCGATGAAATGTTCCAAGACACAATCTTCGCCATTTGGCGTAGAAATATTATTTTTGTCTCTGTTTCGGAGCCCATGTTCACTTTGTCTGACGTAGCGTAGAAACATCCTGGGCAGAGATGGGCGTAGATCCAAATCCTGGGACGTTTTTCACAGTTACAGTGCGGTCCGATTGCACTGGGGATGTCAACCCAGACGCTGTAGGCCTCGTCGATGCTGCGTCAGCTAGTTTTTTCAAGCTACGTTTTTCACCTTCATTCAGGTGAAAGTGCCCTAGGTTGCTTCAATGGGACCACATTTCTGTACACCCGATACTTCCGGGACACGCCGACCACGACGATTATTAAAAAATCGGCTTCTCGTGCTGCCACGGGCAACAAAAAACTACGACAAAAAAATTACTCCAAATTTGAGCTGCTAAAGAACCTAGTCGCTCGCCTCTAGCAATAGGCAGAAGGTAGATGGAGCACTACAACCGCCTCCTCCTCTAACAAGACAACCACTATTTTTCTCAAACATTTGAAGTCATGGCGGGTGACACTGATGCGTGTTCACGAAAAATGACCGAGGAGTATTTCGCGGCTCGGGCGGTCCAAAATCCAGATTTCACATGCATAGGGGTGTCGAGAGTTGTACCCTGTGGCCAATGAGGATCATTCATTGCGGACCGGGGATAGTCTTCAGTTTGGCGTCGAACAAAAACATGTCGGCGCCAAACTGGTGCTCCGGAGTCCCTAAAGACAAGGGCATCCTCAGAGGGAATGATCGCACCTCTCTGGGGACAGAATACGATCTTTTTTTTTGTTAATTTGGTTATGATTGAGCTATAATCGCCTTTTTCATGCGCGATTAGTCTGATATGTAGAAATCCCATTCACGAATTACAACTCTACACCACACGAGTAAATGCACAGTAGGCTCAAGGATTTGCTTCTGGGGACGATGGCCGAGACTAGGAACGACAATTTTGCGCAATGGGCACGCAGTGTTAGTCGCCTTTTTGGTCCAAATTGGTTTCAGAGTGCATATGAAGGACAGGATCAGGGCGTGTTTGCAACGCTGGCTTCACAGGAATTAAGAGGAGCAGGATAACGAGGGGGGGTTTAGGGCAGGGTAAGGAGGAGGATGGGGTTGGGGTGGGAGACTCGTTCTGCTTTGAGGAAGCCCCCTGCTATGAAAGCCCCTGGCAAGGGGAGCCCCCCATGAACCACTAGCACAAGTTTCTGCTTGCTCTCTCATCCCTCTTCCGACTCGTCTCCTTGGCTCGCTTGCTTTGGCGCTAGCTGGCAGGCCCCGTGCCTGCTTTGACCGCCAGCTGGCAAGCTCCGAGCCTTGGGAGTTGGGGTGCGGGGAGGGGGCAGGACGAAGGGCCTGGGCTAGGCAGCCTCTCCCGGTGTTGCATCTGCGTGTATGTGCTAGTTGCTATCAGGGTGCAGGAGACTTGACTTCGGCACGGGCGTGGGCACAGGCGTATGCGCGCGTGGGGAAAGGTGCAGGACGTGACGGGGAGGGCCAAGGGGTGGAGCCGTGAGGAGCTACGCCTACCCGCCGAGGGTGGCCAGTGCCAGGTGGCACGTCAAGTGCGCCTCTTTCCTCTCACCCGCCTGCCCCTGCCCCTCCTCCTCCCTCTTGTTGCCCCTTGCCTTCTCATTTCTCTCTCTACTCCCCCCACCCTCACCGCACCGCATGTGTGCGTAAATGGGGTGTATATGAACGTTCATGTAAGCAAGTATATATATGTATATATATGTATATATATATACATATATATATATATATATGTGTGCATATCTGACTGTGAGCACGCGCATAAGTCCTTGTATGCATGGGGCTAACTTGTACGCATGTGTGTGCACGTGCATGGGAACGTGCGTGAAGAGTTTAGTTTAACAATTGTCGCAAGGCTAGTGTTGATTCTTTTTGCCAAGTACGCGTGCATAGGAAGTCAATGAATTGATTTGACTTGGAAGCAATTTCCACTGCCGCGTAAGTGAGTGGTTGCGAAATGGAACGAATCGAACCCATTATTAATATTTCAAAAAAATCTTGAATCGACACGTAACCTTCACGGTTTTTTTTGGTTAGCTCGAAAGAGCATCGAAAGCACAATACCATAAAGTGCATGCAATACGCAGTAGTCAAGTGCTAGTAAAATGAGCATCAGTCAAGCAACAAGTACACTCACACATAAACAAGGTACACAAAAATCTCATCTAACAGCTTGCAGCCTTGGATTCACATATCCTTTTAGGGGTGTGAAGAAAACGGAGGGACACTTTCTCCGGCAACGTTCACGATTAACAACATAAATCTCAGAAACACTTGATTGGATGGCCGAGTTGGTCTAAGGCGCCAGAAGGTTCTGGTTCGAAAGGGCATGGGTTCAAATCCCATTCCATCAAATAAAGATGTGCTTGTGCGGCGTATTGACGCGTCCGGGCTTTGAAAGCACTATCGCAAAATATAAGCCTGGGTCTGTTCGTGAGACCCGAAGCCTGGCTCTCCCAGGCTCTCCCATTTTTTCTTCATTTCTCGTTTTCCTCCCTTGGAGGGAAAGTAAAGACCCTTTCACTTGCGACCTCGGGTATACAGCCGTAGTCAGTCTGTCGAGCACCCCCGGCTATAGTGAGCACCAGCCAGTCTTGGTCGCAAGTGCAAAAAGCCCGCTCTCGCAAACATCCTATGATCATTGCGTGCCTGTAATGTATGCTTAGCCTCGGCACACTCGGTGGTGCCGCATCACAGAATGCAAGGTGTTTGCATGAGCGGGAGAACGGATGACCCGTCACTGCAAGTCGTGTGCGTTCCTCGCATGCGCTGCAGTAGACCGCCTCATCGTGCCTTCACGTTTGCGATGCACGACACTCTTGCCCTTCTTGACATGTTGAACAACAATTTTTTGCACTGCACGTCAACAACTCATCGTCTTAAAATTGCTTCCACGTTCGTGCATTTTGGCAGCCATAGACTTCCTCCATATTCTGTGCATTCTAACAGTGTAGGCTTGTAGCTTGCATGTGGAGTAGCTTTTTATTGTTGCGTTCTTGAACCTCAAAAGTCCGACGCTGTGGCCTACATCTTCAGATTCCAGGGTTATTTAGCTCTGTGTTCTGCATTTGTTTTTTTTGCACAACGGAGGAATCAGCTCCATCATTGCCTGCTTGAACGAGTGGAAGAAGAAAACTAGGTCCTTGTACGTTTCTGTACCTCCTGCGCCAGCTGTCTTTTGCCCACACTGATGGAGAACCAGTTTCACTTACATTTTTTGCATGTGCACAGCGACAAGAGAGTTGTGTAGACTCATTACTTCTGTTGCTAAACTATGTGCGTGTGGGAAGGCCACTGAGTTGAAGGCTGTAGGGAGTGACAAGAGGGCAGCTCGCTCTCCCCCCCCCCCCTCCCCC
>WELA01012513.1:707614-723909 GCA_009602735.1 Mesotaenium endlicherianum
CCCCCCCAAGAGTAAGAATGTCTACCTTCCGCTTCTGCTGAAGGTGTGTTCTCCACTCTGATCAACACTCTGATCAAAACTCCACAAGGCTTTCTGAAGACTCTCAATGCTACCAGTATATGGCTGTGACTGGTTCTCTCACGATTGCCGTAGTGAAGGCACCGCTAGATGCATGCGTGGTTCAATACTCAGTAATCTTTTTGTTTTTGAACTGAGCCTGCTGTTGGGTGTTTATTGTACACAATGCTTGAATAAGCTCTCTTGTTGCCTGCTTAAACTTGTGGAAGAAGAATCTGGGTCCTTCTACGATGCTGTATCTCCTATGCCTGTTGTCTTTTCCCTAACAGATGAACAGTCAATTACATTGAAGTTTCTTGCATGTGCACAGCGACAAGAGACATGTAGGCTCAAGAGACCTGTAGGCTCATTACTTCTGATGCTAAATTTTACCCTTCTGCCTGCTGACTGCTGCCCATCACAGGTAGCCCGATGGACATTCCCGCCCCTTGGGGACGGTTGCTGAGGCAGCCACACCGCGACCGGGTGGCTGCAGCCCGTCCCGACTTCTTCTACGCCGAGGATGTGCAGGCAGACCAAGACAAGAGCAAGAGGACACGTAACAATCAGTTGTGTCACGGCCTTCTGTACTTCTTCAAGTTCATGGTCTCATACGAACGGCGTAGTGTGGGCTTCACGGACCAGCGGCTGGAGTCTTACCCCGTGTGCATCACGAAGAAGGCCTACGCTGGCTGGATGTTTTGGATGCACAGCGATGCCTCCCTTGGCGGTGTCAACCACCCGCATGAGACCGTGTCAACAATGGACAGGTTATTTCGTTTCTTCATTAAGCGGCACCCCCACTTCGTCGAGGACAAGAAGGTCGAAGAATTTTGCCGTGCTGTAATGAATCAGTTTATTATTCATTTAAATAATTGCATGTATAAATCCAACACTAAATAAGTTTTATGTCAATATACTCACATGCGCGAGTTCATTTAAATGAATGTATGTCAATTTAATGCGAGTTTACTTACTTTGTCAAAAAGGTCAGCAGGATGACTTTTGTATCATAGTGTAGTTTGCTGACTTTGTTAAGAAGGTCAGCAGGCTGACTTTTGTATCATAGTATAGTCTGTTGAGATTTATATATCAATTATATAGAGGATGTAATGTCAGCAAGATGACATATAGTAAGCTCGCTTGATATTAGTCACTATACTTAGCTTCAGTACACTGAGGGTAGATATATTCATTCAGATTATTATTTGTAGATTGGCACATGTGATCGTGGTATACTGAAAGTTGGAAGGTTGACTGAGATTCGGTAAACCGATGTCCTACCAGTGTGGTTAACTCCTGGGTAGGCGGAGCCGTCGTCAGTCAACTGAACAATTAGGACTTCAGTCAACCGACCAATTGATATGGTTGTTATACCTAGATCCGTGGGTCCCAACTTAACGGGTTTCCCACGAAACGGTGCACCTTGCGCCATGGTCAACCAGGTGGTCACTAGGTACATAGCAGGCTGGGATCTCGTGGTCCCTCATTCTGGACAGTAGGCTTTACAGTCGGATTTCTACTTGCAAGTCATGTGTGCACTTTTGGGTTTGTTCTAATGACCAGCCTTCACGGAAATTGACATGGCTGCTTTGTCCACGCTCCAAATGGGGCGAACTAGAACTTTTCGGAAAGGTCTCGTCAAGATGCATCCGTTGCCAATAAGTTTGCTCAATTTGGAGTAGTATTAGCATGCCCTCTGACATTTTGGGTCACACAGCGGACAGATTCCATGGTTTTGCACCTAAGTCTGTGGGATGTGTTTTAGCTACATTATGGTCATCTGAATGAGAGCGCCTTTGCTATTCAGTCCCTTGATGTTGTGCATGTGCTATACATGCTTGCATGCCTGGTAGGCAAGAGGCTATGAGTTTCTAAAGGAGAAGCTCAAGTCCTCAAGCTCGCCTCTTACTTGTGCCTCGTGTTAGTGTGCAACTATGGCACACTACGGTAAGTGAGTCAAGGGGTGTAGATGAGTAAATGGATTTCATTATAAGGGCGAAGATTGCTCCCTGATCTCACACGCTTCCACCTATCTCTGATCTCATAAATTTAAATGAAATATATTAATCTTGAATAAGCAAGATTCATTTCACGTGCAGCCGTCGAGATGCGTCGCAAAGTTCGGCTACGACCATCCCATGCGGCGGGAGCTCATCTTGCGGGCTCACAGCGACCTCATGCTGGCCCCTCTAGTGCGAGAGTACCCCCGCGACGTCGTCAACGTTGCCCGGGTAACACTGGCCACCCACGCGGGGCCGCGCTCCACCGACCTCGTGAAGGCCGTGCTGTCAGACATCCAGCTCCAGCGCTACGACGGGGTGAGCCGGCGGCGAGGAAACTGGTGTGGACGGTGAGCACCCTCTTCCGCTCTTCCCCACCCAGCTTGTTTTCGTGACGTCCATAACATGCTGGCCGTCCCCCCTCTTGCAGTCCTCGTCGGGGTGGGCAGGTTGATCAGGCCTGCTGCCAGCTCCCCCTTCTGCTCTTTTTCTCGGTGCGGGCAGGTGCAGCAGGCATGCTGCCTGCTCCCCGCTTGCTTTCGTCGTTTGGCCGGGCCGTTGCAGCTGGCCTGCTGCCTGCACCCCCCTTTGCATTCTATGTTGGGGCGGACAAGTTCATCAGGTCTGCTGCATGCCCCTCCTCTTGCGTCCTCGCTCGGGGCGGGCAAGTGCTGCATGCCTGCTGCCGGCCCCACCTCTTGCTCTCTTTGCCGGGGTGGGCAGGTGCAGCAGGCCTGCTCCTTGCCCCCCCCTCTTCCATTCTTTGTTGGGGCAGGCAGGTTCATCAGGCCTGCTGCCTGCCCCCCCTCTTGCTTTATTTGTCGAGGCAGGCAGGTTCATCAGGCCTGCTGCCTGGCCCACCTCCTCCTCTTTGTCCCCATCCTGCCTGACAACCGTCTGCTCCTCATGCCTACGCATACTGTCGCGCGAATCTGACCCATCTCTTTTGGCCCTCCTCTCCCACGAGGACTCAGGTGAACCCTAACAAGAACAACGCTGAGGTCGACAACGAGCGCTTCAAGACCTACTTTGGCAACGACTTCCCATTCTGCGCCTTCGAGTGGATGGTCATCATGCTTGAGGCCAGAGACGTGTTTCTAGAGCCCCTCCCCAGCAACGGCGTGCGCCGGGACTTCACCATCAAGCCCCACTGCCTCCAAAAGCTGCTTCTTCCCATCGTGCGCCGTGCGATGTACACGGAGGAGCCGGTGAGTCTGGAGGTGGCTGAATTTGTTGCTAACATTTTTCTGCTTTGGACCACGTAGTTGCTTTTGCGTCATAGAGACCCAGACATGAATCATTTCCTCATCACTGGTTATGTTCAACTGTGTGGAGTGCACCTTCGAGTCCTTAAACAAGGAGGTTAGGGGTATGCTCGCGTGCGCGGAGATTGCGACGACACGGATGGGTGTCAGGGACTTCCGCCCGGGCAGAGCCGACCAGGTATGCTCCTGCTCAATACACACATTACGTCTCGCAAGCCGTGCCTGCTTGCCTACACGGTCTTGTCGGCTTGTCTCTTGGCCACGCCGAAACTATTTCATGCTTTGTGTATCTACCTGACCTACCTTTTCACTCTCTTCTTCCATCTGGCCTGTGCTCCCAGATGATCTTGGACAGCATCAGGCCCCAGGATTCGCATAAAATTCGATGTTATTTGCTTTTTTGGATGTTTTAAAATCATGAGAAATCATAAATTATGTCGAAAGAAATCTTGGTCATGGGTGTCGTGCCTAACAGTGTCGGTCCCTCGGCACATACGTAGCCTTTCAACACGCGTGCCTTCGACCTGGTCGATGTGTTGGTGGCCCTCCTTACGTGTGGGCAAACATGGTCGATCGACCTTCGCACGTGGGCGCACGTGGGTCGGTGACAAGCCTTACCAAGGTTGATCCATCCCTGGGCTCCTAAACTTGCACCATGCGACCATGACCAACACTCAGAGCAATGCTTAGCTCTCACCATCTGCTCATCCTAAGACTTAGCAGAAAATTTGAAAATTACTTGCCTTGCCTTAATTCCTCTTACACCCCTCCCTTTCAGCTGAGGCGTCCCTGCCTTTTCTGCTGAAAGCTATTATTTTCCAGCCCTGCGGCTAGGGGTATTAGGAAGGCAGTCAGGACATTCCCATCGTCCTGCCACAATCTCTTCCTCGCCAATGCAGAAAGTGTGCCAACGGGCACCACACTTGTCGCAAGTTACCATTGCTTCCTGATCATCTAGCACATTGCAGCTGGCACAAGGCGTGGCTGGCAGCAATTCCTCGGGCACAACCCTAATCGTAGAATCAATATTCGGCAAATGGCATAGCGAGCAGTTCTGCACGTGGTCTCTCATGATTTTACCATCAGAACCTTCCAGTTCTAACACACCATTGTCAAAAGCATGTTTCACGCGTAAGATCACTGCACCTGAACTGGTGTCGATGGTGGTCTTAGTCTGGCGCTTGCGGTAGACGAAGTCTCCTTCTTGAATCTGCGTCATCTGCAAGCGGTAGCTCCCGTCTCGCGTCCTGGCGTAACGCTGCATATCTCTTTTCTGTGCAATTTTCAGATTGTCCAGCGCAGCCGGCATCATGCGCTCAAATAACGTCTTACGGCGTACCATCACCTTTAGCAGTTCCTCAGGGCTGTCCAGGTCTTTCACCTATTCAATCTCCTGCTTGATGCTGCTGGGCACTACTGGACTTCTGCCAAACAGTATCTGATATGGCGAGTAATTCGCCAAGGCAGCCTGCTTGCTAAATCTGTAACCCATAACCAGCCATGGCAGGGCCAGATCCCAGTCACGCTTGTCATGCTCAAGGCAAAACTTGCGCAAAGCAGACTTAATGGTTTGCACCATCCTTTCTGCCAGACCATCTGCTTGCGGATGATCTCTAGACGTAGTGCGATGATCGATGAAGCATCTATCCAAGAGTTTCTGAAAAGACCCTTGGAACTCAGACCCTTGGTCTGTCAGCACTTCTGCTGGAGCTCCATGACGCACAATCACACCATTAAGGAGTGCTTCTGCGGTCCCTAGACTCTCCTTAGCAGTCAGAGGCACGACCTCTATCCACTTAGAGAAATGCTCAATCATGACCATGATATATTTGTTACCTCGCTTAGACAACGGTAGCTCACCTGCGAGATCGCAGCTCCAGCGGTAGCCTAGGCCCATGATTGGCAAAGGTTGCAAGTGTGGATGTTGCTGTGTAAAACCAGCCTTGACGCGATCACAGCTTTGGCAGGCCTTGATCACATCTTCACACTGCTGCTTCATGCCCCTCCACTAGTAAGACAGCTCCAAAAGACTATACGTCTTCTTGACACCATAGTGTCCAGTGTTCTCGTGCATTTCTTGCACAAGGGCTCGTCTCCTGATGGGTTCTGGCACTAACTTCTCCTGACCAGTTTCTTCAATTTTGAAGCGGTTGTTGCGTTTCCAACAAAACCGTTTAGCTCGATGGCTTACCTGGTCCTTCTCCTTCACTGATAGCCCTTCCAAGTGAGTTCCCGTCTTCAGCCAGTGCATAGTAGCTTGATCTTTCCAGATCTCTGGACTGAAAAGGGACAGAGGCTCAGCTTCACCTGATGCTACCAGTCCAGCCATTTCGGTTAGGCAGGCCACCAACTCTGCTGGACTGCTCGGGTCTTCTTCCTCTCGAGCTCCTATTTTGTCGTCTGAAGATGGGTCTGGGTTCCTCCTGAGTCCATCGGCGTCGCTGTTGAGCACTCCTGCTCTGTGCACCAGCGTCATGTGGTACTCTTGCAGCTTAAGAGCCCAGCGAGCCAACTTACTAGTGAGGTCTCCATTCTTCATCAGCCATAGTTATGGTGAGTGATCCGTGATCAGAGTGAAAGGCCTTCCCCGAAGATACTCTCTGAAGTGTGTGACAGCCCAAACCACTGCCAGCAGCTCTCCTTCGTAGGACGAGTAGTTGCTCTCCGCTCGTTTAGTAGAGCGCGAGGCATAGGCAATGACATACTCCTCTCTAGGGCTTGCGGCCTGAGTGAGCACTGCGCCTATTCCCACACGACTCCAGTCAGTGTGCAGATTAAACGGCTTGGAGTAGTCAGGTGTTTGCAAGACTGGGGTTGTTACCAGCCGCTCCTTAAGCTCGTTCATGGCTTTCTCCTGAGCTTCTGTCCACACAAAAGGCACATCCTTTTTCAGGAGTTTCGTCAGGGGTTTAGCGATTTTGCTATAATCCTTCACAAACTTACGATAGTATTCGCTTAGCCCTAACAGAGCTTTCAACTTAGACACATTCGCAGGTGCAGGTATCTTGTAAATAGGCTCAGTCTTCACAGTCTGAGGGACATAGCATTGTTCCCAATCTCATGTCCTAGGTAAGGCACGTGTGCCTCAAAGAATCTGCACTACCCAGGATGCAGCTTCATTTAGAATTTCTCCAGGCGCTGGAACACTTGTTCCAAGTGCTTAAGGTGTTCCTCTATCGACTTACTGAATACTACCACATCGTCAATGTATGGCTTAGCAAAATGTAGCCCCTCCAGCCCTTTATCCATAGTCCTCTGAAATATGGCTGGGGCATTTTTCAGCCCAAATGGCATTACTGTCCATTGCCAAAGTTCCCTTTGAGCCCAAAAAGCGGTCTTACCTCGATCTTTTGTTTTCACAGGGATCTGGTTGAAGCCTTGGCGCAAGTCGATGATGCTGAACACCTTTCCAGTGGTGGCAATTGCAAAGATCCGCTCCGGTGTAGGCATCACATAGCTGTCTGGCTCCGTGTAGAGATTCAGTCGCCTGTAATCTCTCCTGTCGGCTGTCGATCTGTCGATTGGTAAGTCACCCTCTGCTTCCGCAGGTCGATGACCATACCCAGGGGAATCAGATCTTCTGTCCCCAAGAGAATATCATAGTTCTCAGCCTCTGTCACCGTGCATTCTATGAGCAGTGACGCCTCCTCAGGTTTCCCCAAGTTTACACAGGCTTGCGGGTAATTCCACAAGACTTTGAAATCTGCCCAGATGCAGTCCTCAACTGAAAAGGACTTTCTTTCAGGTCCCTTGCCGTCAATCCCAGAGCTTTCGCAGCTCGCTTTCCCAAGATTACTGGCTGTGCGCCAGTGTCCAATAGGATATTGGGAGCGGCCCAGTTGTTGAATGTCAAAACTCTATCCTTGTTCTGCACTCTCACTGTGCTGAAATTAGTAGGCAACGAAGCGCTGTTCACGCCTTCCTCAGCTATGTCCAGCTGCTGTTCGGCTTCTTCAACCGTGAAAGGATACGTAAGACGCAGATCAGCGAGTGAAAGACAAGGAATGTACTGAATCCAGTGTCCCACCAGAGCCTTCAGCTTCTCCAGCAAAAAACTAAATGTCTTGCGTGGCCCAGGCTTGGCTTGTCGTAGCTACGCAATCTTGTTCTCATCGAGAGTGATCCGATAGGTCTGAGGAAGCTTCCAGCATTCCTTGGAACCAGACGGTCATGATTTGCGCGCTCCGCAGCCGTTGTAGCCACGGCCTTCTCAGGCGTCAGCTTCTCGTCTTTGCAGACGGTCTTTTCGGCCACATCTGCATCATAATAGACATTAGGCACATTTAGTCTTGCAAATTGAGCTTTCAACTCTGCAATCTCTGCACTCATAGCATCATACTTCTGGTTACCCTCTCGGTTACCGGAGTTATCTTTCTCCTTTTTCTTACCCTTATCTGCCTCTTTCGTGGCAGCATTAGCCCATGGTGGCTTCAGATTTGGGTTCTTGGACCAACACTCATCTTCTGAGTGTCTCTTTTTGCTGCAATGTGCACATACCTGCGCCTTGCTAGCAGACAATTGCTTAGCATCCGGGTACGGACAATCTCTCTTCTGATGTCCGGATTTCCCGCAATTCCAACAGCCCTCTGCTGTCTCAGCAGTGTTGGCGTGCTTAGCAAACCTATTGAAAGACCCACTCTTCTTCTTAAACTGGAAATTAGAGCTATTGGCCTTAGGCTCGAAGGATTCCTCCTTTCTCTCAGGAGCCATAAGCGTCCTGGAAGCCTCCTTGTACCAGACTTTACCTTCCTCGACATTGCGTGCTATTTCAGCAGCCTCGTCGATATTCCAGTCAATTTCGCGTTTCGCAGATAGGTGCAACCTGACCTCCCAATCTGTGTCTTTACCCAAACACAAGAGGAATTTGTCAGCCACAATCCTGGGCTCATAGATTCCTACCTTCTTGGCAAGGTCTACCAATCTGGATTTGACCTCCATCACTGTCTCGATCTTCTGACGGACAAAATGCACATAACGGTGCACCTTAAGACTGCGATCCTTTGGGAATTTTGCTTCAAGCAACTTAAAGAAACGACGCAGACAGTGCTTAGAGTCTAACTGGTCATCCCCAGCCTCCATATCTCTATGGCAACTAGCCAACGCTTGCGCATGGCTTGCTTCCGTGGTGGCACTATCACCATGCTGCCCTGCAAAAGGTGCAGCCCTGCGCGTTACTCGTTCCTGAGCATTAGCAATCTTTTCAGACAATTCTGCACACACTTTACGCAATTCTGCGACAGACCCAGCATCATCATCTCGAGTAGCCGCTCGCTGCTGACCCTTGGTGAGTTGCCTCATGGCATCTGTTAATTCTTGTGTTAGTGTAGCTAAGTCTACGCTCTCAACAGGTGCAGCAGGTATCGCTCTTCTTGATGACAAAGCGGACAGGCGGGCTTTCGCAGCCTCTTTCTTGATCTTTAAATTCCTCGCCTTCTTTTGCTCGTCAAACGCCCATTCCTCGGTAAGGTTCTCATCCTTCCGGAATTGGCGATAAAGCAACAAGGCATTCTTGTCCAAGTACTGAACCAAGCTTATGAAAACGACTGACTAAATATAAGAAAAATCCTTTCGGATTCTCTCAAAGAAATCAGCCCAATAGATCTCACCAAACTCTTCGAAAGTGACACTATTTCCACCAATTCGTCCACTAAAACACTTTGTAGACAGCTTGAACTTAGGATTTTCATCCTTATCATCACCGGTCATTTCGAATGGTGACCAAGCCTCACTATCTTTACCCCACAAGTCGTGTGCTCTGCCCAAATTGGGTACAGAGGCTTGCTTGTTATACGGATTCTCACCGTTTGTGGCAGTATGGCGAGACTCGTCTCCCGACGGTTGCTCACTCCACAGGTTATCCGTGCGCTCAGATGTCTCACTTCCTCGTGGACTCTGGCTTGAATCAAAACCTTCCGCAGGCTCCACAGGGTAGTAGAGTCTTCCACTCCTCAACCGCATGTACTGTTGAATTTCTCCGGGTCCCTTCCAGGTTGAGCACCGGCAGCCCTTACAGGCCTCAATCCCCAATTTGCTTGGGAATTTCTATTCACCTGAACCACAGAACCGATGTTCTCAAAAGTAGGACGGAAGTCTCTTACTTCCACATAGACTTTATGCCTTAAGGTTCACAGGCGAGCAAATTGTAGTTTGCAGAAATCACACTCTAAGCAGCTTGACATACAACGTCAGATTCAGAGAAAATCGCCCTTCAGGCTTTCGCTTAACTTTCACAAAGTCACAGCTTACAAAACTCTGAAACTACACATCTATGCTGGCCTGGGTCAAGCTCTTCACTTTACACCGCGCCTTAACAGCTCTTCACTGCCAGGCTAGGCTCACTCAGTTCTTCACTGAGAGCTTTATCTGCCAATAATACTCTCTCTCTTCGAGATGCGAATGCGACTTCTGAGAACTTGGAAACTAACACACAACTTACCATTTTAAGGCTGCTTCACACACACTTTTGGCGTTTGGCCAAATCTGTGCTAAGCTCCTAGCAAATTCTATTCTGCAGTTCTCCTACTTTCAACAGTGAGATTCCCTCTTGGAAACTCCTACAATCCTAACTTATCTATGATACACTGAGAAGAATCTTCAGCGTCAGCAGAAGCGTGGGGCCTCGGCTCTCCAATGGCCTTGGGAACTCGTTCTTCTTCTTCGCGCCCTTCTTCTCCTTCCTTCTGCTCTTTCTGCTCCTTCTGCTTCTTGGCAAAAGTGCGTGAGAGTGAATGACATGTCTCAGGCAAGATTCGTGTCTTTCGCAGGCACCACACAGCGTCATCTTTCGAGAATGTCGTGCTTAGTCACAAAGCTTAGCTGCATGTCGCTTCTGCCTAGCCATGCTCAACTCAAACTGTAGTCACTCAGCATGCATGCACACCTCGTGACTGTTGCGCGTGGCTGCTTAGCTTCTCAGCTGGCAGTCACGCCTAATTGGCTCGTGGCTAAGAACTCCTTAGCGGCGTGTACGAGCAAATGCCACTTGCTCAAGATTCCCAAGCGGGCGGCGGTAACCTATCTTGGCATTGCGGCCATGACCTGGCTTAATCTGCCAGTCACACAGTACCAGCCTTGGTACCTGTTGGGCGGCTCATCACTGATCCCCAGCTTCTAGCCTCGCGGCTGTCTATGCTGTCAAAACCTCCCCCATCCCTAGGTGTGGGGCACATTGACATTGACCCCTTGCCAGTGGTCTTGACGTCGACATAATCGCTGACTGCGACGTAAGCAGTCAAGTGGTCGGTGAGTCAACGTTGACTTTCCGTACCTGGGTGGCCGTAGCTTGTGCTGCGCGTGCAGCACCGTCAAACGGATAGTAGTCGCGACATGGGGAGCGGTGTCGTGCCTAACAGTGTCGGTCCCTCGGCACGTGCGTAGCCTTTCAGCACAAGTGCCTTCGACCTGGTCGATGTGTCGGTGGCCCTCCTCACGTGCGGCAAACATGGTCGATCGATCTTCGCCCGTGTGTCGGTGACAAGCCTTACCAGGGTTACCCATCCCTGGGCTCCTGAACTTGCACCATACAACCATGACCAGTACTCAGGGCAAGGTTCTCCTTCACCCAGCTCTCACCGTCTTCTTACCTAGGACTTTAGCAGAAAATTTTAAAAATACCTACCTTGCCTTAATTCCTCTTTCAAGGACGGAAGTCTCTTACTTCCACATAGGCTTTATGCCTTAAGGTTCTTGGGTTCACAGGCGAGCAAATTGTGGTTTGCAGAAATCACACTCTAAGCAGCTTGACATACAACGTCAGATTCAGAGAAAATCGCCCTTCAGGCTTTCGCTTAACTTTCACAAAGTCACAGCTTACAAAACTCTGAAACTACACATCTATGCTGGCCTGGGTCAAGCTCTTCACTTTACACCGCGCCTTAACAGCTCTTCACTGCCAGGCTAGGCTCACTCAGTTCTTCACTGAGAGCTTTATCTGTCAATACTACTCTCTCTCTTCGAGATACGAATGCGACTTCTGAGAACTTGGAAACTAACACACAACTCACCATTTTTAAGGCTGCTTCACACACACTTGTGGCGTTCGGCCGAATCTGTGCTAATCTCCTAGCAAATTTTATTCTGCAGTCCTCCTGCTTTCAACAGTGAGATTCCCTCTTGGGAACTCCTACAATCCTAACTTATCTATGATACACTGAGAAGAATCTTCAGCGTCGGCAAAAAGCGTGGGGCCTCGGCCCTCCAATGGCCTTGGGAACTCCTTCTTCTTCTTCTTCGCGCCCTTCTTCTCCTTCCTTCTGCTTCCTCTGCTTCCTCTGCTTCTTGGCAAAAGTGCGTGAATGTGGATGTCACATCTCAGGCAAGATTCGTGCCTTTCGCAGGCACCACACAGCGTCATCTTTCGAGAATGCCGTGCTTAGTCACAAAGCTTAGCTGCATGTCGCTTTTGCCTAGCCATGCTCAACTCAAATTCGTAGTCACTCAGCATGCATGCACACCTCGTGGCTGTCGCGTGTGGCTGCTTAGCTTCTCAGCTGGCAGTCACGCCTGATTGGCTCATGGCTAAGAACTCCTGAGCGGTGTGTACAAGCAAATGCCACCTGCTCAAGATTCCCAACCGGGCGGCCGTAATCTATCTTGGCATTGCGGCCATGACCTGGCTTAATCTGCCAGTCACACAGTACCGGACTTGGTACCTGCTGGGCGGCTCATCACTGATCCCCAACTTCTAGTCTCGCGGCTATCTATGCTGTCAAAACCTCCCCCATCCCTGGGTGTGGGGCACATTGACATTGACCCCTTGCCAGTGGTCTTGATGCCGACATAACCGCTGACTGTGACGAAATCAGTCAAGTGGTCGGTGAGTCAGCGTTGACTTTCCGTACCTGGGTGGCCGTAGCTTGCGCTGCGCGTGTGGCACCGTCAAACGGATAGTAGTCGCGACAGCGGATGTCGAGTAAAATCGCAATATTTCTTACCTTCCTTTAAAAATTGTCGTGGGATGTTATCACGCCATTAAAATAATCCTAACAAATTTTGTCGGATGTTCTTGAAACCCTGACCGTCGCCCAGAGCAGGCCAGAGGATGTTTCCAAAATTTTCCGAAATCCTTGACTTTTGTCGATTCCTGGGGCCTGGACAGCTTGTCGAAGACATTGATGGATTCTGGACTTTCCGCGCTCCCGCTCAATCAACACCGAGTGTGACCGAGCGTCGGACTCTGTGTTCGTTTGCTCCCCCCCCCCATGACCCCGCCCCCACGCACGCATCTTTGCACATAAATAACAAAAAAACCGAGGGTATGCTAGTCCCTGACACCTTTATGATGTCGAGCACCCTCATCCGTTTTGTACGGTCATAACCCGCTTCGACTTGCTATTGGTTTTTTTTTCCATCTGTACAGTTGAAATCGGTAATCATTGGCTCGTTTCTTTTCGTACCCACAACAAGCGGACATTTATCGTGAAATATAGCTTTCTTGCTTCGGCCCCATTCGGCCCGCTTCGTTTTTAGATTCCGTACGCACGTCCATTCACCCAAAATAGAGTTGGAACTTGATGGAAGATGGAGCTCGAGGCGGTTTCTTGCTTCAGACCTGGTCTCCCATTGATTGCCAGCACTACGTCCTTCCTGTCGAGCTCGTTCATCAAGTTGCAAGGTCTCTTATCGGCACTATTTTCGCCGGGAAGTTATTCCGTATCTGCAATTTTCCACCCCTCACCAGCCTTGGTCGGGCGTCAAGTAAAGGAACATGTCCCTTTCGCTGCATCCATATTTTTTCACTTTTTTTTGGAGGAAAAGGCGGTTGATTAACGCCCTCAACCAAATGTGAAGAAGTATTGTTCAATTCCATGAGACTCAAACTTACTTGGCAACCTATAGTGCCTACTGAGGACGCTTTTACCTGAAAGGACGTGCTTTTCATTTTCCTGTTGAAGCCCTTGAATAGGTCTGTCAGAGAGGCACTTCGGTACTTCATCATGAGTTTCCTTTTCAGAAACTTGTTCAGAGGACAGGTTACTCCCAAGCAGAAGAGGCATCACTTTAGCCCTCCGAAATCAACATCGGAGAACCTATGCATACTTCTTCAGAGGATGCGCGTTTATCTTCTCGTGTGTATCATAATTGTGTTAGGTGTGTTAGCGGTCTTAACCATTGCAACAGACCACGCCGCCAATTTTAACTCTCACTTTAATAAGGAAGCTAATCTACTTTCGCAAGCAGTGCTGGACCAGCCCACATACAGCTCACAAAGGAAGACCTCTGAGGACCCTTCCATCTCCAGAAAGACTCTGCTGCCTCGTGGAGCCGACAATGCCAAAGAGTTGACGGTGGGAAGGGAGGTCAGTCCTGCCTCCCTGTCAGCAATTGGTAAAAACTTCAAAGCCTCTAACACGAAGGACAAAGCAGGTGCTGAGGAACATGCGGCGTCAGAAATAAAATCGACGGGCAGCCACACACGCATGGCGGGGGTGGCTATCACCACTGGCACCGAGAAAGATCCACCGTCAGACTCTTCAAAGAAACAAAGTAGTGGCAACACGCCCCTGTCAGTCTATGCGTACAATCTGCCTGTTAAGTACAACTGGGGCATACTGGGAGATCACGAGAAGCCCTGGGAGATTCTGGATCTACTTGTGGTGCAAGGACCCGGCATCGATGCCCATGATCCGTTTCCGGAGCCGGGTGACAAGCGGTGGGGCTGGCCAGCTGACCGCCCAGCCAACGGCTCCCTGGTCCTCCCTGGCAACGCCAAGCATCCCCTGGTGAGCCCCACGCCCTGTGGAGGGGGCCTGCCCTTCAGATCCCTCACATCTCGGACGCCTGTCAAGCTGATGTGCTCGGGTCAAGTTGGTCAAAGTCGCGAAGTTGGTCAAAGAGGTCAAATGGGTCCCTGTTCCAACGGGCCGCGGAAGGAGGTCACAAGACCAGCATGCGTGCAAGGCAGCAATGACGCCCGTGCCCCCCTGCTGCTCTGCGCGCTACTCTGAGCTGCCTCTTGCTGTGCTGTCAGCTCTGCTGCCCGTGACTTTGCCGCTGACTCAGAAGAGAGGGCTGGCTAGAAGTGCAAGAGCAGCTGCTGCTGCTGCTCCTGCTGCCACAACCAGTGCCGTCAGGATGCGGGGTCACTTTGCGGCAACACCTCTGGGGCCACTTTCGCACCTCAAGCCATACCACAGAACCGTGCACGGCACTCTTCCAGCTGGGGCCCCTTTCTTCTGTCGCTGAGCGGTGGTGTAGCAAGCTGGCATGCATGACACCACTCTGCAACAGACGGCACGTCTGCCGGTCAGTCAGTGGGTCTGATTACCTTCTTCATGCTCAGCGTGCCTGGGATTGGCTGGGGGAAGGAGGAAGAGGAGGAGAGGAGGCGTGCCCAACAGCAGCAGCTGCTGGGTGCAGTAGGGTAGGCAGGCCCTAGGAGTGAGGAAAGTGCAGTCCCTCCCCTCCTCTTGGTTCCAGCAGCAACATGCGATGACCTTGGTCTTGCTGGGGGGGGGGGACGAGGGCGGAGGGAGCAGATCTTGCAGTACAGTGCCGAGTACTACCTGATGCTGGCGCTCTTCACGGGGCTGCCAAGTGTCACGCGCACACTGGACCCCGCGGCGGCCGACGTGATGCTGGTGCCGGCGTTCTCGTCGCTGGCCTACTCCTTCTACGTCGGTTCCAACCCGCGCCGGGTCGACAAGGACCAGTGAGTCGTGCGCTCCTCCCTCCTCTCCTGCTGTGTGCTGGAACCGGTGGCTCTGACAGGTGGCCGGGGAGGGGCACGATGCCATATCATGACTTACATGCTCCTCGCTCCCTCCCCGCCCCTCGTCTCTCGTGCATGAGAGTCCCGGCAAGCACCCCTGCCACAGGCGGCCTTTCCATTTGTGTCAAGCCTTCCTTTCTCCCTGGAGAGGTGCTGCTTACAAGCTCCATAGTTTCTCGAGTGCTAGCGAGGGAGGAGGGAGGAGGGAGGAGGGGGAAGGGAAGGGAAGGGGGGAGCCGGGACCGAGGTCTTGCTTCTCCTCTCTGTCCAGTAGTCCCCGCTGCTTGCACACAAAAAGAATCACGGCATACGTCATCAGCACACAGGCAGCGCCATCCATCGGCCGTCTCATTCTGTGCACTTGTATGCATCCTGCTGGTACCAAGCAGATTGCATACACCCCCCACCCTCTCCACCAGTTAGTCGGAGGAGAGGACTCCAGCCGAGAGCGTGCATTTAAGAGGCGGCCGGGCGGCAGGGAGCTGCAGGAGGGCCTGCTGAGCTGGCTGCAGGAGCAGCCCACGTGGCGCGCCAGCAGCGGGTGCAAGCACGTGGTGGCGGCGTTCCACCCGCACAGCCTGGAGCACAGCCTGGGGGCGCTGGCCAACGCCACTCTGCTGGTGGCCGACTTCTGGCGCCCCTCTCCCGCAGTGGGTGCCGCCCCCGCTGCTGCCCTTTCCCCTTCCCATTTCTGCTGCATATGCGCTTCCGTCTCTCACAGGGCCTACCCTCGGGCGTGGAGGGTGCATGTGAAAGACAGGATGACTCTGATTTGCGTTCTCGAAATCCCTGCCACCGACCGACCGACCGACCGACTGACCCGCCGGTTGGCCACGCTTTCACTGACAGGATGCACTGTGGCCACAGGGGAGGTGGGCGGCAGCAGAGGGAAAGGGATGTGCAGGAGATTCGCAAGCTTGCACGTCACTTGCGTGAAGCCGCTGGTGTGTGGCGTGCTGGCATCAGAGAGAGCGCTTTTGTGGGGTGAAATGAAGTGCGCTGTGCGTGTGGTCCCAAGAGAGTGACGTGTGCCGACATCCATGATGGGAGGCTGGGCGGCAGGGCAGGGCGGCCACCTCCGTGCTCAAGGACGTGGTGGCGCCCTACCACGCCCTGCTGGAGCCGTACAGCACCCCTCCCAGCAACAACACTCGCAGCGCCGGCGGCTGGGCAGAGCGCCCGACGCTGCTCTACTTCCGCGGGGGCACCAAGCGCAAGCGCGTACGTGACCCCACCCACCCCCCCCCCTTCCCCCCCTTT
>WELA01012513.1:724331-736698 GCA_009602735.1 Mesotaenium endlicherianum
CTTACCCCCCTTTCTCCCCCCGCCGCCCTCATGCCCGCATTGCCTCCCCCGCCCCCTCTATATCAGCACTTTTCGTTTACTGGGTCTTTGTGACGTGACATGCGAGAGTCCTCCAGGGTCTGTCAACCTCAAGTGTCGCAGCTGCTTGCCACACATGTCTGCCCCCCTCCTCGCTGCCACGTGCACGCATGCATGCATGTAAATATCTGAGGCGCTGCCAGATGGGCTGAGGGTGGGGGGAGGGCCAGAGGGGAGCCATCAGAGGGCAGATGCTGGACCTGTTCCAGGGAGAGCCGGGCGTGGTGTATGAGGAGGGCGCGTCGTGGGAGGACGGCGCTCTCACCACAGCTGCCGCCGGCATGCGGCGCAGCAAGTTCTGCCTCTCACCCACAGGTGGGCGCGTCTTCCACACTCTCTCCTTGTTCTTCTTCTTCTTGTTTTCTGTGCTGATGGGCGTTGAAAGGCATATCCCCGAGTGTAGTGGCAGCTGCCTTTTGTGTGTGTGTGTGTGTGTGTGTGTGTGCACGCGCCTGCTGCAGCTGCGCTTCTAGTTTTCTGAAGAGTCAAGGCCTCCACGTGGCTGGGCCGGACGGGGATGTGCGTCTGGTGCTGGACCTGTCTTTCTCTCTCGCTCTCCTGTTGCGCCGCCTCCCCACCAGTGCCCCCGTCATTCCTTCTTACACGCTCTATGGGGCAAACCACGTTCAACATTCTAGTGGCATCGCTTGGCACATGGCACCACCCAGTGGCCCACAGTCCCGGGAGCGAGACGCGAGAATGCCTTGCTTGTACGCTGTGTGTCAATCGAGCGCTGAGCGTGAGCTGACAATGACCGCGTGTGCGTGCATGCATGCAGGCGACACGCCGTCGTCGTGCCGGCTGTTCGACGCCATCGTGAGCCACTGCGTGCCCGTGGTGGTGAGCGACCGCATCGAGCTGCCCTACGAGGACGTGCTCGACTACACGCGCTTCGCCGTCTTTGTCTCGGAGGAGACGGCTCTGAAGCCTGGCAGGCTCGTGGCGCTGCTCCGCGCTGTCCCCGTGCGCCAGTGGAACGCCATGTGGCGCAGGCTGAAACACGTACGTCTTCCTGCACTTTTGACTGGCTCCATGTGCAATCAGCTCTTTTTGTCTTCCCTGAGACTGCACCCCGCCCCCACCCCCTCTTGTGTGTGTTGTCCTGCCGAGTTGTGAGTATAGTCAACACCTCATATGTAGGTCGTCAAAAATAGGATGCGTGTTCCTGGTAATGGATCGACGCTCTTCAGAGGGTGGTAGCGCGTGCCGTCGTTTCAACCCTGAGCAAGCCTGACGCAAGAAGTGCCTGGAGTGACGCAGCCCAGGAGATGCTCGCAAGGGCCGGAGACCTTCTCATCATCATTCAGAATCAAGTTGCTGCGGCTCGTATCTGGGTTTGATCTGAGTTTGCTAATGAATTCAAGCTACGGTATCTTCTTCTGAGCGGGCTCTCGTGGATGCAGGTGGACCGCCACTTCAAGTACAGCGTGCCGGCAAAGCCCGGGGGCGCAGAGGACATGATTTGGCAGAGCATTGCTCGGAGGGCTTTGCTGGGACCACCAGACGCCAGATTCCGCAAAAAGCGGCTGGCACAGATGAAAAATCCAGCTGCAGCAATATCTGTTACCAGGACTCAGGGATGATGTGAGTTATGGACATGGAAGGCCTCCTACTCTTGTGCAGCTCTTTGCTGTCTTCTATAATGATCATGGTAACAGAAGACCCGCACTAACAGTGCGATCATGAGCAGTTCCTGCATCCATGCATGAAACTGGGTCTTGCGACACTCGCACGATGCTCGCGCCCAGGCTGCGCATGCAACCAATCTAGCTCTTATGTGTGTGTGTGTGTTTCGTCGTAGCTTGCCTACGAGGAAACAAACTAGCACCGCACGCACAAAAATCAAATACTCGTCCCCCTCTTCTGGTCAAAGTTGTATAATGTCCATCGCACAGCTCATGAGCGCACAGACGCGCCACATATGTTTAAAAACCTCCCTATATGCACGTGATTATGTGTATGAGTATGTATATATATATATATATATATATATATGTATGAATATTAAATACGACTATACTGGCTACTAATACCACCTGACTCTGTCCTAGTCTATATGCACTTGGGATGGATCAACTAACCCACATATTATAGACCAACCTTCGTATGCACAACCTGAAAACAAAACGGAGAAGAACTAAAGGGATCCTAAAGAAAGCAGAGTGGGCGACAAGGAAGAGGAAGTATGAGGACATTGATCTATCAACATAACACCCGAATCTCATCCTCAGAGAAAATAGCCCGTCCCAAACCGCGGAGATTGAGCCTGGACCTCACAGGAGGTCGGCCAAACTTTGCCATGAGCCCCACGAGCCCCCAGGGCAACGTGTGATGACACCAGTCGTACGGATGATAGTTGGACGGCGCCAGAAGTGCGGCACTGCCCTGTACGTTTCTCCACGACCTGAGCTCCAGCGCTACCAAGAAGACCAACGAGCTATGCTAGGAAAAAATGAAAGAATAAGAGGAAGGCGTGGGGCGGCCCCACCCGCCCTTGAAGTGCAATGCAGCCCAGCTTAGCCTGGCGCCTACTAGCTCGTCGTAGGGCTGCATACAGGCTCCTCTCAACGCCTTTGCAGCCAACTCCTCTGTTGGATGGAAAAAAAGAAGCTATGATCTGGGGCCAGGTGAAGATGCGTTCTTTGGAGCTCCACCTCCAAGGATGACCTCTCTCGCTCACGGGCTGTGCAACGCAATGCGATGCGACAAGAGCGCAGTGGCATGCCTCAATCAGAATGCTGAGTGCTGTGGGGCGACGGTGGGGGACAGATGGCAACCGTTGGACCTACTGCTGGACTGGTGGCTCAGTGGAGGGCACGAGGGGCGGGGGGGGGCAGAGATGAGTCTCTAGGGTCTTCATGAGGGCGCTCTTGGACACGGGCTTCGCCATGTAGTCGTCCATGCCCGCCTCCAGGCACCTCTCCCTGTCTCCCTTGAGCGCATTTGCCGTCTGTTGTTGTTGGACACAAGCAGAGCAGGCACAACAAGGGATGTCAGAACAGAAGAGAGATAGCTGCCCGAGAGCAATCGCAGCCAAGGGAGCCACACATGCGCGAACAAATACATACACATACACATACACACTGCGCACACATACTGGGGGAACCTAAAGACAGTCACCAGTCAACCTGTACTTTCTGCTGTTTTAAACTCAAGTGAAACATTCAATAGAGCAAGCCAGGGCCTCACTGGGCGAGTTCCCTCCAAGCGAGTCTGCAGGAGAGGAGGGAGCCGGAATGCAGAGCAAATGGAGCAGCAGCAGCAGCAGCAGCTGGTACATACCAGGGCCACGATGGGGACGGGTCTGTCGTGGCCCAGCAGCTGCACCTGCTCCAGCTCGCGGATGCGCCTGCTGGCGCTGAAGCCGTCCATCTCCGGCATCTGCGCCTCCACAGCACAGAGAGAGAGAGAGAGAGAGAGACAGAGAGAGAGAGAGAGAGAGAGAGAGAGAGAGAGAGAGAGAGAGAGAGAGAGAGAGAGAGAGNGGGGGGGGGGGGGGGGGGGGGGGGGGGGGGGGGGGGGGGGGGGGGGGGGGGGGGGGGGGGGGGGGGGGGGGGGGGGGGGGGGGGGGGGGGGGGGGGGGGGGGGGGGGGGGGGGGGGGGGGGGGGGGGGGGGGGGGGGGGGGGGGGGGGGGGGGGGGGGGGGGGGGGGGGGGGGGGGGGGGGGGGGGGGGGGGGGGGGGGGGGGGGGGGGGGGGGGGGGGGGGGGGGGGGGGGGGGGGGGGGGGGGGGGGGGGGGGGGGGGGGGGGGGGGGGGGGGGGGGGGGGGGGGGGGGGGGGGGGGGGGGGGGGGGGGGGGGGGGGGGGGGGGGGGGGGGGGGGGGGGGGGGGGGGGGGGGGGGGGGGGGGGGGGGGGGGGGGGGGGGGGGGGGGGGGGGGGGGGGGGGGGGGGGGGGGGGGGGGGGGGGGGGGGGGGGGGGGGGGGGGGGGGGGGGGGGGGGGGGGGGGGGGGGGGGGGGGGGGGGGGGGGGGGGGGGGGGGGGGGGGGGGGGGGGGGGGGGGGGGGGGGGGGGGGGGGGGGGGGGGGGGGGGGGGGGGGGGGGGGGGGGGGGGGGGGGGGGGGGGGGGGGGGGGGGGGGGGGGGGGGGGGGGGGGGGGGGGGGGGGGGGGGGGGGGGGGGGGGGGGGGGGGGGGGGGGGGGGGGGGGGGGGGGGGGGGGGGGGGGGGGGGGGGGGGGGGGGGGGGGGGGGGGGGGGGGGGGGGGGGGGGGGGGGGGGGGGGGGGGGGGGGGGGGGGGGGGGGGGGGGGGGGGGGGGGGGGGGGGGGGGGGGGGGGGGGGGGGGGGGGGGGGGGGGGGGGGGGGGGGGGGGGGGGGGGGGGGGGGGGGGGGGGGGGGGGGGGGGGGGGGGGGGGGGGGGGGGGGGGGGGGGGGGGGGGGGGGGGGGGGGGGGGGGGGGGGGGGGGGGGGGGGGGGGGGGGGGGGGGGGGGGGGGGGGGGGGGGGGGGGGGGGGGGGGGGGGGGGGGGGGGGGGGGGGGGGGGGGGGGGGGGGGGGGGGGGGGGGGGGGGGGGGGGGGGGGGGGGGGGGGGGGGGGGGGGGGGGGGGGGGGGGGGGGGGGGGGGGGGGGGGGGGGGGGGGGGGGGGGGGGGGGGGGGGGGGGGGGGGGGGGGGGGGGGGGGGGGGGGGGGGGGGGGGGGGGGGGGGGGGGGGGGGGGGGGGGGGGGGGGGGGGGGGGGGGGGGGGGGGGGGGGGGGGGGGGGGGGGGGGGGGGGGGGGGGGGGGGGGGGGGGGGGGGGGGGGGGGGGGGGGGGGGGGGGGGGGGGGGGGGGGGGGGGGGGGGGGGGGGGGGGGGGGGGGGGGGGGGGGGGGGGGGGGGGGGGGGGGGGGGGGGGGGGGGGGGGGGGGGGGGGGGGGGGGGGGGGGGGGGGGGGGGGGGGGGGGGGGGGGGGGGGGGGGGGGGGGGGGGGGGGGGGGGGGGGGGGGGGGGGGGGGGGGGGGGGGGGGGGGGGGGGGGGGGGGGGGGGGGGGGGGGGGGGGGGGGGGGGGGGGGGGGGGGGGGGGGGGGGGGGGGGGGGGGGGGGGGGGGGGGGGGGGGGGGGGGGGGGGGGGGGGGGGGGGGGGGGGGGGGGGGGGGGGGGGGGGGGGGGGGGGGGGGGGGGGGGGGGGGGGGGGGGGGGGGGGGGGGGGGGGGGGGGGGGGGGGGGGGGGGGGGGGGGGGGGGGGGGGGGGGGGGGGGGGGGGGGGGGGGGGGGGGGGGGGGGGGGGGGGGGGGGGGGGGGGGGGGGGGGGGGGGGGGGGGGGGGGGGGGGGGGGGGGGGGGGGGGGGGGGGGGGGGGGGGGGGGGGGGGGGGGGGGGGGGGGGGGGGGGGGGGGGGGGGGGGGGGGGGGGGGGGGGGGGGGGGGGGGGGGGGGGGGGGGGGGGGGGGGGGGGGGGGGGGGGGGGGGGGGGGGGGGGGGGGGGGGGGGGGGGGGGGGGGGGGGGGGGGGGGGGGGGGGGGGGGGGGGGGGGGGGGGGGGGGGGGGGGGGGGGGGGGGGGGGGGGGGGGGGGGGGGGGGGGGGGGGGGGGGGGGGGGGGGGGGGGGGGGGGGGGGGGGGGGGGGGGGGGGGGGGGGGGGGGGGGGGGGGGGGGGGGGGGGGGGGGGGGGGGGGGGGGGGGGGGGGGGGGGGGGGGGGGGGGGGGGGGGGGGGGGGGGGGGGGGGGGGGGGGGGGGGGGGGGGGGGGGGGGGGGGGGGGGGGGGGGGGGGGGGGGGGGGGGGGGGGGGGGGGGGGGGGGGGGGGGGGGGGGGGGGGGGGGGGGGGGGGGGGGGGGGGGGGGGGGGGGGGGGGGGGGGGGGGGGGGGGGGGGGGGGGGGGGGGGGGGGGGGGGGGGGGGGGGGGGGGGGGGGGGGGGGGGGGGGGGGGGGGGGGGGGGGGGGGGGGGGGGGGGGGGGGGGGGGGGGGGGGGGGGGGGGGGGGGGGGGGGGGGGGGGGGGGGGGGGGGGGGGGGGGGGGGGGGGGGGGGGGGGGGGGGGGGGGGGGGGGGGGGGGGGGGGGGGGGGGGGGGGGGGGGGGGGGGGGGGGGGGGGGGGGGGGGGGGGGGGGGGGGGGGGGGGGGGGGGGGGGGGGGGGGGGGGGGGGGGGGGGGGGGGGGGGGGGGGGGGGGGGGGGGGGGGGGGGGGGGGGGGGGGGGGGGGGGGGGGGGGGGGGGGGGGGGGGGGGGGGGGGGGGGGGGGGGGGGGGGGGGGGGGGGGGGGGGGGGGGGGGGGGGGGGGGGGGGGGGGGGGGGGGGGGGGGGGGGGGGGGGGGGGGGGGGGGGGGGGGGGGGGGGGGGGGGGGGGGGGGGGGGGGGGGGGGGGGGGGGGGGGGGGGGGGGGGGGGGGGGGGGGGGGGGGGGGGGGGGGGGGGGGGGGGGGGGGGGGGGGGGGGGGGGGGGGGGGGGGGGGGGGGGGGGGGGGGGGGGGGGGGGGGGGGGGGGGGGGGGGGGGGGGGGGGGGGGGGGGGGGGGGGGGGGGGGGGGGGGGGGGGGGGGGGGGGGGGGGGGGGGGGGGGGGGGGGGGGGGGGGGGGGGGGGGGGGGGGGGGGGGGGGGGGGGGGGGGGGGGGGGGGGGGGGGGGGGGGGGGGGGGGGGGGGGGGGGGGGGGGGGGGGGGGGGGGGGGGGGGGGGGGGGGGGGGGGGGGGGGGGGGGGGGGGGGGGGGGGGGGGGGGGGGGGGGGGGGGGGGGGGGGGGGGGGGGGGGGGGGGGGGGGGGGGGGGGGGGGGGGGGGGGGGGGGGGGGGGGGGGGGGGGGGGGGGGGGGGGGGGGGGGGGGGGGGGGGGGGGGGGGGGGGGGGGGGGGGGGGGGGGGGGGGGGGGGGGGGGGGGGGGGGGGGGGGGGGGGGGGGGGGGGGGGGGGGGGGGGGGGGGGGGGGGGGGGGGGGGGGGGGGGGGGGGGGGGGGGGGGGGGGGGGGGGGGGGGGGGGGGGGGGGGGGGGGGGGGGGGGGGGGGGGGGGGGGGGGGGGGGGGGGGGGGGGGGGGGGGGGGGGGGGGGGGGGGGGGGGGGGGGGGGGGGGGGGGGGGGGGGGGGGGGGGGGGGGGGGGGGGGGGGGGGGGGGGGGGGGGGGGGGGGGGGGGGGGGGGGGGGGGGGGGGGGGGGGGGGGGGGGGGGGGGGGGGGGGGGGGGGGGGGGGGGGGGGGGGGGGGGGGGGGGGGGGGGGGGGGGGGGGGGGGGGGGGGGGGGGGGGGGGGGGGGGGGGGGGGGGGGGGGGGGGGGGGGGGGGGGGGGGGGGGGGGGGGGGGGGGGGGGGGGGGGGGGGGGGGGGGGGGGGGGGGGGGGGGGGGGGGGGGGGGGGGGGGGGGGGGGGGGGGGGGGGGGGGGGGGGGGGGGGGGGGGGGGGGGGGGGGGGGGGGGGGGGGGGGGGGGGGGGGGGGGGGGGGGGGGGGGGGGGGGGGGGGGGGGGGGGGGGGGGGGGGGGGGGGGGGGGGGGGGGGGGGGGGGGGGGGGGGGGGGGGGGGGGGGGGGGGGGGGGGGGGGGGGGGGGGGGGGGGGGGGGGGGGGGGGGGGGGGGGGGGGGGGGGGGGGGGGGGGGGGGGGGGGGGGGGGGGGGGGGGGGGGGGGGGGGGGGGGGGGGGGGGGGGGGGGGGGGGGGGGGGGGGGGGGGGGGGGGGGGGGGGGGGGGGGGGGGGGGGGGGGGGGGGGGGGGGGGGGGGGGGGGGGGGGGGGGGGGGGGGGGGGGGGGGGGGGGGGGGGGGGGGGGGGGGGGGGGGGGGGGGGGGGGGGGGGGGGGGGGGGGGGGGGGGGGGGGGGGGGGGGGGGGGGGGGGGGGGGGGGGGGGGGGGGGGGGGGGGGGGGGGGGGGGGGGGGGGGGGGGGGGGGGGGGGGGGGGGGGGGGGGGGGGGGGGGGGGGGGGGGGGGGGGGGGGGGGGGGGGGGGGGGGGGGGGGGGGGGGGGGGGGGGGGGGGGGGGGGGGGGGGGGGGGGGGGGGGGGGGGGGGGGGGGGGGGGGGGGGGGGGGGGGGGGGGGGGGGGGGGGGGGGGGGGGGGGGGGGGGGGGGGGGGGGGGGGGGGGGGGGGGGGGGGGGGGGGGGGGGGGGGGGGGGGGGGGGGGGGGGGGGGGGGGGGGGGGGGGGGGGGGGGGGGGGGGGGGGGGGGGGGGGGGGGGGGGGGGGGGGGGGGGGGGGGGGGGGGGGGGGGGGGGGGGGGGGGGGGGGGGGGGGGGGGGGGGGGGGGGGGGGGGGGGGGGGGGGGGGGGGGGGGGGGGGGGGGGGGGGGGGGGGGGGGGGGGGGGGGGGGGGGGGGGGGGGGGGGGGGGGGGGGGGGGGGGGGGGGGGGGGGGGGGGGGGGGGGGGGGGGGGGGGGGGGGGGGGGGGGGGGGGGGGGGGGGGGGGGGGGGGGGGGGGGGGGGGGGGGGGGGGGGGGGGGGGGGGGGGGGGGGGGGGGGGGGGGGGGGGGGGGGGGGGGGGGGGGGGGGGGGGGGGGGGGGGGGGGGGGGGGGGGGGGGGGGGGGGGGGGGGGGGGGGGGGGGGGGGGGGGGGGGGGGGGGGGGGGGGGGGGGGGGGGGGGGGGGGGGGGGGGGGGGGGGGGGGGGGGGGGGGGGGGGGGGGGGGGGGGGGGGGGGGGGGGGGGGGGGGGGGGGGGGGGGGGGGGGGGGGGGGGGGGGGGGGGGGGGGGGGGGGGGGGGGGGGGGGGGGGGGGGGGGGGGGGGGGGGGGGGGGGGGGGGGGGGGGGGGGGGGGGGGGGGGGGGGGGGGGGGGGGGGGGGGGGGGGGGGGGGGGGGGGGGGGGGGGGGGGGGGGGGGGGGGGGGGGGGGGGGGGGGGGGGGGGGGGGGGGGGGGGGGGGGGGGGGGGGGGGGGGGGGGGGGGGGGGGGGGGGGGGGGGGGGGGGGGGGGGGGGGGGGGGGGGGGGGGGGGGGGGGGGGGGGGGGGGGGGGGGGGGGGGGGGGGGGGGGGGGGGGGGGGGGGGGGGGGGGGGGGGGGGGGGGGGGGGGGGGGGGGGGGGGGGGGGGGGGGGGGGGGGGGGGGGGGGGGGGGGGGGGGGGGGGGGGGGGGGGGGGGGGGGGGGGGGGGGGGGGGGGGGGGGGGGGGGGGGGGGGGGGGGGGGGGGGGGGGGGGGGGGGGGGGGGGGGGGGGGGGGGGGGGGGGGGGGGGGGGGGGGGGGGGGGGGGGGGGGGGGGGGGGGGGGGGGGGGGGGGGGGGGGGGGGGGGGGGGGGGGGGGGGGGGGGGGGGGGGGGGGGGGGGGGGGGGGGGGGGGGGGGGGGGGGGGGGGGGGGGGGGGGGGGGGGGGGGGGGGGGGGGGGGGGGGGGGGGGGGGGGGGGGGGGGGGGGGGGGGGGGGGGGGGGGGGGGGGGGGGGGGGGGGGGGGGGGGGGGGGGGGGGGGGGGGGGGGGGGGGGGGGGGGGGGGGGGGGGGGGGGGGGGGGGGGGGGGGGGGGGGGGGGGGGGGGGGGGGGGGGGGGGGGGGGGGGGGGGGGGGGGGGGGGGGGGGGGGGGGGGGGGGGGGGGGGGGGGGGGGGGGGGGGGGGGGGGGGGGGGGGGGGGGGGGGGGGGGGGGGGGGGGGGGGGGGGGGGGGGGGGGGGGGGGGGGGGGGGGGGGGGGGGGGGGGGGGGGGGGGGGGGGGGGGGGGGGGGGGGGGGGGGGGGGGGGGGGGGGGGGGGGGGGGGGGGGGGGGGGGGGGGGGGGGGGGGGGGGGGGGGGGGGGGGGGGGGGGGGGGGGGGGGGGGGGGGGGGGGGGGGGGGGGGGGGGGGGGGGGGGGGGGGGGGGGGGGGGGGGGGGGGGGGGGGGGGGGGGGGGGGGGGGGGGGGGGGGGGGGGGGGGGGGGGGGGGGGGGGGGGGGGGGGGGGGGGGGGGGGGGGGGGGGGGGGGGGGGGGGGGGGGGGGGGGGGGGGGGGGGGGGGGGGGGGGGGGGGGGGGGGGGGGGGGGGGGGGGGGGGGGGGGGGGGGGGGGGGGGGGGGGGGGGGGGGGGGGGGGGGGGGGGGGGGGGGGGGGGGGGGGGGGGGGGGGGGGGGGGGGGGGGGGGGGGGGGGGGGGGGGGGGGGGGGGGGGGGGGGGGGGGGGGGGGGGGGGGGGGGGGGGGGGGGGGGGGGGGGGGGGGGGGGGGGGGGGGGGGGGGGGGGGGGGGGGGGGGGGGGGGGGGGGGGGGGGGGGGGGGGGGGGGGGGGGGGGGGGGGGGGGGGGGGGGGGGGGGGGGGGGGGGGGGGGGGGGGGGGGGGGGGGGGGGGGGGGGGGGGGGGGGGGGGGGGGGGGGGGGGGGGGGGGGGGGGGGGGGGGGGGGGGGGGGGGGGGGGGGGGGGGGGGGGGGGGGGGGGGGGGGGGGGGGGGGGGGGGGGGGGGGGGGGGGGGGGGGGGGGGGGGGGGGGGGGGGGGGGGGGGGGGGGGGGGGGGGGGGGGGGGGGGGGGGGGGGGGGGGGGGGGGGGGGGGGGGGGGGGGGGGGGGGGGGGGGGGGGGGGGGGGGGGGGGGGGGGGGGGGGGGGGGGGGGGGGGGGGGGGGGGGGGGGGGGGGGGGGGGGGGGGGGGGGGGGGACAGGGCACCTGGATGACGCTGGAGAGGTGGAGCTCGGCGTCGGCGCGGCGGCGACGCTGCTCAAAGGCGTAGATCATCTGCGCCACCACCTGCGTGAGCGGCTGGATCTCGCGCCCCAGGTCCTCCGTGTACCCGCCCTCCTTGTTGGCGATGCCAAACATGCCGATGAACTCCCCGCCTGCACCCACCCCCCCATCGCGCCACAAGCTCCTCAGTCGCCCGGCCCTGCCCAGCCCAGCCCCATCTCAGCCAAGCAACATCTATGCCCAGCGCCAGTCCCAGCAGGGAGAAGAGAAAGAGCCAGCAGCAGTGCCAGGCCAGCCCGGGCCATACGCCAATCCCTACCTACCTGGCATTGCATTCTCCCCAGCCTTTCTCCCCTGCCCCCCCCCCATCCCCATTTGGAGGAGCCCGGGTGCAGCAGTCGGCCACCAGCTGGCCTCATCAGGCAAGGGAGGAAGCAGCAGCAGCAGCAGAGGCACGCAGAAGCGGGGCAGGGGACCCACCAGCCATGAGAGGCATGCCCAGGAAGGCGCGGATGCGCGGGTGGCCCTCGGGAAAGCCGCCGGCGCGCGGGTCGCTCTCGGGCTCGTTGCTGATCACCTGCCACATTCCCCCCCCCACACGCGCACGCACTGAGTTGCTACTCGAGGACAAGCCACCTGGCATCTCGCGGCAGCAGCGGCGTCCCCCGAACGACTGGCCTGGCTGCATGGCCCCTGCAGCTGGCAAGCACACGACGACCTGTCGCCTCCCCTGCTGCCCATCCACTCACGGGCTGCCTGGGTCCAGCCCTACCCTAGCTTACCCTACCCTACCTACTGCCTCAGCTCAAACCTAACGAAGCAGGAGGAGTCAGAAAGATAAGGAGGAAGAAGAGGAGGGCCCTGTTGACCCCCCATGCAATCTCGCCAGGAATGGAGGGGGGGAAGCACGCCAGATCAAGTCAGCCCCGCCGATGCTTTGCAAGGGGCGAGAGAGAGGCGTGCAGGAGGAGCTACCAGGAGTGTGGAGGGAGGAGGGAGCAGGGAGGGGAGGGTGGCTGCGCTGTTGGTGTGCTGTTGGTGCGGGTGCGGTTGCGAATGCGAGTGCTGGTGTGGGTGGTGGGTACCTGGCGCTGCGTGGTGACGACCTCGCCGAAGAGCGTGTTCATGTTGCTGAAGATGAGGCCCTTGGGCGCGTTTTTCTCAAACCACTTGGTAAGCGCCGGCGTCCAGCAGATGTTGGTGATGGCCTGGATCTGCACCACCACCAGCACCGCCACACACGCCGACGATGAGCCCACAAGAACTCGCAAACAAAGAAAGAGACAGACAGACAGACACAAAGAGGTAGGAAAGCCTCTCCCTTCCTCTCCCTTTCTCTCTCTATGACACACACGATGGTGCTGGCAGGACGTGAGCGTTCAGCAGGACTCGCCACGTACAGAGTAGGAGAGGGAGGGGGAGGGGGAGGGGGAGGGGGTGCGAAAGCAGCAGCAGGAAGAGAAGAAGCAGGAGTCGCGCAGCAGCAGAGCGCCACAGAGGCAGGCAGGCAGGCAGGCAGGCAGTCGCTGCCACCTGGCAGGCCAGCCCCAGCTCTCCTCCAATGCTCCCGGGGGCTCGGACAAAAGCCAACGAGCACATGTACAGCCCCTTTCAGGAGCCCTCGCTGCTTCCCAGACGTTTGTGAGTTTGAATCATCAACTAGAATGCAACAACCGCGTGCACAGCTTGAGAGGTATAGCTGGTGGAGGATGCACCCACAGCAGGCGCAGCGCTACAAGACGGAGGGTGGGGCAAATCAGGAGAGAAGGGAAGAGAAAAGGACGGGAGGGAAGAAGAGTAGAGGGCAAGAGAGGAAGGGTGGGGGGAGGAGGGGCACGGAG
>WELA01012513.1:745292-794018 GCA_009602735.1 Mesotaenium endlicherianum
AGGGGGGGGCAGGCGGAGGGAGGAGGGGGGGGGATTGTGGCAGTGGCTGGGTAGCATGCAAGGGCCCTTTTGGGGCACAACTTCAGCAGCAAACGCTTGCCAGCCACCTGGCAACTCCTTGGGCAGCCTGGTTTTTTTGTGTATGCAAGGAAGAGATGGTGGTGATGATGGCGCGCATCCATACAGGCCAGGACGGGGAGGGACGCAGAAGGCAAAGTAGAGGCACGCACACACACACGCACACGCCCGCGCGCACATGCGCGCACGCACCAGGAGCACATCCCGGGAGGAGGAGGAGAGCACGGCGGCGTGTACCTTCATGTAGAGGGAGCCGTCGCTCTGGTTCTGATGCACGCTGGAGATGAAGCCGTAGGACGACTCCGTCACCTCCAGCAGGATGGACAGCAGCGTGTTGAACACCGGTTGCGCTCTCTGCAGCCCGGCACCCCGCACCCCAGGCTCCACCCCCATGAGGACTCTGGAGGAGCGCGCACCCCCCCCTGGCCAGGAGGGAAAGGGCACACCCCCAAGCTCTCTCTGTCCACGCTTCTGCCGCAGCCTCCGCTGCCGCAACCTAGAAGTTGCCGAGACAGGCTTGTTGGCGACTCACACTTGAATGCGGACGCGCTCCGCTCATCAAGCTGACGCTATGCAATGTGTGCATCAACATACCCTCGGAAGAGGGGGGGGGGGCGTCTGCCGCGGCTGCCAGTCCCAGACCCCACCCACTTCCCCACGCCGATGATGCTGATGCCGCACGTGCGGCAGACTCAAGGGACCTCTGTCACTAACGGCATTGAGCGCCGCCGCGACCTCGTACTTTCCTTGGCAGTCACTGGGTAAGGGGACAAGGCGCCCCCCGTCCGAGCTGAGCCACACCGGCATCCCTATGTCCAAGGGAAGGGAAGCTCCGACCCCCCCAATTCCATTTCCCGGCTGCTTCTGGTGGCTGGAGGCCCAAGAGCTCGCCTGCTCATGCATCCTGGCATGCTCCCACCCCACCCAGACCTGGCCTGACCACCTGGGGGGACGGCGTCAGTCTCGCCTTGCCCTGCCCTGCCCTGCCCTGCCTACTGGGTACACTAGCGGCAGCATTCCGGCTCTCTGTGGAGGAACCCATGTTCGGCTGCCTGGCTGCATGAGGGAGGGGATGAGGGAGCGAGAGAAGAGAAGAGGAGAAGGGAGGAGAGAGGCACGGGGCGAGGATTATATGAAAACAAAAGAGAGGGATTGCTACCTGCTCCTGGAGGTAGACCTCGTTGACGCGCGCAATGGCGTCCAGCAGGCGCCGCAGCCGGCTCTCCGTCTCGCGCGCCTCCGCCAGCGCGCGCTCCCGGTCGGACGCGCTCAGCGCCTGCAGGTGGCCCTTCTGCGACGCGCGCCTGTACGCCTCGATGGCCTCCTCAGGGCCGGGCGCCGGGTAAATCCCCGCGCCCGTGGACGGAGAGATGTACACGCTGCCCTTGCGCACGGGCGGCGCCCCCGGCCCCCCGTGGTAGTTGTGATGCGAGGACGCGGCCGAGGAGGGGGAGCCCGGGGCCGGCTCCGTGAATTGCTCAAAGGCGCCCTGCGAGTGCAGGTCCGACATGTCGACGTGCTTCTTGGCGGCGCCCACGGTGCCCGGCCCCTCTAGGCCGCCCAGGTCCATGAGCGGGCACCCCATCACCGCCGGGCGCGCCTGATGATGGCCCGCCGCGCTGGAGGGGGCGGGGGAGGCGGCGGGGGAGGGGAGCTTCACATTGAGGGTGTCGTAGTCGGCCATGTTGTGCATCACCGGGCACCCCCCCTTCCTAGAGCCGCTGCGACGCGCACACACCCCCCAACCCCCCCCCAAACACCATCACAAGCAGAAGAGCAGCGAGCAGGCATTTGTTTGTGTGTCTCTCTTGATGCATGCCCTACGGGAGGCAACCTCCACTCACGCACGCACGCATGCATGCATGCGGATGAGAAGTGGAGGGTAGGGCACAACCGGCACACGGTTGTGCGTGGCAGCTGGCCTCGCTGGCAATGAGAGCTGCCAACAGACAGACAGACAGGCAGAAGGCAAACAGGCAGATAGGTAGACAAATAGACAGGCAGACTAACAGACAGGCAGGCAGGCATGCAGGCAGACAGGCACCCACAAATGCCCACCCCCTGTGGCACAAGCTCGGGTTCACTCAGGCACGTGATGTTCCCGAACGAGCACGAGAATCTCAAGGAGCCACCCAAATAGCACCTTGACATGACAGCGCCACAATGGCGCACCAAAGCACGGGGCGCACTAGCCTTGAAAAACAATGTCAGGTGTTAGAGTGGCAGTAATGCTTTAGACAGCTGACATGTGGCACGCTTGTAGAATAACTGCATGGTCGTCCTGCTGAGTACAGTGCTGGGTGCATGGGGCTGGTGCCAGTACCTGCCGACAGGAAGAGAGTCTGAGGGGTAGCTATACATCTTCTGCTTGAAGTGGCCCTTAGCGTCCATGTCGGCAATCCCTTCGACATCTCTGCTTGTGAAGTGCTCTGAGTAGGCCAGGGCTTCAGGAATGACCGAGCTAGCTTTAGGTTTCCACACCACAGTGTCTACATCCTGAGAGGAGGCCACCTTCGACGATTTGTGAGACTCGTCCACGACTTTTCCTCCCGCCAATCGTACGGACGCATGACTCCCGGTGTTTTTATGGCCCAATTTCTCCCCCCCCCCTTCGGGCGCCGTCTGATAGCTGCCTCGCTTGAGCTTCAGGAATGTAGTCTTCTTCTGCTTCTGCTCACCTCCGGATTTTAGCTCCCTATGTCTGAAGCTCTCTGACCGGCTTGGATTCTCATCACTTGCTGTATTACCCATGGAAGAGGAAGAGGAGAAGGGTGTCTCCAAAGACACAGCAGAATGCCTAATCAAACGGAAAACCTAACAAGGGACTGACAAGCCATAGGTGTCTTCTTATTTCCACCCAACAGGATAGAAAGTCAAGGGGAACCGAGAACTTGGAGCAACCGCCTCTATCAGCTAAGCAACTTCTATAACCACTGCCAAAAAAGAAGGTGGCTAAAGAGCAACCTTTGTTGCTCAAAGTCTACGTTAGCCGGAGGAGAGCTAAGATGAAATCAATCTTTTCCCCGTGGAACTAGCGTGATGATGGCTTCAAGTTAGACATCAGTACCAGCCAAAGGACAATAATGTGATACTCGAACCAGTTCTTCCGAACAATTAAGTTTCCGCTGTGAACTATGTGAAATACAGACCCTTCCGAGTAAGGACTAATAACACAGTCGCGTCATCCCACACCCTAAAAAATGCAGAGAAGGCCTGAAGTGAGTCGCTAACAAGAACTTGTCCGTGGAGTTACTGCAAGCAACAGTCGAGACACGGGCATGTCCGCCCGTCCGCAACTGATGTTGGGTAATTGTCTGTGGTTGTCTACACGGTCGTCCCTTGCCCGGTTTTTGCCAGCTCTATTTCCCCCCTCTTTCCGTCTGCTCTGGAATATCACGTTGTCAGGCTGCAACAATTGTTCAGGTGTCCAGACGGCGCACACAAGGCCACCAGTTTAGAAGCTAGACTCCGAGAATCACTGAGATATGCGGGTCGCAACTGGTCAAGTGTTATACGTGTTTGTTCACTTTCGCGCCTCCTCAGGTCAGAAATTTATATAATCGAACGCGCCCACGGACGTGAATACAGGAGAGAATCACGATCGAACGGTGTTACATTCGTGTTATTCAAGTATGTTATGTGGTTGTGAAGACTCTAACCACAGGACCAGGTATTCTTGCATTGAAATAGTGACAGCAGAATTTGTCCTTTTTAAATGGCTTTTCTGCACTTTCTAGATCATGAACATACCTTGAAATTGAACAGCACCAATGGTATAATTTGCGGAATGCAGAATTATCAGCATTTCCCATGCCCCGATGTCCTGCTCAAAATATCAAACTCAAAGAAGTACCTGCCTGAAAGAAACTCGACCGTAACTCGAGTCCCGTTTGTGAACTTTTCAAAGCACAAAAGTTGCATGTGCCTCAAACCAGCCAAAAGCACCGTGCAGTTATAGTGCAGTGCATGGCAGTGCAGGTTTGTGGAGCTTTGTGTTGCAAGTTTTGCATCTGCCACGAGCAATCTAATATTTCCGAGACGTTGTGCCTCGGGCTAACAACCACGCAATATGAATAAATTTGGTCAAAACGTGGACCCAGCTGAAGCCCCCCCTCTAATCGCGAACCGGACGAAACCTGGTAATTTAGGAGGGGGACTGTAGACGACACGCGGTTGCAAGAGATGACAAGTGAAACTTGGGAGTCGGGAGTCAGGAGTCAGAACCGATGGGCATCGGCATGTGAGCGTTTGCAGCACTAAAGTGCATTCATTTTCGTTTGTCAGGAGACACTTTGAATAAAAATGGCTTGAAATGCAAAATCTGCAATTCAGTAATCTACAATGACTCGTTGATTTTTATATGGCTGTTGCTGGCTGTTGCTCAAGGTTCAGCTGCTTCCCTGTGTTTATTCTCATTGCATCATTCGGTTGTTGTCACATGCATTGGTCTTAATTGTTTCAAACAGATTGCTCCAGCCGGGAAGACATGATTTGAACATCCAAAAAGCCCACAAGGAGGACTGGAAGCAGTGGGAGGAGGGGCACATCGCAGACGGTCTAAAATATACTCAACAACCCCCCCAGGCCCGGCAAGAACGGGCAGCGTCAACCCCAATCAGGAATGTCCGAGGGTTTCTTTTCCGCTTATATCACTGATGAGTCTGCTGATCACTGCTGATGGCAGGCTGGTATATAGTAACGGATTAGCAGCTAAATAGTGGCTGATAGTGGCACATCTGCGAGTCGCGAGTCGGGACTGTCAGTTCCAGTCGCACACACTTGGTCATTTCTCGCATACTTGCACAAGCGCCAGTTTCAAAGCACTTTAATATCTAACGTCCATAAATCTGCAGATTGAATGTTCTGAAGTTGCAACAAGCGCGTTAAACGACAAGCAAAAGTGTGTAGCACGGATCAGAAATCATGATACAATATTTAGCCAAAATGAAACCGTCAGCCGACCGCTGTATCTTGGATTACTAGAAGCCGAATTACAAGGACAAATAAGGATATTTTTGTATCGCAAGGGAGTAGCAACAATTCGCTGCAGCCCACTCCAATCAATTGACTGGGCGGCCTGTTTGCAGGTAGCATCTAGGTCTGCCGCTCGAGATTGCTCAAGATTGCTGAAATAGCTGGGCCCAGCTGGGCCTGCCTGTCTACAGCCAGCAACAAGTCGGCGTGCTCCAGACTTGTATCACCAGTTTACCCCAGTTTACCCACAAGCCTACAGCGAGACTCCAAAGAAGCAAATGAAGCGACACGCATTTGCGCGGCTCTCTCTTGTCCGCCAATTCTGAAGGCGAGCTACTACAGTGAGCTACAGCGCCGTGCTTTCAAGTTGCTGGAATATACTCGAGCCTGTCACGACTTCGGGAAACCCCCCATAATGTGTTGGAAGAAGTCGTAATCTTAAGTGGTCGGGACCTTTAGTAGACGAGCACCTTCCACCCAGTATTTTTTGACAGATTCCCAAAATACGTCTAGAAGCAGAAGTTCTGTTTATTACGAATTCGAAGTAAAGACTCAGAGTAATTCCCAATCTACTAGGCACATGAAAGCCAAGTCACAATAGGGTTGGAGGGAAAGTATCACGAGCCACAGCAATTCGCACGTGACCTCACCTCACAGACCCTTCTCACCTCCATTTCGAAATTTTCGACGACTTTTCAATGTCAAACAGGTTCACCGAAGCTAACTCCCCAAGCACTTCAAAATTCTTCTCTACGGGTTTTTTCGCTACCTCCCTTCTTCCTTTGTCTCCACAAATAAGTCTTTAACCCCTTTGCCGCACATCCATTTAGAAGTCGGCACTCAACTTCGCTGTCCAAAGTAGGAAATAAAATGGCTCAGGGTTTCGGGTTTAGTCTAAGTTCTTTGAGTAGCCATGGATGCAGTTCAAGCTAGTGCGAGATGCTTAGAAAGAGAAAAGGAGAGCGATAGGCAGCCTCAATTTGCCAGAAGTAAATAACCCCTTTGGCGGAGCCGATACTGTTCGCCTAACATCATATTCCAATTGGTTCCTACATGAGCATAGCGGGAAGGCCGAGATAGAGTAAGTGAACCGATTGAGTTCATAATAAAAGGGGCACAAAGTAAGCAACAAATGTTGTTGATAATCATTTTGAACTATTTGAGAATTTAGCTTCATGAACCTGTTTGATATTAAAAAGTCGCCAAAAACATTGAAATGGAAGCGAGAAGGAGTTTGTCAAATGAGGGCGCGTGTGAATTGTTGTGGCACGTTATCTTTATATTCAAACCCTATAATGGCTAAATTACATGTGCGGTACGTAGAGTGGAATATCTTTGAGGCTGTACATAGTTTAGGTAATTAACAAAGCTTCTAGACGTATTTTGGGAAAATGTCCTTTGCTTAATTTAATAGCCTTCACCTATTATCGCCACTTTGGGAAAATGGCACGAAAACTTTTCCAACCCTATCCCTAGGTTGCAGGTAATGCTCGTCATCACGGTTTGGAAAGTGTTGCCTTCCAAGAGATCTGGTTCCCCAAAGCAATGACGGCTAATGCGGGGACGTAAACATCCGATTGCCTTGCAAAAGTAGACCCTAACTTTCAATAATGAACAAGACAATACTTAACTCTCAAAGTACTTTACGGTAGGATTCACACATGTAGTCCTACGTCAACGTCAAAACCAGATGGCAAATATGTGTGCGAACATATTAGACCACTCTATTTTTTCATTCTCGCGTAAAAATCCTAGAGGTGCCCGGGGTCGAATGTCAAAAAAAACAAAGGCGTAAAAGTTGGTAATAATTTGTATTTTACCACCCTTAAAGGTAAGAAGGTGTTTTCTCCAACTTCTCCACACAAAAATTTTCTTCCTCCATCTATTTTCGCCAGCCCTAACAAAAAGAACGTTATACAAATTTCTTGCTGTATGCTATGACGTCTACCTTCCAGTCGAATGTTGTCGCAACTGTTAGCAGATGACGGAAGTCACGGCGAGCCCAAGTATGGCGCAGCAACCGTTGACCCCAACCGCCCTAGCTAGATTGACCTGTCCATTGTAGGACTAAGGTCCACCCTTATCACACGTGCACAGTGACAACGACAGCCGAAGCAATTCCCGACACCTTGGAAGGAGTGCCATGATTTATTAAGTCGTGGTCGACGCTCAAAGCCGAGCTACACATGTGTGAACCATCAACCTACAAAGGCCGACTTTGACGTGACTGTATGCATCCATATGTTGACCTTTTCTAGAATTCCAAGTCGCTAAAGTGTAGAGCGCCAAGCCTCCTTCCGTACGACATCGATTTTGCGTCATTTGGTCAAGTGTCGAGCGAGATATATTCGCGATCTAGTCCGCGCCATCTATCGGCCCCTAGCGGAATGTCACCAAAGGCCAAGTTGTGACTCAAGGTGCCCAAAGGACACATTCTTGCGTATTCGTGACCTCTAAAGGTCCTAGCTTTGTGCCCACAAATCCGCGAGCTCTTTAGCACACATATCTCTTGCAATGCATCAGTAAAGTTATAACTTGGTGACCGCATCACTTGCTCCTAAAGGAGGCTTCCTCAAGTTCCATATCTACTTTCGAGGCATTATCTAAGTAGCACTGGTTGAGGTACGCTCCACCAATGAGAAGCATTTAGCATATTCCCCGCTTTATTCTTGATTGGTTTGTGTTGTGCTTAGCCTACAAGAGTGCTAGTACATGCTTGTAATGAATCAATATATTGGTCGATATAATATTCATTACATTGTAAGAGTAGATTACATTTATGGATAATACTAAAATTTATTAAAGTTGTAGTAATATTCTATAATGACTGTAATGAATCAGTATATCGAGTAGATATAATACTTATTTAGATATAAAAGTCAAATAAGTTCAGCATGCTAAACTTTAGTTAATATTTAGTCTGCTGGATGTAAGTCTGCTGGATACTTGATACTTAGTTAAATGACTCAGCCGAGAGTAGCAGGGTGAGGTCCATTAGGTTAGCCTACTGACTTGGGTTAGCTTGCTGGCACATTTTTTGACACTCAGCTGGCTGCCGTACTCAGCAGCAGCGAACTGCCTAGCTATGTATCTAAGTGTGGTGTGCTAGATGAGTGGCCAGATGACACCCTTAAGGTGGATGGCGATTCAAGATGATGGGAGATGGCTGTGAATTTGGTTAGCCGAGGTCCTACCAACGTGGTTAACTCCCGAGTAGGCGGTGCCATCGCACTTGCCGTTGAACAGTAAACTCATTCCATGTACATATGCGAGGTATTGGTCTCGAGTTCGGCATTCGGAAACGAGGCCAACTCTCTTGTACTGCTTCCTGAGAGATATTTGAATCCAAGGCGAGAAGCCATTGATACGCACTGTCTTCTAGCCTTGCTTATGTAGGAGTTTACTGATTGCATTATCGATGCTCGTTTACTTGCATTTGACTTGCGAGTATTGCCCACTGCTTGTACGTTTGTCTTTTGTTGTTAAATCAATTAACAGAAAATACCATAAAGATTACTCGCTGATGTAAAGATCTTTATTAATTCTTAATTGCCTATTGGTAAGTTGATTCATAACAATGACTCAGCCAGGTACAAGAGGCTGAAGTCCAGCATAGGTCAGCTTGTTGACCCATTGTTTGACAGTCAGCTGACTGACGTACACAAAATCAGTTTAGTGCCCACTTATGCATCTAAGTGTGATATGCTAGATGAGTGGCCAGAATGACACCCTTGGGTGGATGACGACGTGGTTCACTCTCGGGTAGACGGTGCCATTGCACTTGCCGTTGAACAGTAGACTCATCCCATGTACATAAGCTAGATATGGCCCTCGAGTTCGGCATTCGGAAACGAGTCCAACTCTCTGTATAGCTTACTGAGAGGACTCTTGAATCCAAGGCTGCGAGCTATTACACGAACTGTTTACTAACCTTGCTTATGTATAAGTTTACCGATGGCCTGATTGATGCTTGTTACTTGCATTACCTTGTGAGTATTGCTTACTGCTAGATTTGGGTAACCAGAAAACACCATAAAGATTACTTGCTGATATAAAGATCCTTTATTAATTGTTACTCGCCTATAGGTAAGGCGATTCATTTCAGTGGTATCGGAGTTCTTATCACGGTTTTATCATGGTGTATGGTATTCACAAGGTCTTAGACTAGCATCTTTTGAAATTTGGAGGGTCAGGATAATGTAATGACTCATTAGGTCGGAACCGTCGCCCATGCCGAGCCACACGTGCGTCGACCATCGACCTAGGAAGGCCATCTTTGGCCTTGCTTTCTGCATTCATATGTTGACCTTTGCTAGCGTTCCAAATCATTATAGTGTAGAGGGTCAAGTCATCTTCCGAACGGCACCAGTTCCGCGCCATTGGGTCGAGTCATCTTCCGAACGGCACCAGTTCCGCGCCATTTGGTCAAGTATCGAGCGAAATGTTCGCGATCTAGGCCGCGCCACCTACCGGCCCCTAGCGGAGTTCCACCAAGGGACACTTTGTGACTCAATGTGCCCAAAGGTCACATTGTTGGCTCTCCGCGACTTCAAGGACCTCTAGCCATTAGCGTACAAATTTGCAAGCTTGGTAAACTACACTTAGCATGAATTAGCATAGTATATGAGCACCATTAGACCTATAACTTGGTGATTGCATCATTCATTCCTAGAGGAACCTTCCTTACGTTTTAGATCTACTTTTGAGGCGTTATCTAGGTAGCACTGGTTGAGGTAAGCTCCGCCAATGAGAGTCATGCATCCTCTTCCTTGCACTATATTTGATTGGTGTGTGTTGTGCTTAGCCAATAGGAGAGCTAGTCTTTGCCTTGCCTCCACTCTTGTGGACCTAGGAGAGCCTCCTAGCACGACTGTGTGCATTGAATCCGCCGCCTTCAGCGCCGGTTTTGCAGGAAGTATATAGCGGTTGATGCCCCTAGAGGAACATCTTTATAGAAGTCAATTATGCCAGCTGTAAGCCACAGAGTTATCTATAAAGCTTGCACTTTTACCTCTTGTGTTTTCAGGACCACTTAGTCTCTCTCTTGTGAAAAGCAAGCCCTCCTGGCTTCCAGTTACTTGAAGAACTTCACAAGTGGTGAGGAAAGTCATAGCTCAAGCCCTGCCATAGGACTACTCTTGAAGATCATGATGTGCTTCCAGTGTTCTTTTGGGCCAGACTTCATTAGTTGTTTTCCTACCTGATTACAGTCTTGAGGTGCTCACTCTGGAGAGTGCACGCTCCCTACTTCCAACAAGATCTCTCTTTGCCTGCAAGCAATTAGAGTCTTTTGCGTATGCCTACCCGTAGTGGGCTATCTCATCAGCCTTACTACAAAGGGGTTAGTGGCGAGAACTCAAACTCGGATCTCGGTATTGTCACTGATCCACCTGAGGAGGAGCAACCGTTGCCCCCTGTAATGAATCAGTATATTAGTGGATATAATATTCGTTTAAATATAATAGTTAATTAAGTTCTGCCTGCTGAACTTAAGTTAATAGTCAGTCTGCTGGACTTTACATAATTATCAGTTTAATGACTCAGCCGGAAGCAGCAGGCTGAAGTCCATATAAGTCAGCTTGCTGACCCATTCTTTGACAGCCAGCTGACTCCCGTAGTCGGTAGCAGCGAACTGCCTTGACATACACCTAAGTACGATATGCTAGATGAATGGCCAGATGACATCCCTATGATGGATGGCTATTCGGGATGATGGGAGATGGCGGTGGATTTGGTTAACCGAGGTCCTACCAACGTGGTTAACTCCCGGGTAGGCGGTGCCATCGCACTGACCGTTGAACAGTAAACTCATTCCATGTACATATGCTAGGCATTGCTCTCGAGTTCGGCATTTGGAAACGAGGCCAACTCTCTTGTACAGCTTACTGAGAGAGATCTGAATCCAAGGCGAGAAGCCATTGATACGCACTGTCTTCTAACCTTGCTTATGTATGAGTTTACTGATTTGCATTATTGATGCTAGTTTACTCTCATTTGACTGACGAGTATCATTCACCGCTAGTGTGTTGTTCTTTGCCGTTAAACCATGTAACGGAAATACCATAAGGATTACTTGCTGATATAAAGATCTTTATTAATTGTTAATCGCCTGTTGGTAAGTCGATTCATTTCACCCCCTCAGCCTACGGCCGTCCACGAGCAACCTCTTCAGTGGACTCACTACGGTCCCTCGTACTCCATGGCAGGTGACTAGGATACAAAGGTAGACAGGGCCTCCCTCTTCCGCTTCAGCGGCAGGCCAGGCACCTGTGATCTGGACGACACTATCTCTGAGTTCAAGGCTCACTTCGAGAATGCTAAGCTCAAGACATCCGCGCTCACTAAGCGTCAGGTGTTTGGCACGCTCATGCATTACCTTCTCTGCGAGGCTCGGGACACCTACCGTGAGAAGGCCGCCAAGATCCTCACGCGGACGGGGCTTGTGGGGGACATTTAGACCCCGCTAGCTGACCCAGTTCAGGCCTTCTGGGACGTCCTCAAACAGAGTTCCAGTCCGCCACTCAGGAGAAGGTATACGAGCGCACCACTTCTTCCGCTGTAAGAACAAGACGATTCGCATGATGTACCAACGTCTGACCCACCTACGCCGAGACGTGGGCACGGTCACTGACCAAGAGGCGGCGGAGATATTCTTGCGTGCTGCGGAGCCGCGTCTGAGGGAGAGAGCTATCGCCCCCCTCATTGATTGCAAGGGTTCCAAATACTCACTGGAGGACGCCTACCTCTCAGTTGAGAAGCAGAGCTTGGCCGCCGCACGGAGCAACATCAGCGATCGTGTGGGCCTCGCATCTACAAGCGTACGCCAGGAGGCCGCGGTATTGCCATCTTCTACGATGCGCCCAGCCCCTGCCTGCCAGCTCCAGCAGCCGCAGTCCCAGCGCTCGCCTGCCCCAGCAGACTCATCAGCGCGGAGCTCAGCGCGGCCGCATGTCCATGGCCGCCACGACGAGTGACCCCTGCTGGTCTTGTAGGAAAATGGGCCACTCTTGCCGTGACTGCACGCTTGCGCAGAACGGCAAGCCCGGCATTGCACCTATTGTGGCAAAGCTGGCCACCTGCAGGTCGTCTGCCTACAGAAGAAGCGCGACCTAGAGAACGGGCGCGCTTGTGACGGATCCTCCGCCGCGGCAAGCTAGCGAGGCACGCGTAACCCTCGCGCCGGCAGACGTCCCGCGATGATGGCAGCCACGGCCACGACTAGCGCCGTGATGGCGCCCGGCAAGGACCACTGCGGCTCCAACGCTCTCGGCGACGCGCTGATAGCAGTCAAAGCCGAGATTGCCCGCCTACACACACGCAATGCCAGCGCTGGCTACGACGCGTGCAGAGCGCTCTACGCCCCTATCTGTGCGCTCCATGCTCAAGCATCCGCCAGTAGCGGAAGGGAGCGACCCGACAGGCTGACAGCTGGCAGATGCCCATCCGGCGCAGCCCAGCCAGCCGGTGCCACAGGCCGTCACGACAACGAGCCGGCACTAATGCCAGCATAGCCAACACGTACGCGGGCTACGACCGTGGCTTGCACCGCTCTGCTGTCGACAGCGAAATGGACCATGGCCGGCCTAGCGACAATTGGTGAAATGAATCGACTTACCAATAGGCAATTAACAATTAATAAAGATCTTTATATTAGCAAGTAATCTTTATGGTATTTTCTGTTAACTTAATAAACAGCAAAAGACAGTACGCTAGCAGTAAAGGAATAATCATAAGTCAAATGCAACTAAACGAGCATCAATCATGCTATCAATAAACTTATACATAAGCAAGGCTAGAAGACAGTTCGCATCAATGGCTTCTCGTCTTGGCTTCAGATATCTCTCGGTAAGCTATACAAGAGAGTTGGCCTCATTTCCGAATGCCAAACTCGAAAGCAATACCTAGCCTATGTACATGGAATGAGTTTACTGTTCAACGGCAAGTTCGATGGCACCGCCTACCTGGGAGTTAACCACGTTGGTAGGACCTCGGCTAACCAAATCCACAGCCCTCTCTCATCATCTCGAATTGCCATCCATCCTAAGGATGTCATCACACTTAATTGCGTGACTAGGCAATTTGCTGCTACCGAGTACGGAAGTCAGCTAACTGTCAAAGAATGTGTCAGCAAGCTGACCTAAGTTGACTTCAGCCTGCTGCTCTCGGCTAAGTCATTAAACTGATTGTTATTGACAGTCCAGCAGATTGAATATTAACTATAGTTGAGCAGGCTGAACCTAACTAACTATTATGTTTAAATGAATATTATATCTACCAATATACTGATTCATTACAATCCCTCCAACTTGAAATTGTTGTCGCCTCAACAACACTACAATGTAGAGTCAGGTATTAAAAAACTAATAGTACTAATCTCCCTACCGCCTGCCTCTTGCTTCAACATTGCTGCCTAGCTGTGGGGATCACTAGTGACAATAAACTGTCACCTCCACCCTCAGTCCACTACCGTTGTGAAATGCATACAGAGAGACCCCCAGCTTGACTGGGGGATGGTTTCAAGATCTAGGGAGATGTTCCTAGGATCAAGGGATTTAGACCTGGACCTAGACTTGGACGGCCCTCTAGTTCTGTCAGCTGGCCTCCTAAGGAACCCTGTCTGTTCTAAAGTGGGACCACGAGGGGAACGGAGGATTGCAGCCTGTTCTTCAACCACCTGGGTGTTGAGTCCTACATATACAGGCAAACCTGTAGGATGCTCCAATACATTGGCAAGGGGCACATGTCCCTAACTGAAGGGGGTGGCCAGCATACCTTTGGCCACACCGCGCGCTCCCCTCCTTGGAGTTCAGTCCTCTGGGGATTTTTGCCTCTCTCTGCTGCCAAGTACAATCTGATATTGTAACGATCCGCCGCGTGGCCGAATGCGGCGCGTGCGACACATCGCGTAGGGCAATAGAAGTGTTGGTTTAAATTGTATAAGTACAATTGGCGCGCGATCTAAATACCTCGAGTTAGCTTTTTGTTCGTATCGCTACATTGGTATCGGAGCGCGAATATACGCAACTGTGTCCAGGAGACGAGGGTTCAAATCCCGCGGGGTGCGAAACTCGTCGATGGTACAATCGTTCGGCGATCTTTGGATTGTGCGAAGAAAGGACACTATCCCGAAACAATGTCCCTCACGAGTGCCGGAGGATGAGTGCCCGGGACTTGCAAACTTGTAGGTGGGAGGAGTCTAACGATCCGCCGCGTGGCCGGATGCGGCGCGTGCGACACGTCGCGTGGAGCGATTGAATTGTCGGTTTGAGTTGTATGAGTACAATTGACGCGCGATCTAAGTACCTCAAGTTACCCTTTTGTTCGTATCGCTACAGATATGCTTCTTCCCTTTCTTGGGCAGGTGAGCTTGGACATCGAGCTCGAGGTACTGTTGCCGCCACAGTAGGATTCACAGTCTATCCTCCTGCTCTTGGCACCTTGGGAGTCCCTGCCACTGCCTGTCCCTGGATCTCCTGAGCTCCAAGAATTGATGCCTCTCCTCTGCCTTGTTTTGCTTCCTCATCCTCCTCATCTTCCTCTTCTGAGAGGGTAGGGGTCTCATGAAATGAATCGGCTTACCAAATAGGCGATTAATAATTAATAAAGATCTTTATATCAGCAAGTAATCTTCATGGTATTTTTCGTAAACTGGTTTAACGGCAAAGGACAACACACTAGCAGTGAATAATACTTCGTAAGTCAAATGCGAGTAAACTAGCATCAATAATGCGAATCAGTAAACTCATACATAAGCAAGGTTAGAAGACAGTGCGTATCAATGGCTTCTCGCCTTGGATTCAGATCTCTCTCAGCAAGCTGTACAGGAGAGTTGGCCTCGTTTCCGAATGCCGAACTCGAGAGCAATGCCTAGCATATGTACATGGAATGAGTTTACTGTTCAACGGTCAGTGCGATGGTACCGCCTACCCGGGAGTTAACCACGTTGGTAGGACCTCGGTTAACCAAATCCACCGCCATCTCCCATCATCCCGAATCGCCATCCATCATAGGGATGTCATCTGGCCATTCATCTAGCATACCGCACTTAGATGCATATCGAGGCAGTTTGCTGCTACCGAGTACGGAAGTCAGCTGGCTGTCAAAGAATGTGTCAGCAAGCTGACTTAAGGTGACTTCAGCCTGCTACTTCCGGCCGAGTCATTAAACTGATTTTAGATATGAAGTCCAGCAGACTGATTATTAACTAGAGTTCAGCAGGCTAAACTCAATTAACTATTAGATTTAAATGAATATTATATCAACTAATATACTGATTCATTACAATCCCTCCAACTTATCATGTTGTCGTCTCGACAACACTAACACAAATAACAGCGTGCTGTCCCTTCCGTCCCCATCCTACTGCCATTAGGAGGGAGATGTCCCTGAGGCTCTATACTCAGGGGAGCTAGACCTCCTCCTGTCTTGGGGTCTTCTGAAGCCTGTCAGCGAGGGAGGTTCCGTGTAAGGACCCGGCGGAGAACGCAGTAACTGGGCGGTTTCCTCCTGCAAAGTCTGAAACTGAAGGGAGGCAGCCTTCTCCTGGGCAGCCCTCAAACTGACAGGTACGTAAACCGGCATCCCAGAAGGATGTTGCATGACATGAGCCAAGGGTACATGCCCTCTCTGCGAGGGAGATGCTGGCAGGCCTCTGGCTATCTCCCGAGCAGCCCTCCTGTCTGCCCTGTCTGACTGGGTCTCCTTGCCTGGAGATGGGGTCTGTCTTCTGGCAGTCCCCAGCCAAGTGATGTCCTCCTCTTCAGCAAGCTGCTGCAGGGCCAACCCCGTCTTCTCCCTTACAGGGGCTGTGGCAGGTGTCAGGATCACGGGGGGGCTAGTGTCCTCCTCGCCTTCCTCCTCGTCTTCCTTTGACTCCTCCTCCTCTCCGTCCCCGGGTTCCTCTGAGACTTCTGGGGTCTCTTCTGTCAGCTGCTCCAGCTCTTCTCGAGAAAAAGAATATCTTACTGACCTTCCCCTTTTGGGTGCTGGTGGGGGCTGCTGAGTCCGGACCGCATAGAGGTCCTTTTTCCCCTGCTTACTTGCCCATTTGGCATAAGCGTGCTTCCCTTTGGAGAACGACTCTCGGGCCCTGCTTTTGTCCCCCTGCATCTCTTGGCTCATGCAGTCTCTGACTCCATCCAATCTTGGGTCCCAAGCCGCAATGTGAGGGGGCAACACTATGTTCCCCTTTAGGTCTGTCAGGAAATCCTCATCCGTCGCCCTGTCATTCTGCTGGTCCCTCATGTTGATGGTCATCCACCGCCAATCAGTGGGCTTTTGGAAGAAGGCAGCGTCTGTCTTTTTAAGAGTACAAGGGTACCAGTGCCCTGCAAAGTCTAGCTGACTGGTTTCCATGGCTAAGAATTCCCAGCTCCTCTTCTCCACCTTATTATACATGGCCTTGAACCTGTTGTGGGGTGTTGAGTCCTTGAAGCTGTCCGCGTCCATGGGGATCATCCTGATGACCCTATCTTCCCCCCAGATACCAGGAATCGAGACAGCCCCTGCTTCGTTCACCTGGGCCATTGCNATTGCCTTGGCCTCTCTGACAGTATATCCTACCATCCTGGCGTAATCGTGGTAGAGGAGGAGCCCTATGCCAACCTCTATATACTTGTCAAAGTTTTCGGATGTCTCCCCTTCCTTCTGGAGGATTTCCTTCTGCGACTCACTGCGACTTCTCTGGGCATACTTGAAGGCCTCCTCCAGTAGATCAAAGCCCTTGCCCAGCACCGTGTAGCGGTAGCTGCTGATTCTCCTCTGTTCTTCTTCTTCAGCCCGCTGCTTCCGCTTCTCCTGAGCTCGCCTCTCCTCCTCTGCTTTCTTGGCCTCCTTTGCAGCTTTTCTGTCCATTTCTTCCTGCCTCAGTCTGGCCTGTTCCTCCTCCTCCTTCTTCTTCTGTGCCTCCCGCTGTTGTTGGAGTCGTTGTGATTCCCGAGCGGTGATGGAAGATGATTCGATGTCTCCACGGAATTGCAAGTATTCTGCATGTGCCTCTTCCGCCCTTCTCTTCCTCTTGAGTTCCGACTTTTGAGTCATCCTGCTCAATCATAAACACAATGCAGTTAGTGAAGTCATGATATTTTGCCGCTACTGAGTGCCCTTGATGAAGAGGAACGCGATCGGGAGAGTTCCTAGTGTGGAATACCTGGTGTGAGTGAATATAAGGGAAAATTGAGTTAGAGAGCAAGTGAGTGTGAGCGCAGGTTGAGTGTGTCATATGGTGTTCCGAGAATACCACTCCCTCCAACTTAATTTTAAAGGTGGGCTGCCTGTCACAACTGTCACTAACTGTCACATCCCCCTCCAACTTATATGGAGACAGGACCTCCTGTCACCTTCCCATGTCCACTGAAGGGACAGTTAGGGCGGTGCCCCAGCCGCCCGAAGGTGGAACCGTTTCAACGCCCCTTTGGCATTGGTCAGCTGGTCTTCAAATTCCCAAGTGTCCCCAGAGGCATCGTAACCCTTCCATCGGATGAGGTACTTCGTGACATATTTAGACGATCGACGGACCGAGCGAGCGTCTAAAATCTCATCGACCTCATACTCCTCAGGAACGCCGTCCCAGACAGCGGGGACCGGTCCCGGTTGGACAGGTAACCGACCCGTGAACAGTGTATCACCTTTGATGTATGGTTCCAGGAAGGAGACATTAAAGACCGGGTGACCCTTGTAGTCAGCTGACATGTTCAGTTTGTAAGCATTTTGACCGACATGACGTACCACCGGATATGGACCGACCCATACAGGGCCAAGCTTTTTCTTGAGCACACCAGTGAGGTACAGGTGCTGAGAATGCAGTTTGACTAAATTGCCCTTAGAAAATGTCAGCTCCCGACGGTGTTGATTAGCGTATTTTTGTTGGTTTTCTTGGGCTTTGTGCAGGTTTTGTTGGACTTCTGACAGGGTGTCAGCAAACTCCTGAGTTAACTGGAGGGAGACCGGGTTGTCAATCCCTTCAGGGTGAGTTAAAGATTCCCCTAGCACATCTAGAGGAGACTTAGGGACTCTACCCAGGCTGAGTTCAAAAGGAGTTTTGCCCGTTGACGCGTGCACCGCACTGTTGACCGCAAACTGAATTTGAGGCAACAGGTCATCCCAATTATCTTGTTTTTGGTTAATATATGCTCTCAGCACCTCCTGCAGAACTCGGTTAGTTCTTTCAGTCTGCCCATCAGTCTGAGGGTGGTTTGCTGTGCTGAGCAGCTGTTTGACTCCCATTAACCCCATTAAAGCTCTCCAGAACTTAGAGGTGAATTTTGAGTCTCTGTCTGAGATGATATTAGAAGGGAGCCCATGTTGGCATACTACATGGTTGTAAAACTGTCTCGCTGTTTCGAGTGCAGTCACTTTGACAGTTGTGGGGATAAAAATGACCATTTTTGTCAGTTTATCCACGACTACCAGTATTGAATCATGCCCGTTGGCAGTTCTTGGTAGTGAGACCACCCAGTCCATGGATATAGTTTCCCAGCGTCCAGCTGGGATGGGCAGCGGTTGCAAGAGACCTCCGGGTGGTGTGTGCCGAGACTTATTCCTCTGACACTGGTCACAGGACTTGACATATTTCAAGACCTCCCGGGATAACCCCTCCCAATGATAATGGTTTGCCAGTTTGCCAGGAGTTTTGGCCTGCCCCAAATGTCCACCCAGGAGACTGTCATGAGCTTGACTCAGTAAGAGAGATCTTATTTCCAAGTTATTAGGAATGACCAGCTTCAGCCTGCCTGAAGTGGTTTCAGTCACCTAGACCCCTCCCTTAAGCTTATATCCGAGTGCNATCCGAGTGCAGTAGCACGAGACACACCTGTAGTGGGGCTGGGCTCAAATGTTGGGTCAGAAAGGTAGGCTTTCCTAAGTTGTTCAAGGAAGGACTTTTTCACCTTTAGTGAAGTGAGTGCACACAGGACTTTATCTACCGCATGCTGACTAAAGTTCCTTTCTTGCAAGTCAGGTCTTCTAGAGAGTGCATCAGCAGGATTCAACTTCCCTGGTTTGTAGTCGATCTGGACTTGGAACTGCTCCAGCATCTGGCTCCAGCGGTTCTCCCTCCTCGACAGCTTGGACTTCTTCTGAAAGTGGGTCAGAGCTAGATGATCTGTAATCACCTTAAAAGCTTTACCATGTAAGTATGCTCTCCACTGTTTGAGTACATGAATGATAGCTAGCAGCTCTTTATCATGCACTGAGTAATTAATCTCCGCTGGATTAAATTTCATAGACTCGTATAACACAGGGTGCCACTTCTGCCGTACCTTACCATCCTTTGTGGTTTTGTCAGCAGGCTGCAACAAAATAGCACCCATGGCAAAGTCAGAGGCATCAGTGACCACCTGTACGGGTTTGCTGGGGTCATACACGGCTAGCACTTGGGCCGAACAAAGGGCATTTTTAAGGGTTTGGAAGGCAGCCTGCTGCTCTCCCCCCCACACATACCCTATGTCTTTCTTAGGAAGGTCAGTCAGTTTACTGGCCTTTGTAGAATAGTTCTCAATAAATCTTCTATAGTAGTTAGCCAACCCGAGGAAGGATCTAACTTCAGAGACCGACTGTGGTACTGGCCAGTCCCTTATGGTCTGGACTTTCTTAGGATCCACACTGATGCCCTCTTTACTGACAACGTGGCCTAAGAATTCAATACTTTCCTTAAAGAAATCACACTTGCTCATTTTTGCATATAAGTGATTCGTTCTTAGAGTGTCCAGAACTGTCTTTAAGTGTTCAGCGTGCTGAGCTTCATCTTTAGAGAAAATTAAAATATCATCCAGGAAAACTTGCACAAACTTATTCAAATAAGGTCTGAAAATGTCATTCATAGCACCCATGAAGGTGGCAGGAGCATTAGTCAGTCCAAATGGCATCACGTTGAACTCATAGTGTCCATAACGTGTGCGGAAGCCAGTCTTGTGTTCATCCCCCTCAGCAATTCTGACTTGATGATAACCACTCTTGAGATCTATCTTACTGAACACCTTAGCACCAGACAGGGTATCAAGCAAGTCCTCGATTCTGGGTAAAGCATACTTGTTCTTTACTGTAATTCTGTTCAGGGCTCTGTAATCCACACACATCCGCATACTGCCATCCTTTTTCTTAACAAATAGGATGGGTGCGCCGTACGGTGATTTACTGGGAGAAATATACCCATTTTCCTCAAGCTCTGCAATTTGTGTTTTTAACTCCTCGCTCTCCACATACGACAAGCCATAAGTGCGTTGCAAGGTTGGCTAACTACCGGGTAATAAATCAATCCTATGATCTACTTCCCTCTTAGGGGGTAGTCCTGGAGGCATATTTCTTGGGCTTTGTGCAGGTTTTGTTGGACTTCTGACAGGGTGTCAGCAAACTCCTGAGTTAACTGGAGGGAGACCGGGTTGTCAATCCCTTCAGGGTCAGTTAAAGACTCCCCCGGTACATCTAAAGGAGACTTAGGGACTCTACCCAGGCTGAGTTCAAAAGGAGTCTTGCCCGTTGACGTGTGCACCGCACTGTTGACCGCAAACTGAATTTGAGGCAACAGGTCATCCCAATTATCTTGTTTTTGGTTAATGTATGCCCTCAGCACCTCCTGCAGAACTCGGTTAGTTCTTTCAGTCTGCCCATCAGTCTGAGGGTGGTTTGCTGTGCTGAGCAGCTGTTTGACTCCCATTAACCCCATTAAAGCTCTCCAGAACTTAGAGGTGAATTTTGAGTTTCCGTCTGTGATGATATTAGAAGGGAGCCCATGTTGGCATACTACATGGTTGTAGAACTGTCTTGCTGTTTCGAGTGCAGTCACTTTGTGAAATGAATCGCCTTACCAAATAGGCGATTAACAATTAATAAAGATCTTTAAATCAGCAAGTAATCTTTATGGTACTTTCCGTTAACTGTGAAAACGGCAAAAGGACAACGCACTAGCAGTGAATAATACTTGTCAGTCAAATGAGAGTAAACTAGCATCAATAATGCAAATTAGTAGACTCATACATAAGCAAGGTTAGAAGACAGTGCGTATCAATGGCTTCTCGCCTTGGATGCAGATCTCTCTCAGTTAGCTGTACAAGAGAGTTGGCCTCGTTTCCGAATGCCGAACTCGAGGGTAATGCCTAGCATATGTACATGGAATGAGTTTACTGTTCAACGGTCAGTGCGATGGCACCGCCTACCCGGGAGTTAACCACGTTGGTAGGACCTCGGTTAACCAAATCCACCGCCATCTCCCATCATCCCGAATAGCCATCCATCATAGGGATGTCATCTGGCTATTCATCTAGCATATCGCACTTAGATGCATGTCAAGGCAGTTCGCTGCTACCGAGTACGGAAGTCAGCTTGCTGTCAAAGAATGTGTCAGCAAGCTGACTTATATGGACTTTCAGCCTGCTGCTTTTTACTGAGTCATTAAACTGATAATTATGTAAAGTCCAGCAGACTGACTACTAACTAAAGTTCAGCAGGCTGAACTTGATTAACTATTATATTTAAATGAATATTATAACCCCTAATATACTGATTCATTACCATCCCTCCAACTTAACTTGTTGTCGCCTTGACAACATTAAACTGCAGAAATTTAAATAAGGGAACTGAACCTGACCAGCCTCCCTTACTGACTGCCTCTTCAATCTGTCACCTTAAGGGGTTGTTCCTGGGGCTTCAGGGTCAGGAGACGAAGATCTGGACCTAAATCTGGACCGCCCTCTAGGTCTGTCAGCTTGCCTTCTAAAGAACCCTGTTTGCTCTAAAGTTGGACCTCGAGGAGAACGGAGGATGGTGGCCTGCTCTTCAACCACTTGGGTGTTGATTCCCACATAGACAGGCATTCCAGTAGGATGCTGAAATACATTGGCTAGAGGTACATGCCCCTGAGCGGAGGGGGAGGCTGGCATACCTCTGGCCCACCCGCGTGTCCCTCTTCTGGCACCCCTGTCCTCTGGGGATTTCTGTCTGTGTCTGCTGCCCAGTACAGTCAGATCAGCTTCTTCCCCTGCTTGGGCAGGTGGGCTGGGGGAGCGAGCGCGGGGTCCAGTTGTCGCCATAACGGGGATCACATTCCACACACCTGATCGTGGTTCTTTAGGAAGTGCCACTGCCTGTCCCTGGGTATCCTGAGTACCTGCTGCTGATGCTTCTCCTCTGCCTTGTTCTTCTTCCTCATCCTCCTCATCCTCCTCCTCGGAGAGAGTAGGGGTCTCGTCCACTAAGTCGTCCTGCTCCCTAGTAGACATGGAGTAGTCTACCGACCTCCCTTTCTTAGGGCGCGCTGGAGGTTGCTTGGCCTTCAGCCTACTGATATCTATCCGGCCTGCATTCTTTGCCCATTTGACAAAGGCATGCTTTCCCTTAGAGAAGTAGTCTCTTCCCCTCCTCCTATGTTCCTTGGTCTCTGCATTCATATTGCTCAGGCATCCATTCAGCCTGGGGTCCCAAGGGGCAATGTGAGGTGGTAGGATGAGATAGCCGTCTAGGCCATAGTGGAAGTCATCCGGTTGGGCTCGGTCACACTCCTGCTTCTTATTTGTGACGGTCATCCACCTCCAGTCTGTTGGCTGCTGGTAGTACTGGGGTCCGTGCTCAGCCTTCCTCAGTTTACACGGGAACCAGTGGGGAGAGAACATCTGCTGTCCTGCTTCCCTGGCCAAGTACTCCCAGCTCCTTCTCTCAACTTCATTGTAAGCTGGCAGGAGTGTGAGGTAGAATACCGTATCCTTAAAGCTATCGGGCCGCATGCTCACCATCCGGATGAGTCTCTGATCTCCCACTATTCCCGGTATGGGGACCGGCTTGTCCTCTGAATCATCTGCGAGATACCGGGCCTGCTCTGCTGTATAGCCCACCATCTTAGCATAATCTTCGTAAAGGACCACGCCGGTGTGTGTCTCGATGTACCTGTCCAGTGCTGTAGCTCCTTCCTTCTGTAGCAGTGTTGTCTGTTCCAGCCTGTTGATCTCCTGGGCTGCCAGCAATGCTTCCTTCAGGTTATCGAAGTTTTGGCCACCCACCACAGTATACCTGTAAGTGGCCAAGCTCTTCTGTCTGTCCGCTTCAATCTTTTTTCTTTTCTCCTCTTCTGCCGCTGCCGCTTCTTCTTGCTGTTTCTTCTGTCTCTCCTCCTCAGCCTTCCTGAGGTTTTCCGCTTCCTGATCCTTCTTCCTCTGTGCCTCTTCTGCCGCCTCTTGTTGTTTGCGGACCCTTTCTTGTTCTCTCCTGGTGAGGGACGTCGCCGCCAGCTCCTTCTGGTATTGCTCCATTGTCCTCCTGGCTTCTTCTGCCTTGCGCTTTCTGTCCTCCTTTTGTGTGGTGGGCGCCATCCTGCACATGTAACCAGGGCACAAGTTAGTAGGATATGGACCTTTGTCATAGGGATTGCAGGAAGTATGTTAGTATTTAGTATAGTGGCTTCGCTGCTGTTTACCTTACAGGATGATTGCTAAAAGTTGACGTAGTTGCGATGCGCTACACATAAACGTATGAGTGTGTTTTTATCGCTCTCGCTCACTAACTGTCATATATTTTCCCCTCCAACTTAAATGGAGACAGGACCGCCTGTCACCTTCCCGTGTCAACTGAAATGACAGTTATGGAGGGACTCCAGCGGCCCGAAGGTGGAACCGTGTCAACGCCCCTTTGGCATTGGTCAAGTGGTCCTTAAACTCCCAAGTGTCCCCAGAGGCATCGTAACCCTTCCATCGAATGAGGTATTTCATGACATATTTAGACGATCGACGGACCGAGCGAGCGTCTAAAATCTCATCGACCTCATATTCCTCAGGGTCGCCGTCCCGGACAGCGGGGACCGGTCCCGGTTGGACAGGGAACCGACCTGTGAACAGTGTATCACCTTTGATGTACGGTTCCAGGAAGGAGACATTAAAGACCGGGTGCCCCTTGTATTCAGCTGACATGTTCAGTTTGTAAGCATTCTGACCGACACGACAGACCACCGAATATGGACTGACCCAGACAGGGCCAAGCTTTTTCTTGACCACACCAGGGAGGTACAGGTGCTGAGAATGCAGTTTGACTAAATCCCCCTTGGAAAATGTCAGTTCCCGACGGTGTTGATTAGCGTATTTTTGTTGGTGTTCTTGGGCCGTGTGCAGGTTTCGTTGGACTTCTGACAGGGTGTCAGCAAACTCCTGAGTTAACTGGAGGGAGACCGGGTTGTCAATCCCTTCAGGGTCAGTTAAAGATTCCCCTAGCACATCTAGAGGAGACTTAGGGACTCTACCCAGGCTGAGTTCAAAAGGAGTTTTCCCCGTTGACGCGTGCACCGCACTGTTGACCGCAAACTGAATTTGAGGCAACAGGTCATCCCAATTATCTTGTTTTTGGTTAATATATGCTCTCAGCACCTCCTGCATAACTCGGTTAGTTCTTTCAGTCTGCCCATCAGTCTGAGGGTGGTTTGCTGTGCTGAGCAGCTGTTTGACTCCCATTAACCCCATTAAAGCTCTCCAGAACTTAGAGGTGAATTTTGAGTCTCTGTCTGAGATGATATTAGAAGGGAGCCCATGTTGGCATACTACATGGTTGTAAAACTGTCTCGCTGTTTCGAGTGCAGTCACTTTGACAGTTGTGGGGATAAAAATGACCATTTTTGTCAGTTTATCCACGACTACCAGTATTGAATCATGCCCGTTGGCAGTTCTTGGTAGTGAGACCACCCAGTCCATGGATATAGTTTCCCAGCGTCCAGCTGGGATGGGTAGCGGTTGCAAGAGACCTCCGGGTGGTGTGTGCCGAGACTTATTTCTCTGACACTGGTCACAGGACTTGACATATTTCAAGACCTCCCGGGGTAACCCCTCCCAATGATAATGTTTTGCCAGTTTGCTAGGAGTTTTGGCCTGCCCCAAGTGTCCACCCAGGAGGCTGTCATGAGCTTGACTCAGTAAGAGAGACCTTATCTCCAAATTATTAGGAATGACCAGCTTCAGCCTCCCTGAAGTGGTTTCCGTCACCCAGACCCCTCCCTTGAGCTTATACCCGAGTGCGGTAGCACGACACATACTAGTAGTGGGGCTGGGCTCAAATGTTGGGTCAGAAAGGTAGGCTTTCCTAAGTTGTTCAAGGAAGGACTTTTTCACCTTTAGTGAAGTGAGTGCACACAGGACTTTATCTACAGTATGTTGACTAAAGTTCCTTTCTTGCAAGTCAGGTCTTCTAAAGAGTGCATCAGCAGGATTCAACTTCCCTGGTTTGTAGTCGATCTGGACTTGGAACTGCTCCAGCATCTGGCTCCAGCGGTTCTCCCTCCTCGACAGCTTGGACTTCTTCTGAAAGTGGGTCAGAGCTAGATGATTTGTAATCACCTTAAAAGCCTTACCATGTAAGTATGCTCTCCACTGTTTGAGTACATGAATGATAGCTAGCAGCCCTTTATCATGCACTGAGTAATTAATCTCCGCTGGATTAGATTTCATAGACTCATACAACACAGGATGCCACTCCTGCCGTACCTTACCATCCTTTGTGGTTTTGTCAGCAGGCTGCAACAAAATAGCACCCATGGCAAAATCAGAGGCATCAGTAACCACCTGCACCGGTTTGCTGGGGTCATACACGGCTAGCACTGGGGCAGAACAAAGGGCATCTTTAAGGGTCTGGAAGGCAGCCTGCTGCTCTTCCCCCCACACATACCCGATGTCTTTCTTAGTAAGGTCAGTCAGTTTACTGGCCTTTGTGGAATAATTCTCAATAAATCTCCTGTAGTAGTTAGCCAACCCGAGGAAGGATCTAACTTCAGAGACAGACTGTGGTACTGGCCAGTCCCTTATGGTCTGGACTTTCTTAGGATCCACACTGATGCGCTCTTTACTGACAACGTGGCCTAAGAATTCAATACTTTCCTTAAAGAAATCACACTTGCTCATTTTAGCATACAAGTGATTTTTCCGCAGAGTGTCCAGAACTTTCTTTAAGTGTTCAATGTGCTCAGTTTCATCTTTAGAGAAAATTAAAATATCATCCAGGAAAACTTGCACAAAGTTATCCAAATAAGGTCTGAAAATGTCATTCATAGCACCCATAAAGGTAGCAGGAGCATTAGTCAGTCCAAATGGCATCACGTTGAACTCATAGTGTCCATAACGTGTGCGGAAAGCAGTCTTGTGTTCATCCCCCTCAGCAATTCTGATTTGATGATAACCACTCTTGAGATCTATCTTACTGAACACCTTAGCGCCAGACAGAGTATCAAGCAAGTCCTCGATCCTTGGTAACGCATACTTGTTCTTTACTGTAATTCTGTTCAGGGCTCTGTAATCCACACACATCCGCATACTGCCATCCTTTTTCTTAACAAATAGGATAGGTGCGCCGTACGGTGATTTACTGGGAGAAATGTAACCATTTTGCTCCAGCTCTGCAATCTGTGTTTTCAACTCCTCGCTCTCCAAATAAGACAAGCCATACGTGCGTTGCCAGGGTGGCTGGCTACCAGGTAATAAATCAATCCTATGATCTACTTCCCGCTTAGGGGGTAGTCCTGGAGGCATATTAAACACATCCGTGTACTGAGCAACAATGTTTGCAGCAGTAGGGTGTTCCGGAGGGTGTACCTTTTTCTCAACCACTTCTTCAGGTTGAGGAGGTACCTCTCTTAGCAGCAGACAGAACATTCTGTCTTCCTTCTGGTTCCAGCTTTTGACGAACTCCATTGCATTCAGCAACTTGCATCCTTCTGGAAGCCTCTTCTTTTCCTTCATTTGCCATCCACACAGGACAAGAGGAAGAGCACTGGTGGGTGCCAAGTCAGTCTGCCCATCACTGGCTCCTCTCACTTTAACTGTACCTCTGCTCCAACACACTTCAGCTTGATGTCTATTAAGCCAGGACCTGCCTAGCACGAGATCATAAAAGCCAGTGTTGAGTACCTCAAATGTAAGCGTTTCAGTTAGAACTGCAATGCCAGAACCTAACTGGACCTCAATAGGCTTGGTTATAACTCCTCCCGGGATACTTGAGGCATCTCCAAGGAATATTTTTCTATTCCCTTGGGTGACAGTAGGCAGCCTTAGCCGCTTAACTAAGTCCTTGTGGATAAAAGTATGTGACGCCCCTCCGTCAACAAATGCCCTCACCTTCCTACCTGCAATCATGCAATGCAGTAGGATAGGGGGGACTGTCTTTTCCTGACTTTCGCATTGTTCTCCTGACGTAGCAAAGAAATGTTGGACATCAGGTGGAACAAGAGCATCCAGAGTGTGCACTCTCTGGACGTCTATATTGCTGATGGTCTCCTTTATCTGTTTGTCAGGCATGCATAGTGAATCCAGTTCAGCAGGACCCATAATACCTGCTACGAGGGCAGCTAGTGACGACTCACTATCTCTAGCATCCTCACAGTCAGTAGACTGGATTACTGACTGTTGCTGTCTTTTAAAGGCTGGTCTTTTCTCTCGACCTTAGGCAGGTGCTTGACCGGACACTGTTCTCTGTAGTGGCCTTTCTGCTGACAATGGTAGCAAGTAGATTTTGCTGAGGCTGGTCTCGGCTTAGTCCTACCACCACCCCTTCCATAGCCACCTCGAGAGGGACCACCTCTACCTCTAGACTGAATAGCATTGTACTCATACTCATATTCATCACCCTGATTATCCTCAGCCTGGTCTCCTTCAACTGCATTGTAGGAACCGTGGGGCTTTTTGACAATCTTAGACACCAAAGCGTTACTCTGGCGCTTGTGATTGAACTGCTGCTGATCCCAGGCGTCAGCATCCTGGATCAAGTCAGCCAGTTTCTCATACTTTTTCTCAGCAAAATGACCAGAGACCTCGGATTTCAAGCCATACCTGAAGTATGCTATCCTATACCGTTCTGGCAAATCAGGCTGCTTCATCATGTTCTCTTGGAACTTTTGAGCAAACTCAGCAACTGAAGTGGTCTGCTTCAGTGTCAGGGAGATCATCGCATAGATAGCTTTCTCCTGCTGGTTGATGACATCAAACTTCTCATGCAACTTCTCGACAAACTCTACCCACGTAGGGTCACCGAGTTGCCGAGCCTTACGCTCTTCCTTCCAGTAAAGCCACCAGTCTGCGGCACTGCCTTTCAGTAGCGCACCGGTGTGCCTGACCTTCTCGTAATCTTGCAGTTCTGGGTAGTTCTCCAGCCACTGCTCAACATCCGCGAGAAACTTGATCAGGTAATATTTTCTGTTTCCCTCAGGATCATAGTCCTGGGGAGGTTTCGGCTTGGGCTTACTAGGCCCTCGGCCACCACCACTAGTGGTGTGAGACCCCAGTTGGTCTCTGTCCCGGAGTAGGGACATTATGATTCTTTTGTCCTCCTGCTGGGACTGATACATGGTCGCCATTTGCGACTGCATCTGAACGAACAATGCTCCCAAGTCTACATTTTGGGGTGGTAGATTAGCAAATGCAGCAGCAGCATTGGCATCTACTCGCTGAGTAGTGTCCTCAACAATCCCTCTTGCTCCTGCAGCAGCAATTCCTGCCGCATTCAGCCGGTCACGTATTTGACCTAGGGGTACATTGAGTTGTACGGCAGGAGGTGGGTTCAGAACATTGGCCCTTGATGCCATAAGTTCTTCAACAGTGCGCTCGTCAGCTGGCTGTCCTTCCCTCCTTTGTATATCTTCAGCGGCCTTTGCTACTTGTTCAGCTTCTAGTCTGGCTATCTCCTCCTCAGCTTGCTGAGCTGCGACTGAGGCAATAGCAGCTGCCTCATCTGCAGCCTCCCTAGCTGCAGTATCCGCTACTGCTTCCGAATAGGTACGGTTTCCCGCTACATGGCTTTCCGCCTGGTTTTCGACATTCTCGTTATCCTGGTTCTCCATGTCTCGGGAGTTGCTAGTTTGAGACCTTGTCCTTACCATACAAAGAAGACTGTGATAACTGCTCCGATACCACTGAAATGAATCGACTTACCAAATAGGCGATTAACAATTAATAAAGATCTTTATATCAGCAAGTAATCTTTATGGTATTTCCGTTAACTAGTTAAACGGCAAAGGACAATACACTAGCAGGGAATAATACTCGTAAGTCAAATGCGAGTAAACTAGCATCAATGATGCAAATCAGTAAACTCATACATAAGCAAGGTTAGAAGACAGTGCGTATCAATGGCTTCTCGCCTTGGATTCAGATCTCTCTCAGTAAGCTGTACAAGAGAGTTGGCCTCGTTTCCGAATGCCGAACTCGAGAGCAATGCCTAGCATATGTACATGGAATGAGTTTACTGTTCAACGGTCAGTGCGATGGCACCGCCTACCCGGGAGTTAACCACGTTGGTAGGACCTCGGTTAACCAAATCCACCGCCATCTCCCATCATCCCGAATAGCCATCCATCATAGGGATGTCATCTGGCCATTCATCTAGCATATCGCACTTAGATGCATATCAAGGCAGTTCGCTGCTACCGAGTACGGAAGTCAGCTGGCTGTCAAAGAATGTGTCAGCAAGCTGACTTAAGTTGACTTCAGCCTGCTGCTTTTGGCCGAGTCATTAAACTGATAATTATGTAAAGTCCAGCAGACTGATTATTAACTAAAGTTCAGCAGACTGACTACTAACTAAAGTTCAGCAGGCTGAACTTGATTAACTATTATATTTAAATGAATATTATAACCTCTAATATACTGATTCATTACAATCCCTCCAACTTAACTTGTTGTCGCCTTGACAACATTAAACTGCATAAATTTTAAATAAGGGAACATCAGTGGCTTTAGGGTTTAGGATTTAGGGTTTTAGGGTTTAGGGTTTAGCATCACAGGCATCCTACCGCCCACCGACATCTCATAGCTGAGGGCCTTCCTGGGGGTCGCCAACTACTATCGCCGCTTCGTGCCTGGCTTTAGCGAGCTCGCTAAGCCACTCAACGACTTGCTGCGGAAGGGGGTGGCCTATGTATGGGGGATAAAGCAACAGGCGGCGTTCGACAAGCTCAAGGAGCTGCTGGTGAGCGCTCCAGTGCTGCGACGGCCCGACCACACCAAGCCCTTCATCCTCCACACCGACTGGTTGCAGGCAGGACTGGGAGCAGTGCTGGTGCAGGAGCACGACGGCTTTGAGCACGTGGTGGCGTACGCCATTTGCAGCAACAACCGCGTCGAGGCCAACTATGTCTCTTACAAGGGGGAGTGCCTGGCAGCGGTCTGGGCCATCGTGCACTTTAGGCACTACCTCTACGGCACCCACTTCCGCCTCGTCACCGACCATCAGCCGCTTATGTGGCTCATGACGTCGGAGCGCCTCACAAGCAAGTACGCGCGGAGGGCACTCATTCTGCAGGAGTACACATTCGACGTGCACCACCACCTGGACTCGGCCATCATGGACGTCAACGGCCTCACCCGCAACCCACTGCCCTCCTCTAGGGACTTGATTGTGGCCTGCCACAACGAGGACGAGCTAGTGGCCTGGCATGCGGCAACCTTCTTGGCCTTCACGATGGACAACAATGCACGGCCAGGAGGGCTCACTAACCGCGACTTGGTAGTGGTCAATACAAGACGTCGGCATTGGCTGCAGCAGCGGAGCAGGACAGCTGGCAGCGCGGGCCCGAGGACGTGTGGGACGACGCCCCAGTGCTGCAGTATGTCACGGCCAAGGAGTTGGCCCCAGGCATCAGTGCTCGCAAGCGCAACCGCGTCCTCAAGCGCAGCCGGGACTTCGTCTTTAGGGAGGGGCGGCTGCGGCGCGTGATGGTCGACGGCTCTGTCTTGATGGTACCTGAGCCCGCTACACGCAGTCAGTTGGTGCGCACAGTGCATGAGGCTCTTGGACACTTTGGTGTCAAGCGCACTCTCAGTCTTCTCCAGGCTGAGTACTGGTGGCACGGCATGGCTAAGGTTGTCGCCGACGCCGTCAGCAGCTGCACTCTCTGCGACCGCGTGCGCTCGAGCTTCACAGCGCGCACCGTTGCCCCCAGCCCTCTTCCCATTCAGGAGCTGTTCTACAGGTGGTCATTGGACTTGGCTGAGGAGTTGCCCAAGTCCTGCCGAGGCAACCTCTACGTCTTGGTGATGATTGAGCACTTGTCCAAGTGGATTGAGCCCGTGCCCTTGCCTAGCAAGGCCAGTGAGGGGATCGCTCAGGCGTTCCTTGATCAGGTCCTTAGCCGCTTTGGTGGCTGCGTTGAGGTGCTGACTGACCAAGGCAAGGAGTTTGTAATGAATCAGTATATTGGATAGATATGATATTCATTTAGATATAATAGTTAAATAAGTTCATCCTACTGACCTTTAGTTGATATTAAGTCTGCTGGATATTTGATACTTCGTTAAATGACTCAGTCGAGAGCAGCAGGATGAAGTCACTTAGGTGAGCCTGTTGACTTGGGTCAGCTTGCTGACACATTCTTTGACAGTCAGCTGGCTGCCGTACTTGGCAACAACGAATCGCCGAGCTATGCATCTAAGTGTGGTGTGTTAGATGAGTGGCCAGATGACACCCTTAAGGTGGATGGCGATTCGGGATGATGGAAGATGGCTGTGGATTTGGTTAGGCGAGGTCCTACCAACGTGGTTAACTCCCGGGTAGGCGGTGTCATTGCACTTGCTGTTGAACGCTAAACTCATTCCATGTACATATGCTAGGTATTGCTCTCGGGTTTGGCATTCGGAAACGAGGCCAACTCTCTTGTACTGCTTACTGAGAGATATGTGAATCCGAGGCAAGAAGCCATTGATACGCATTGTCTTCTAGCCTTGCTTATGTATGAGTTTACTGATTGCATTAGATGCTAGTTTACTTGTATTTGACTTGCAAGTATTGTTCACGGCTAGTGTGTTGTCCTTTGCTGTTTAATTAGTTAATAGAAAATACCATAAAGATTACTCGTTGATATAAAGATCTTTGTTAATTGTTCATCGCCTATTGGTAAGTCAATTCATTTCAGTGGTATCGGAGTAGTTATCACAGTAGTCGTGTATGGTAAAGACTAGGTCTCAAGCTAGCAACTCTCGGGAAAATGAGGGTGAGGACAATGATAACATTGTTGAAGGGCACGACAAAAGTCGCGTCTTTGAACCCCGTACCTACTTAGAAACGCTGCATGATGCAAGAGCTAGAGAAGCTGCTGAGCAGGCAGCAGCCCTGGCTGCAGTAGCAGCCCAGCTGGCTAAAGACAAGCGGTTAGCCAAAGAGGTAGAAGAGGCAGTAAACAGGAGGGCCCCTGATGAAAGGACGGTGGAAGAGCAGATGGCAGAGAAGGCCAATCTCCGAAACCAACCTCCTGCTGTGCCTACTGTCATACCTCTCCCTCAAATTTGCAGACAATTAAGCGCAGCAGGCATAGCCGGAGCGGCAGCAATTGGGAATGCCAAAACTAATACTGATCGAGCTAATGTTGCCGCTGCTGCATTTGCTGGGCAACCACCTCAGAATGTAGATTCGGGGGGTTTATTTGTGCAGATGCAACCGCAAATGGCGAGCATGTATCAGTCCCAACAGGAGAACCAAAGGATCATGATGGCATTGCTGCGTGACAGAGATCAACTGGGTTCTCAAAGCACTGGTGGTGGTGGTAGAGGGCCTACTAAGCTTAAGCCAAAACCTCCCCAGGAGTATGACCTTGAGGGAAACAAAGAGTATTACCTGATCAAGTTTCTCGCTGATATTGAGCAGTGGCTGGAGAACTACCCAGAACTGCAGGATTACAAGAAGGTCAGGCATTCTACTGAAAGGCAGTGCAGCAGACTGGTGGTTGTATTGGAAAAGAGAGCGTAAGGCTCAACAACTCGGTGACCCTACTTGGGTAGAGTTTGTCAAGAAGTTGCATGAGAAGTTTGATGTTATCAATCAGAAGGAAAAAGCTATCTATGCAATAATCTTCTTGGCCTTGAAGCAGACCACTTCAATCGTTGAGTTTGCTCAAAATTTCCAGGAGAACATGATGAAACAGCCAGAATTTCCAGAGCGGTATAGGGTAGCATACTTTGGGTATGGCTCGAAATCCGAAGTCTCAGGTCATTTTTCTGAAAAGAAATATGAGAAACTGGCTGACTTGATCCAAGATGCTGATGCCTGGGATCAGCAACTGTTCAATCACAAGCGCCAAAGTAACGCTTTGGTGTCTAAGATTGTCAAAAAGCCACACGGTTCCTACAATGCAATTGAAGGAGATCAGGCTGCGGACAATCAAGGTGATGAGTAAGAGTATGAGTATAATGCTATACAGTCTAGAGGAAGAGGTGGATACTCTTGAGGTGGCTATGGAAGAGATGGTGGTAGGACTAAGCCAAGACCAGCCTCAGCAAAATCTAGCTACCATCGCCAGAAGTTTGGTCACTACAGAGAGCAGTGTCCTAGGAGGCACCTTCCAAAGGTCGAGAGGAAGGACCAGCCTTTAAAAGACAGCAACAGTCAGTAATCAAGTCAACAAATAGTGAGCATGCTAGAGATAGTGAGTCGTCACTAGCTGCCCTCGTAGCATGTATTACGGAGCTGGATTTACTATGCATGCCTGACAAACAGATAAAGGAGACCATCACCAATATAGACCTCCAGAGAGTGCACACTGTGGATGATCTTGTTCCACCTGATGTCCAAAATTTCTTTGTTAAGTCAGGATAACAATGCGAAAGTCAGGAAAATACAGTTCCCCCTATCCTACTGCATTGCATGCTTGCAGGTAGGAAGGTGAGGGCATTTGTTGACGGTGGGGCGTCACATACTTTTATCCATAAGGACTTAGTGAACACTGGCTTTCATGATCTCGTGCTAGGCAGGTCCTGGCTTAACAGACATAAAGCTGAAGTGTGTTGGAGCAAAGGTACAGTTAAAGTGAGATGAGCCAGTGATGGGCAGACTATCTTGGCACCCACCAGTGCTCTTCCTCTTGTCCTGTATGGATGGCAAATGAAGGAAAAGAAGAGACTTCCGGGAGGATGCAAATTGCTGAATGCAATGGAGTTCATAAAAAGCTGGAACTAGAAGAAAGACATAATGTATTTTTTGCTGCTAAAAGAGGTACCTCCTCAACCTGAAGAAGTGGTTGAGAAAAAGGTAAGCCCTCCGGAGCACCCTACTGCTGCAAAAATTGTTGCACAGTATACTGATGCTTTTAATATGCTTCCGAGACTGCCCCCTAAGAGGGAAGTAGATCACAGGATTGATTTATTACCTGGGAGTCAGCCATCCTGGCAACGCACTTCTTCTATGGAGAGCGAAGAATTGAAAACACAGATTGCAAAGCTTGAGGAAAATGGTTATATTTCCCCCAGTAAATCACCTTATGGTGCACCCATCCTATTTGTGAAGAAGAAGGATGGTATCATGCGAATGTGTGTGAATTACAGAACTCTTAACAGAATTACAGTGAAGAACAAGTATGCTTTACCCAGACTTGAGGACTTGCTTGATACCCTGTCTGGTGCTAAAGTGTTCAGTACGATAGATCTCAAGGGTGGCTATCATCAAATCAAAACTGCTGGGGGAGATGAACACAAGACTGCTTTCCGCACACATTATGGACACTATGAGTTTAATGTGATGCCATTTGGACTGACAAATGCTCTTGCAACCTTCATGGGTGCTATGGATGACATCTACAGGATTTACTTGGATAAGTTTGTGCAAGTCTTCTTGGATGATATTTTTAATTTTCTCAAAAAATGAAGTTGAGCATGCTGAGCACTTAAAGACAGTTATGGACATTCTAAGAAAGAATCAGTTATATGCTAAAATGAGCAAGTGCGATTTCTTTAAGGAAAGTATTGAATTCTTGGGCCACGTTGTCAGTAAGGAAGGCATCAATTTGGATCCTAAGAAAGTCCAGACCATGAGGGGCTGGCCAGTACCACAATCTGTCTCAGGAGATAGATCCTTCCTTGAGTTGGCTAACTACTATAGGAGATTCATTGAGAATTATTATACGAAGGCCGGTAAACTGACTGACCTTACCAAGAAGGACATAAGGTATGTGTGGAGGGAAGAGCAGCAAGCTGCCTTCTAGACCCTTAAAGATGCTCTCTGTTCTGCCCCAGTCTTAGTTGTGTATGACCCCAGCAAACCTGTGCAGGTGGTCACTGATGCTTCTGACTTTGCCATGGGTGCTATTTTGTTGCAGCTTGCTGACAAAACCACAAAGGATGGTAAGATAATGCAGGAGTGGCACCCTGTGTTGTATGAGTCTATGAAATTCAACCCAGCTGAGATTAACTATTTTGTGCATGATAAAGCGCTGCTTGCTATCATTCATGTTCTCAAACAGTGGAGAGCATACTTACATGGTAAAGCTTTTAAGGTGATCACAGATCATCTAGCTCTGACTCACTTTCAAAAGAAGTCCAAGTTGTCAAGGAGGGAGAATCGCTAGAGCCAGATGCTGGAGCAGTTCCAAGTTCAGATTGACTTCAAACCAGGGAAGTTAAATCCTGCTGATGCCCTTTCTAGAAGACCTGACTTGCAAGAAAGGAACTTTAGTCAACATGTTGTAGATAAAGTCCTTTGTGCACTCACTTCACTAAAGGTGAAAAAATCCTTTCTTGAACAACTTAAGAAAGCCTACCTTTCCGACCCAACATTTGAGCCCAGCCCCACGGATGGTGTGTGTCCTGCTACTGCACTCGGGTATAGGCTGAAGGGAGGGGTCTAGGTAATTGAAACCACTTCAGGCAGGCTGAAGCTGGTCATTCCAAATAACTTGGAAATAAGGTCACCCTTACTGAGTCAAGCACATGATAATTTACTGGGTGGGCATTGGGGGCAAGCCAAAACTGTTGGCAAACTGGCAAAACATTACCATTGGGACGGGTTGCCTTGGGAGGTCTGGATAGATATAATATTCATTTAGATATAATAGTGAAATAAGTTCAGCCTGTTGAACTTTAGTTAATATTAAGTCTGCTGGATATTTCATACTTAGTTAAATGACTTAGCCGAGAGCAGCAGGCTAAAGTCACTTAGGTTAGCCTGTTGACTTGGATCAGCGAACTGACACATTCTTTGACAGTCAGCTGGCTGCCGTACTCGGCAGCAGTAAATTGCCTAGGTATGCATCTAAGTGTGGTGTGTTAGATGAGTGGCCAGATGACACCCTTAAGGTGGATGGCGATTCGGGGTGATGGGAGATGGCTGTGGATTTGGTTAGCCGAGGTCCTACCAACGTGGTGTCCCGGGTAGGCGATGCCATCGCACTTGCCGTTGAACGCTAAACTCATTCCATGTACATATTCTAGGTATTGCTCTCGAGTTCGGCATTTGGAAACGAGGCCTACTCTCTTGTACTGCTTCCTGAGAAATATCTGAATCCAAGGCAAGAAGCCACTTGATACGCATTGTCTTCTAGCCTTGCTTATGTATGAGTTTATTGATTGCATTATTGATGCTAGTTTACTTGCATTTGACTTGCAAGTATTGTTCACTGCTAGTGTGTTGGCCTTTGCTGTTTAATCAGTTAATAGAAAATACCATAAAGATTACTCGCTGATATAAAGATCTTAATTAATTATTAATCGCCTATTGGTAAGTCGATTCATTTCAAAGTTCTAGGGCAGCTTTCAGAAGCTGCTGGAGCGCTCCATGATCGACCACCGCACCACCTCCCGCGATCACCCCCAGGCTGACGGCCTTGCAGAGCCCATGGTGCACTTTGTCAAATTGGGACTGCGCAAATACTGCTTGACCCACGACAGCACCCATTGGGACGACGCACTTCCGTGGCTGGCTATGGGATACAGGTTCAATTGCCAGGCCTCCTTGGCCTCCCTTTCTCCTCACTTTCTTTGCTTTGGACGCCAGCCGATCCTGCCAGCCGCGGCTAGGACAGTGGCTAAGAGCGTCTTGGACTTGGACAGTCCTGAGACATGGAGTGCTCTTATCGGGCAGCGTGCACAGCTTTTCCAGCGCCTGATACCCATGGCCATGGACCACCTCAGTCTCGCCCAGTACCGCGACACGCTGAGGTTTGCCATGACTCGTGGAGGAGCCTATCGTCCGCGGGTGTTGCAGTTTTCCGTAGGTGACTTTGTGTACGTGCGATGCCAGACAAAAATTACCCTCGACACCAGCAGCTCGCCGGTCATCCTGCGCGTCAAGTGTGCCTTGGCGTCAGGCGAACTGGAGCTGGAAGGCGCAGATGGCCGTCGTCACAAGGACCACACGAAGAACTGTGGTCCATGCCATCTTCCTTACCTTGATGTGCAGATTTGTCCCCGCGACGCACGGCCGCCCAAGGACTGGGCGTGCCAAATCTGCCACAGCCCTGGCAAGGAGGCCAGGATGTTGCCCTGCGACAGCTGCAACCTCGACTTCCACATCGGCTGCCTCAACCCCCCACTGGAGCGCGTCCCCGCAGGAGACTGGTTTTGTAGTGACTGCTCTAAGTTAGCTAGCGGTAGCATTCTCAGCTCATCAGCTGGAGGCTGAGAGCTGGGGGGGGAAAGGCCACATGCATTTTTGCTATCCACTATAGCAAATCTTGCTTGCCCACTTGTGTGTTGCCTATACTGATCAGACGCGTCCGACCCCATTATGCACGACAGTTGTCATGACTCATTAGGTCGGGACCGTCGCCCAAGTCGAGCCACACGTGTGTCGACCATCGACCTAGGAAGGCCGACTTTGACCTTGCTTTCCACATTCATATGTTGACCTTTGCTAGCGTTCCAAATTAATAAAGTATACAGCGTCGAGTCATCTTCCGAACGGCACCGATTCCGCGCCATTTGGTCAAGTATCGAGCAAGACGTTCACGATCTAGTCCGCGCCACCTACCGGCCCCTAGCGGAGTTCCACCAAGGGACGCTTTGTGACTCAAATGTGCCCAAAGGTCATATTGTTGGCTCTTTGCGACTCCAAGGACCTCTAGCCATTAGCGTACAAATCCACGAGCTTGATAAAGTACACTTAGCATGAATTAGCATAGTATATGAGCACCATTAGACCTATAACTTGGTGACTGTATAGGAAGCTTCCTTACGTTTTAGATCTACTTTTGAGGCGTTATCTAGGTAGCATTGGTTGAGGTAAGCTCCGCCAATGGGAGTCATGCATCCTCTTCCTTGCACTATATTTGATTGATGTGTGTTGTGCTTAGCCAATAGGAGAGCTAGTACTTGCCTTGCCTCCACTCTTGTGGACCTAGGAGAGCCTCCTAGCACGACTGTGTGCATTGAATCTGCCGTCTTCACCGCCGGTTTTGCAGGAAGTATATAGCAGTTGATGCCCCTAGAAGGACATCTTTATAGAAGTCAATTATGCCAGCTGTAAGCCACAGAGTTATCAGTAAAACTTGCACTTTTACCTCTTGTGTTCTCAGGACCACTTAGTCTCTCTCTTGTGAAGAGCAAGCCCTCTTGGATTCCAGTCACTTGAAGAACTTTACAAGTGGTGAGCAAAGTCACAATTCAAACCCTGCCATAGGACTACTCTTGAAGATCACGATGTGCTTCCAATGATCTTTTGGGCCGGACTCCATTAGTTGTTTTCCTACCAGATTACAGCCTTGAGATGCTCACTCTGGAAAGTACACGCTCCTCAATCAAAATATTTGACAGCTGACCTTCTTTTGGCCTTATGGCCACATGCATTTTTGCTATCCACTATAGCAAATCTTGCTTGCCTACTTGTGTGTTGCTTATACTGATCAGACGCGTCCGACCCCATAATGCACGACATCATCTCCGCGGATTTGTAACAGTTGGCCTGTGATTAATGAAGTAGTCAAGTTTATGCAAAGTAAGGATGAGAGCGAGGATTGGGAGAATTGGGTCCAAAAGCAAGTGGCTAAGAGTAAGAAGGACAAAGAGGAGGAGAGGGAGATTGATTTGAGTAGCTGCAAACCACGGGCCAGCCCGTATGCTTTCAAGGCCAACCCCCGCGCTCCTAAGATGTTTAGGAGTGACTTGAGCTGCTGGAGCTGCCATATGGTTGGTCACACATCTCGTTTTTGCCCTTCAGGGGCACTTAATAGCCCAGGCTCCCACCAGAGGCAGCCCTTGCTAGCACCTGCCCAGGTAGCAATTTTTTAGGGGCCTTATGGGCCACCTCAGGGGCCCTATGGCCAGCCCCAGCGCTAAGTAGCTTGTTGTTTGAGTTAGTTTAGTTGGACATTATTAACTAGGCCTTGACCTACATGGACTTTTCTAACTAAGTTGGTTTTATCTTGTTGGTGAATTGGTGCTGATTGTCTTTGGCCTCCTAGGCCCCCCAGAATTGTCCAACAGTATAGGTTAGTAATTTATTGAAATATTTTGTTGCTAATTTTTTGTTGGCCACCTAGGCCCCCTGGAACTTGGTTGCCCATGCTCATGCTGTTTGAGCTAAAATATGTGGATGTAGGTTGTTTTACTAGGCCTAGCCTCCAAATTCTTTTTATTATGTAATTATTATTTTTATTGTTTTGGTTGCTTATCACGACTTGGTCCTTGCTGCTGTTTGCATTCATGAGAGTTTTGTACCTATCATTGTTGGTGGCCTATGTTTATTTGGTCCCATGATGCTAGTTTGCTTGGTGGCATGCTAGTATGAGGAGGATGCGTGTCCCTCACATCGAGGGATGTACGCCGCACCTACAGATGTGCGTGTTGGGTGAAATAAAGCCCCTGCAGGCCACCTAGGCGCTGGCAGGTTGGGCACAGATGGGGGCTGCTCTCCTTGAGCATCGGCTTTATTGCTAATTGTTTTTGTGTATTGCCCCTCGCGCATTGGCGCGTTGTATGTCCGATTGCTATAGGCAAGATGAGCAATGGCAAGGGGATTTTCCAAGGTCAAACTCACGCGTACTGGCGCGAATATGCATGTAAGGTTCCTGCGGGCCTCCTAGGCACTGGCAGTGGGAGCACAAGTGGAGTCACTCCTATGAAATTGGATTGTTGCGCACTAAGTTTGCTGCGATGAGATGTCGCTAGGGGCACGCGTGACACACGTGCCATACCAGCTTATTGTTGGTGCACGCACAGCATACTCATATGCTGGCGTTGCGGAGCATGAGACTAGAGGGTTATCATTATTGACAGGTGAGGTGCAATGTGGCCATATTGCTGCTATATCGTGTGTTGGATCTTAGGTAACTTCGTGAGCAATGAGAAGGACTTTGAACACAAACTCCGGGTTTTCTTCGGGCGGAAGGAAGAGGCAGTGCACTCCGACGGCACCGCCTCGAAGGTACCACCGCAAGCAACCGTGGTTGCAGGCAATTTGGGGGCAAACGTTGCTTGGTGGAAACGTTGTGCACGTCTTCGTTAGTCCTATCTACTATTGAGAGCGGCCACAAGTTGGTATTGGACACCCATGCTGCGCCTAAGTTTCAAAAGCGCAATCACAAAGGTGTGAGGAGAAATATACAGTTTGCCCGCGAGGCAATGGAGGAGTTGGTAGCCTCTGGGGCTGCCAAAGAGTGGACCTTGCCGGGTTTGCCGCACTGCATATGCCCATTGAATGTTGTTGAGGGGAAAACTCTTAACTTGATCCACAAATTGCGCCACGTGAACAAAGCTCTGCGTAAAGTTAAATCTAAGTATGAGGGACTAGACAAGCTAGTTGATGTTGTGCAGGTAGACGACTTTGTGTTTACCATTGACCTTAAATCTGGCTATCACCATGTCAAGGTGCACGAACCTAGTTTTGAAATTTTGATACGCCGCATACGTGTGTACGGATTTGCCGTGCGTACAGAACGTGAGAGTCAAACCTGTACGTTGGAATACGCCGAAATATGTGAGTGTCGGTGGAATAAACCGACTATAAATCGGAACTAAATCAAAAAATTTGGTTATATGCCAACACGGAGTATGACGATACAGTGTGTTGCAATACGTACGATTCGGCCAAACGAGGCTGTACGGGAGTATTTTAAAACTAGGTGCACGAAGATGCTCATACGTTCTTGGGTTTTGAGCTGGGTAAGAATATTCACACTTTCACCTGTCTTCCATTTGGGCTTGCGACCGCACCGTACGTGTTCACAACGGTGGTGAAGGAGGTAATGGGACGGTGGAGGCAGGTGGGAGTGCAAGTTCTAGCTTATCTAGACGATTTTTGGTGAGCTGTTCCAGTGAAGAAGCCCATGCGCGAACAATGCGGCCGTTGTTAGCCGAACTTACACTAGTAGGATTTGTGGTGAACATGCAGAAGGCAATTCTTTTGTGCTCAAAAATCACCCACTTCTTGGGTGTTGTGATAGACACTCGAAGACTCTGGGTGCACATTGGCAAGACGCGCAAGGAAAAGCTCTTGCAAATGCTCCTCCACGTTTGAGCTACGGCTCGCAGGACCAGTAGCGTGCACATTAGAACAATAGCCTTACTAGCAGGCCAGCTTATTTCCATAAAGGTTGCTTTTGGGGGCATCACGGGCATTGACACACGCCATATGTACACTGTTATCAACCAAGGACTCACTTGGGATGACGTGGTCCCTATGACGGAAGGATTGCTCTACGAGCTTGCTTTCTGAGAGGAGCACTTTGATCATTTCAATGGTGCTCCCATTCGGGCCACCATGGCCCCAGATTTCGTCACGCACACCGATGCTAGCGTGACCACGTGGGGCGCAGTACTGAGGTCGGTCGCCTCAGGGCAGACGTGGGAACTGCTTGGCCCACTCCCCGCTGCGAGCATCGGGGGATCGTCAACGTGAAGGGAGATACTTGTCGCTAAGGCAGCGTTAGACAAGGCCATCCAAGTGATAAGTGGACGCCAAGTTCTCTTGCGTGTTGACAGCCAAGCAATGTATTATGTCTTGAGAAAAGGCGGCTCGTCTAAAGTTGACTTAGCGGATGCTTGTGCTCAAGTTTTTGGCATAAGTCTTAGACACCAGCTTAACTTGATTGTAGAGTGGATTCCTAGAGAATTGAATGCAGTGGCAGATGAGCTCGTCAAGCGAAAAGACTTGCACAATTTTTTTCCTCCGATTGGAGGCCTTTCAAAGACTAGAAGCAAAGTGGGGGCCCCATTCGGTCTATAGATTTGCCACAGCAAGCAGCACGCGCTTGCCCCTATGTGGCTAGAGGCGGGCGCTGAGGCCATTAATGCCCTCACCGAGCATTGGGCAGGCAAAAACAACTATTGTTTTTTCCCACCTCAGATGGTCACCCCAGTAGTCGACCACGTGCTGCGATGTAAGGCAAAATGTACGCTAGTGATACTCCAATAGCATTTAGCCAGCTGGTGGCCGCGGTTGCTGGATAGCAGTGCGGAATGGATAGATTGTATGCAAGCGGTCATTACGCTAGGCTATAGCTCCTTGACTTTGCTGCCTAGCACAGACAAGGATGCTTTTGGGGGCAAGGGCATTCCATTGTGCACAGTGATAGTCTTACGTCTCGGTGTATGATGTTTTTGAGCAAATGTCGCCTTTTCGAAGTCCGGCCTTACAAACCTTGGAAGCAAAGAGCGTGGACGTTTTGCTCCACACTATCGTGCCTACCAGTCTGCGGACCTACAACACATACTGGATGCATTTTCAGCGAAATGCATAAGTTGCAAAATCTTCCGGCGTCAGTCGAGATGGTCAGGATCTATTGCTTGTATCTCATCCAAGAGCGTGTCACATGGTCTACATACCACTTGTCATCAGCTGCAATTTTTTGCGTGCATCATTATCGGAGCTACCTAGCCCCACAACGCACGACAAAATCGGTACCCTTGGGAAAGCTGCGCAAAGGTTGCTACCAAGACCCAAGCACACCATGATGCCGGTCGCACCCTCCACCCTCACTGCTATCTTTGAAAAGCACGCAGGGCCGGGTGCCACCGCCGCATCGCTCATGAAGGTGGCTGCAATGATGCTCATGCATAGTGCTTGTCTGCGATACTCATATTTGGCCAAAACCAGAATTCAGGATCTCGACCTCACGGGTGGTCCAAACATCACAGTGATTTACTTGCACCTCCCGTCCTCTAAGACGGACTAGATTGGCGAGGGCGCATGGGGCACTCTTCACGCAAGGAGCTCTGAGTTGTGCCCCGTAAAAAATGTTGAGTAGGTTAGTGGCGGAGATACCAGAGTATGCTCTAGATGGGCCAATAATTAGGCACATACAAGCATCTGGCAGACCTTCCCTTCAGCTAGCCTTGCACGCCACTGTAAATAAGTGGTGCAAGGAACTATTTGCATTGGTAGGCCTTACAAAGAACATGGGTACGCACTCATTGCGGAAGGAAGCCGCCACTGCAGCCGCCAACTTGGGCGTCCCATATGCTGTAGCCCAAACCATGGGCAGATGGAAGTCTGCTCGAGGAAAAGAGCCATACGTGCTTCATCTGCAGCAGTCATTGGCAGCCGCGGTCCGGGCCATAGCGATCCCTAACGATGCTAGCGATGCCCCCTATAGTCAAGAGCAAATCCAAGCAGCTTTTAGACGCAAGTAACATCAAATTAGTACGACCTGTAGGAGCAGCCAGCTAGATGAGAGCTAAATTCTACGCTAACCACTGGCTAGCTTAAAAGTACCTTGTATGCTATTAATATTGCATACTACTACTCCTACTATTCTTTTCTTTCTAAAATCACCTTCTTTTTTATGAAAGCAGGCAATTTGAACACAAATTGTCAAATTGAAGGCTGGCAACATGAAATGTTGCAAACCGAGATTTGACAAGTGTTCAAATTTCATCGATTTCACACGTGTTTGCGTTTCATCGACAAACGACACCCTCATAAGGCTTCTCTTTGCAAAGAAGTCTCATTGCAGCAAGAAGGTAGCTGCTACACTTACCCACCCACCCACCCCTCTAACCAACCCCTCCATTGGGAGGTGCACGACGCAGGCAACAAAGTTTGTGCTAGCGATAGTCTTAGCCATGCACAATAGTGTTGTTGTTTGGTAGTGTTTTTTGCAATATGTTAATGTCTGTTGGCAATAACCAGCGGCGACGATTCGACAAACAACATCAACACAGCAAGAGTGCAGTTGCCAATCAAGCGTGTTCCTTAGGAGTTGCAATATAGTTGGCTTAACTTAGTCAAGTATTTATAAGTTGTACCTGTAGGCTGTAGCAGCATGTAGGAAAGCACCAAACATAAACAGATGACGCGCAAATATTGTAGCATACTATTACTCCTACTATTCTTTTGCATACTACTACTCGTACTATTCTTTTGCATACTACTACTCCTATTATTCTTTTCTAAAATCACCTTCTTTCTTTCGAAATCAGGCAATTTGAACACAAATTGTCAAAAGTTTACTTGTTTGCCTTCAAACGATTAAAAAACCTCCAAGTAAAACATTGAGTTGCTTGCATGTGATGGTTATATGGACTTTTGTTTGACTAATTAGGGAAGATAATATTGACTATTTAAGACACAAGCGGTTTGAACTCAGCAGGAGTTGATCAAGGCTCATGCGACCATTCAAGGATCCCTTTTTGAACGACTTTGCGGAAAAAATATGTATCAGCTATGGAGGTGTATGAAAGTAGAGAACCATTATAGCGTTTGCACCCATCTTTGAATGCAAGTGATGTACAGGGGAGAAACAAGCCGTAAATTTGCAAGTCTAGGTATCTTTGATTCCGACATGATTTAATTTCTACGGCTTTTGTAGTTGATGTACAAGGCCAACAATACGACTACGGGAATGCTGTACTCGTGACCAAAACGTGAGTCACAATACTCGATCTAGAGTTATTGCTACATTGCATGGCAAACACCTCCATAAGCTTGCCAACATCAGATTATCTCTCGTGCTCCTATGTGCTACTCCATGGCAACCTATAGCGTGAAGAGCAAGAACATTCACCACTTAGCAAAGAACTTTCACGATGTACCAATTCACCTCAACACGAAAAACATGGTGCAACCTTGGCACCTCTAAAAGTGGCGCTTTCCATTGCTAGCAAGCTTGATGGAAATAAGGCGGCGAAGCTTGCGCTTCTCGGCCCGTGCGGCTCGGCCTGGAAGGGTGCGGAGCTCCCCAGCAATCCACGCCTCCCTTTTGGCCTCAGGAAGCCGCACAACACGCGATAACACTTTGGCTTGCAGGTTTTCTGAAAGCCCGTGCGATTGTAGCTCCTTGAGGATGGGCACGAGGTCGCGCCGCACAAGCGCCCCTTGGAACACGCTCATTGAATTCTCCCTCGGCATCTTTGGCGCGTTTCTAAACTCCATGTCCACGAGGAGGGGAGAGTCCTGCGTGTCCTCACCATGCGTGCGCGCACACACAAAGACCCAAAACCCATACCCACGAACAGACACACACACACACACACACACACACACACACACACACACACACACACAGAGCCACGCACACACGCAAAGAGCACTCACTCGAGCACATCAAATATCCAGCACCTGAAGTGCTTCTCCAAAACTTACATGCCTCTGTCCCTTCTTCAACTACAGGGAGCAGGGTCCACGCAAACAAGTGCCCTGGACTAGCTGTATCAGTTTTTGAAAGAGTGAAATTCTTACAAATCATATAGATGTAGACACACACAGCATCCCAGTGACAAAGAAAGGCATAAGTTGGTCTATGGAACTTGGAGCCAGATATGACTATGGAATGTACATGTAGACCTCTTTCTTGGACCACCTCCCGGGAGGCTGCTGCAACAAGCGTATGCCAGAGGTGCGTGGCAGAAGTCATCCAACTCTCAGCACACCGTGACACCAGTAAAGGGCATGCTTCTTAAAGTGGGGAGTCGGGGGTTTGGGGAGGTGGGGGAGTTTGGGGGGGAGGGATGGGGGAGTGGCTGACCTTGACCCAGAGGGAAAGCGAGTGGCCCTTTGCCGTAAGCGTGCCCTCCCGCGTCCGAGAGGGCAGGAAGGGCGACCCCATCTCCCAGAGGTGCATGCGGATGGTCCTCTTGATGGTCACTCTGGAGTCGCGCTTGCTGCTCCCCGTCACCAGCTTCGCCAGCTTGGGCACCACCTGGCGGCCTCGCAGCGCAGTCTCCTGCACGCCGGCCAACCACTCTGACAGGCAGTCTAAGGGCAGCATGCAGATCTGACAAGCCACAGAGGGACCCCCACCACCACGGCCGTTGAGCGGCAGCCAAGGAACACTGTCCGACAGCCCCCTAGGGGTAGCAAGAGGACGCAACGAACAGGAGCAACGGGCGGAACCGCAGCAGCAGCATCAGCAGCAGCAAGAAAGCAGCGGGAAAATGAAGGAGGGCAGGGGCAAGCAGTGCCGGCAAACCGGGGGCCAGCTCCCCAAAGGTGGAGCAGCAGCAGCAGCAGCAGCAGCAGCAGCAGACCTGGACGAGCGCGAGCCAGATGTGCAGGCCCACAAGAGCGGCGCCCGACGACATACTCCTGAGGTCCGCCTCCCACGCGTCCTCGTCCACCCTGCATCGCCCCCCCCATCCCTCCCCCACAAGCTCCCCCTCTTAAGGCAGCTGCCGCGTGTGCCTGTGCAGTCAGCCCGTAGCATGCAACACCTGCTGGCAAGATTCTGAGCTCCGCCTTCTGCTGCAGCAGCAGCGTGTGCCAGCCAGAGGCCCCTTCTGGGCCACCACGGTTGCTTACCTTTACAATGAGAACGCTCCTCCCTGTAGACACTAGCCCAGAGGAGCGGGAGTAAGGCAAGGAGGGAGCTCTGAGGAAACGAGGAGGCAGCCAGTGACGGCGTAAGTGAGCGGGAGTACAGTGTGGCGACAACAAGGCCTGCAGAGAGGGCGCCAGGTGTCCGCGCTTACTTGGCGGCGTAGAGGGGGAAGAGCTTGCGGTCAACGGCCATGACAAAGAGGCGCGCGGCCGTCTTGCGCTGCTCGAAGCAGTAGAAGAGCTCAATGAGCGCGTTGGCCAGCCCCGGGCCGCACTCCTGGTAGGCCTCCCCCAGGCAGTCTATGAGCTCGCGCGCCTCCGCCCACGTGTCCTCGTCTCCCACCATCATCAGCCTGAGCACCGTCCCCCCCCCCCAAGAAATTTCCACCACCATCCCCCACTCCCAACCCCCGTTTCCAGCGTGTGAGCGTCTGAGACCTTTCGAGCCCTCTCTTGGTTGAGCAAGGAACAGAGGTATCCCTCCCAGTCCTAAGACACCAGCTTGTAATCAGACATGGCAGTTGATGCGTGCAAGCGCAGGGTAACATGTGGCAGCAGCAGGTGCCTTGGGCTCTGCACAGACAACGGGAGCGAGGTGATACCAAATTTTGTCTCCTACATTTTACGCCCGCATGCTGGGCCGGTGCATGCGCGAGCTGGCGCGCTGCCAGTGACGTGGCATTACCTGAGCGGCAGATCGAAGCCAATGGCCCGCAAGCCCGTCAGAAGCTCCAGGCAGTCCTTCCTGGTGGAACACCTGGCGGCGGCGCTGAGCACGCACGTCCACGTCACATGGTTGGGCTCCACACTGCGGGCCTTCATCTCCAGCAGCTTGGCGGAGGCGGCGGCGTACTCGCCGGCCTTGGTGTGCGCGTCGATGAGGGAGGTGTACTGCACGACATCTGGCGCCACGCCCTGCGCCTGGAGGGACTCGAACACGCGCAGCGCGCCCTCTGTGTCGCCGGCCCTGCCGTGCGCGTCCATCAGGATGTTCAGTGCCCAAGGCCCCGCCTCCACCCCTGCCGCACAGAAGCGACCCTCCCACCCCAAAGAACAAGATAGTTGTTAAAAAAGAGAATGTGAGGAAGCCTCAACCCCCGCATGACACGAGAGAACTCAGCCTGTGTTGGGCTTGGCGGCGCTTTCGGTGCGCATTTGTCCGGCCAGCGGCGTGTCTCTTTCGGTTTCCCCGCGGGGACTGCCCCGTGCTTGCGGCTGGAGCCTACAGGGGAGAGGCGACAGCTGGCGGCGGCTGTGCGCAGCCGCCTCGCACGAAAAGAGGGGGAAGGGAGATGGCGGCGTGTGCCTTGAGTACCAGGAGCCCACATAGAAAGCACCACCGCACGGGCACACGCAAGAGCAGAAGCCGCCAGCGCAGGCCGTTGGCCCACCACTCATTGGCCCCTCCCTCACACAGAACCAGCCCCAGCGCACGATCGTGAAGAAGCGCACATGCAGTCACCAACACTGACCCATGTCCCACCTCTCCCCCCTTCCACCTCCCGCTTCATTTGGTACGCCCTTCTGGCATTAGCAGACCCATTGCAGCCACGAGGGGAACACGACATAAAGAGAGAAACGGAGAGGCAGAGGCAGTTGAGAGGGCACGGGTGACACGCACGCACCGGTGGCGCGCATGTCAGCGAGCACGGCCTCCACGCGGTCGACCTGCCCCGCCTGCCGGTACGCGTCGGCCAAGGCCAGGTACACGTCCGCCGTCGCCTGCACCCCTCTGGCCTTCATCTGCACAAACACATCTGCCATCCCCGAGACCACCACCCATGGACATGTCTGGTTGTGAGAGACACTCGGAGCGGACCAGCAGACTTTACAGATTTGAAGGTCCACCCTCTCAGGCAGGCAGACAGAGGCAGGCAGGCAGGCTCTCTCTCTCTCTCTCTCTCTCTCTCTCTCACACACACACACACACACACACACACCCTCACACACGACCTCACACGCGCACACACACGCACTGTTTCATGGAAAAAGCTTTTACATGCGTGCCAATCACTCGGGGCGGTGCTCCTAATTACAAATAACTCCACCGAACCTGGTCTTGGTGTCTGCCTGGCTGCATGTCTCTTGCTTGTTTGCGTGTCAGTCAGTCTGCCTGTCTGCCTTTGCACACCGTCACAAACAGGAGAGGTAAAAAGGAAAGACATGACCCCCACCTGTATGAGCACTCACACACATACACACACACACACACAGAGAGAGAGAGAGAGAGAGAGAGAGAGAGAGAGAGAGAGAGAGAGAGAGAGAGAGAGAGAGAGA
>WELA01012532.1:0-31638 GCA_009602735.1 Mesotaenium endlicherianum
ATAAAGATTACTTGCTGATATAAAGATCTTTATTAATTGTTAATCGCCTATTTGGTAAGTCGATTCATTTCACATGTTCACCACAAATCCTGCTAGTGCAAGTTTGGCTAACATCAGCCGCATTGTACGTGCATGGACTTCCTCACTGGGACAGCTCACCAAAAAATCGTCCAGATTAGCTAAAACTCGCACTCCCATCTGCCTCCACCTTTCCACTACCTCCTTCACCACCCTTGTGAAAACGTACGGTGCGGTAGCAATCCCGAATAGGAGACCAGTGAAGTGTAGCTTTTCTAATCTAGCTCAACACCCAAGAACGTATGAGCATCTTTTTGCATATTGACGTGGTGATAGCCAAGTTTAAGGTCAATGGAAAACACAAAGTCGTCTACCTGCACAACGTCGACTAGCTTGTTTAGCCCCTCATACTTAAATTTTACATATATTCCAGTTAATACAGTTGGTGGCTACGGCATAGGCTTGTAGGCAAAAGTCATTTGTTGCCAAGTCATAATAGTTTGCAGCAACCAGGTCATATTATGCATGTTGCTGAAATGAATTGACTTACCAAATAGGCGACTAACAATTAATGAAGATCTTTATATCAGCAAGTAATCTTTAGCGTATTTTTCGTTAATTAATTTAACAGCAAATGACAACACACTAGCAGTGAATAATACTCGTAAGTCAAATGCAAGTAAACTAGCATCAATAATGCAATCAGTAAACTCATACATAAGCAAGGTTGGAAGACAGTGCGTATCAATGGCTTCTCGCCTTGGATTCAGATCCCTCTCAGTAAGCTGTACAAGAGAGTTGGCCTCGTTTCCGAATGCCGAACTCGAGAGCAATGCCTAGCATATGTACATGGAATGAGTTTACTGTTCAACGGTCAGTGCGATGGCACCGCCTACCCGGGAGTTAACCACGTTGGTAGGACCTCGGTTAACCAAATCCACCGCCATCTCCCATCATCCCGAATCGCCATCCATCATAGGGATGTCATCTGGCCATTCATCTAGCATATCATACTTAGATGCATATCGAGGCAATTCGCTGCTACTGAGTACGGAAGTCAGCTGGCTGTCAAAGAATGGGTCAGCAAGCTGACTTATAAGGACTTCAGCCTGCTGCTTCCGACTGAGTCCTTAAACTGATATTAAATATAAAGTCCAGCAGACTGGTTACCAACTAGAGTTCAGTACTACTGAACTTAAATAACTATTATATTTAAGTGAATATTATATCCACTAATATACTGATTCATTACAATCCCTCCAACTTAACTTGTTGTCGCCTCGACAACATTAAACTGCAAAAGTTTTAATTAAGGGACCTGAACCTGACCAGCCTCCCCCACTGACTGCCTTTTCAACCTGTCACCTTACGAGGTTGTTCCTGGGGCTTCAAGATTAGGAGACGGAGATCCGGACCTAGATCTGGACAGCCCTCTAGGTCTGTCAGCTGGCCTTCTAAAGAACCCCGTTTGTTCTAAAGTTGGACCTCGAGGAGAACGAAGGATGGTAGCCTGCTCTTCACCCACTTGGGTGTTGATCCCCACATAGACAGGCATTCCAGTAGGATGCTGAAATACATTGGCAAGAGGTACGTGTCTCTCAGCGAAGGGGATGGCCGGCATACCTCTGGCCACCCCGCGTGGCCCTCTTCTGAAACCCTTGTCCTCTGGGGATTTCTGCCTGTGTCTGCTGCCAAGTACAGTTCGATCAGCTTCTTACCCTGCTTGAGCAGGTGGGCTGGGGGAGCGAGTGCGGGGTCCAGTTCCCTCCATGACGGGGATCACCTCCCATATACCTGATCTTGGTTCCTTAGGAATTGCCCCTGCGTGCCCCTGGGTCTCCTGAGTACCAGCTCCTGATGCTTCTCCTCTGCCTTGTTCTTCTTCCTCATCCCCCTCATCCTCCTCCTCTGAGAGAGTAGGAGTCTCGTCAACTAAGTCGTCCTGCTCTCTGGTAGACATGAAGTAGTCTACTGATCTCCCTTTCTTAGGGCGCGCTGGGGGTTGCTTGGCCTTCAGCCTGCTGATATCTATCCGGCCTGCATTCTTCGCCCATTTGACGAAGGCATGCTTTCCCTTAAAGAAGTAGTCTCTTCCCCTCCTCCTGTGCTCTTTGGTCTCTGCATTTATATTGCTCAGGCAGCCATTCAGCCTAGGGTCCCAAGGGGCAATGTGAGGTGGTAGGATGAGGTAGCCGTCTAGGCCATAGTGGAAATCGTCTGGTTGGGCTCGGTCACACTCCTGCTTTTTGTTTGTGATCGTCATCCACCTCCAGTCCGTTGGCTGCTGGTAGTACTGGGGTCCGTGCTCAACCTTTCTTAGTTTACATGGGAACCAGTGGGGAGAGAACATCTGCTGTCCTTCCTCCCTGGCCAAGTACTCCCAGCTCCTTCTCTCAACTTCATTGTAAGCTGGCAGTAGTGTGAGGTAGAATACCGTATCCTTAAAGCTATCGGGCCGCATGCTCACCGTCCTGATGAGTCTCTGATCTCCCACTATTCCCGGTATCGGGACCGGCTTGTTCTCTGAATCATCGGCAAGGTACCAGGCCTGCTCTGCTGTATAGCCCACCATCTTGGCATAATCCTCGTAGAGGACCACACCAGTGTGTCTGTCAATGTACCTATCCAGTGCTGCAGTTCCTTCCCTCTGTAGCAGTGTTATCTGTTCCAGCTTGTTGATCTCCTGGGCTGCCAGCAATGCTTCCTTCAGGTTATCAAAGTTTTGGCCACCCACCACGGTATACCTGTAAGTGGCCAAGCTCTTCTGCCTGTCCGCTTCAGCCTTTTTCCTTCTCTCCTCCTCTGCCGCTGCCGCTTCTTCTTGTTGTTTCTTCTGTCTCTCCTCCTCAGCTTTCCTGAGGTTTTCCGCTTCCTGATCCTTCTTCCTTTGTGCTTCTTCTGCTGCCTCTTGTTGTTTGCGGACCCTCTCTTGTTCTCTCCTGGTGAGGGACGTCGCCGCCAGCTCCTTCTGGTATTGCTCCATTGTCCTCCTGGCTTCTTCTGCCTTGCGCTTCCTATCCTCCTTTTGTGTGGTGGGAGCCATTCTGCACATGTAACCAGGGCACAAGTTAGTAGAATATCGACCTTTGTCCTAGAAGCTGCAGGAAGGGAGTAAGTTCGTATTAGTATGGTGAATCGTTCCTGTTTACCTTACAGGGTGCTTGCTAGGAGTTGACATAGTTGCGGTGTGCTAGACATAAACGTATGAATGTGTTTTCCTTTTTCCCTCAGCTAAAGGTGCTTTATGTGGACCAGGCTGTCCCCTCTGTCACTATGCTGACACTTAGGGTTCACATAACTGTCCCTTCCTCGCTCTCGCATACTAACTGTCATATTATCCCCTCCAACGCAAATGGAGACAGGACATCCTGTCACCTTCTTGTGTCGACTGAAATGACTGTTAGGGAGGTGCTCCAGCAGCCCGAAGATGGAACCGTTTCAACGCCCCTTTGGCATTAGTCAAATGGTCTTTAAATTCCCAAGTGTCCCCAGAGGCATCGTAACCCTTCCATCGAATGAGGTACTTCATGACATATTTAGACGATCGACGGACCGAGCACGCGTCTAAAATTTCCTCAACCTCATATTCCTCAGGGTCGCCGGCCCGGACAGCGGGGACCGGTCCCGGTTGGACAGGTAACCGACCTGTGAACAGTGTATCACCTTTGATGTATGGTTCCAGGAAGGAGACATTAAAGACCGGGTGACCCTTGTAGTCAGCTGACATGTTCAGTTTGTAAGCATTCTGACCGACACGACACACCACCGAATAGGGACCGACCCAGACAGGGCCAAGCATTTTCTTGACCGCACCAAGGAGGTACAGGTGCTGAGAATGCAGTTTGACCAAATCGCCCTTAGAAAAGGTCAATTCTCGACGGTGCTGATTAGCGTACTTTTGTTGGTGTTCTTGGGCTTTGTGCAGGTTCTGCTGGACTTTTGACAGGGTGTCAGCAAACTCCTGAGTTAACTGGAGGGAGACCGGATTGTCAGTCCCTTCAGGGTGTGTTAAAGACTCCCCTAGGACATCCAAAGGAGACTTAGGGACTCTACCCAGCCTTACTTCAGAAGGAGTCTTGCCCGTTGACGCGTGCACCGCACTGTTGACCGCAAACTGGATTTGCGGTAGCAAGTCATCCCAATTATCTTGTTTTTTGTTAATATAGGCTCTCAGTACCTCTTGCAAAACTCGGTTAGTTCTTTCAGTCCGCCCATCAGTCTGAGGGTGGTTTGCTGTGCTGAGCAGCTGCCTGACTCCCATTAACCCCATTAAAGCCCTCCGGGAACTTAGAGGTAAATTTCGAGTCTCTGTGTGAGATCATAATTGAGGGTAGCCCATGTTGGCAGACTACATGGTTGTAGAACTGTCTCGCTGTTTCGAGTGCAGTTATTTTGACGGTTGTGGGGAAGAAAATGACCATTTTTGTCAGTTTATCCACAATTAGTAGTATCAAATCATGCTCATTGGCAGTTCGTGGCAGTGTGACCACCCAGTCCATGGATATCGTTTCCCAGCGAACAGCTGGGATGGGCAGTGGTTGTAAGAGGCCTCCCGGTGGTGTGTGCCTAGACTTATTCTTTTGACACTGGTCACAAGACTTAACGTATTTCAAGACCTCCTGAGGTAATTCCTCCCAATGATAATGTTATGCCAGTCTGCCAACAGTTTTGGCCTACCCCAAATGCCCACCCAGTAAACTGTCATGTGCTTGACTCAATAAAAGGGACCTTATTTGCACGTTATTAGGAACGACCAGCTTCAGCCTGCTTGAAGTGGTTTCAGTCACCCAGACTTCTCCCTTAAGCTTATACCCGAGTGCAGTAGCACGACACATACCAGTAGTGGGGTTGGGCTCAAATGTTGGGACAGAAATGAAAGGGGCAAAGTGCCCTAGTGGAAGCGTAGTGACTCACGAGGAAAGGAACTAGTTGCAATCATACTAAAGAGTGCAACGGCATATTGCTAAGAAAGCTTAGGAAAATTACTTGACACTTTGAGTGGCAAGAAACTGCTCACAAATGGTGTAAGATGAAAGGCCTTGTCATTACAAACCCGTAGAAATTTACAGAAGTGAAAATTGATTAGAAACAAAGAAGTTATGCCTATTTATAATATTTTGCCTAAGTGCTCCTCTCTAGGAGGAAGCTACGAAATTTCCTAAGTGTTCGTCAAATTGTCCCATCCAGAATAGTCGTGAGAAAGCCAGACCAGTCTCATCTGACGTGTCGGGCCGAATTGACGTCCACGGACATGCATCGATATTACTAGAATATTCTATCTTAGACGCGCTAGGCTAAACCGAAACTTCTAGGTAATTCGACCTAGTCGGCACTCCGCGTCAGCCGAACTTACGTGAAGGTTCGAGTTCATTCTAACGGGACAGATCGCTCGACGCTGTCGGTCAATCCGACGGTCGCGCTCACCGCGAATTAAGAACAGTCGTCAACTGACCTCAAAACTAATTAAACTTCAGAAATCCGTAACTCTCTCAATACTTGACCAAATTCGATGAACTTCATATCAAAATGACCACAAAAATGCATTCTACACTACTGTACAATAACAACATACTTTCATGCAACTCAAAAATGCACTTTATAAACCTATGACCTTACATCATCCCCCTCCTCAAGATGCGACGTCCTCGACGCTTTCCGCAGATAACGTCTCAACTTACTCTTACAATGAGTCAAGTTGGCCTCTGGCTTCCAAGTGTTGTCGTCCGCATGGTAGCCTTTCCACTTGACCAGATACTCTTGAATAAGTCGTTGACCTCGCTTGACTCGTCGATCGCCGACAATCGCCTCCACTTCATACTCCAACACATCATCGATCTTGACCGGTGGTGGCGGTGTAGGTAATCGTCCCGGATGTCCTTCATTCGGGTCAACGTATGGCCGCAGACAACTGACATGGAACACATCATGGATACGCCAGCCTGAAGGAAGCTCCAACTTGTAGGTCACTGGATTCACCTGCTTGAGCACCACAAAGGGATCTGTAAACCGTGCCCGCAGTTTCCTCTTGCCTGTGAAAGGTAGGTTCTCTGTGGACAAGAGTACTTTGTCGCCCACATGGAATGTTACTTCCCTCCTGTGCTTGTTAGCATGCTTGACCTGCTCATCCTGTGCCTTCCGAATACACGTCTTCGCCATATCCCAAGTGTTGGCCATCTGCTCCATAAAAGCTTGTGTAGTAGGAACCGGAGCCTCCTTGGCCTTCTCCAACAAGATGTTCCCTGGATGATATACTTCTCGCCCATAGACCATAGCGAATGGTGACTGCTTGGTCGATCCCTGCATGCTGTTGTTGTAGGCAAACTCCAATCCTGGCAGCTTCCTGTCCCACTCTGAAGGGTCTTCCATAGTGAAACTCCTGAGCACCTCTTGCAAAGTTCTGTTGAGCCTCTCACTCTGCCCGTCTCTTTGAGGATGATAGGAAGTGCTCATACTCAGCTTGGTCCCCATCAAAGTAAACAATGACAGCCAAAAGTTGCTAGTAATCCCGATCTGAAACAATCACCTTCGGCAACCCATGTAGCCTGATAATATGATCAAAGAATAGCCGTGCCACATCCGCTGCCGTAGAAGTTTCCTTCGTGGGAATGAAGTGAGCCATCTTGCTGAGTCGATCAGACACAAGCCATACTGCATCGTGCCCTTGACCACTCATGGGTAAAGATGTGATGAAGTCCATAGCAATCTGCTCCCAAGGATACTCTGGAATAGGCAGGGGCTGCAATGTACCTCCCTTCTCTTGATTTGGTGTCTTGTTTCTCTGGCACGCATCGCAACTCCTGATGCACTCCTCGATGTCCTTGTCCATATTTCTCCAATAGTAATCCCGCTTCAGCACGCTTGCCGTCATCTCGCTTCCAAAGTGTCCCGCATATAAGCAGTCATGATGCTTCGCAAGTAGTAAGTCTCGTAGCTCCTTGATGTCAGGTACCACCACTCTCTTGGAATCACCATAATACCATATGCCGTCCTTCTTCTGCATACTCGAGTTGGACTCAGCTGCTCCACCATCAGCTAAATCTGGGTCCTCCTCATAACCTCTTCGAAGCTTCTCCTTGAAGTCCATATTCTCCTTGATGACTGAGACAGCTGCAAGGTCACACCTCCTGGATAAAGCGTCTGCAGGGTTGATCTTCCCAAGTAAGTACTCAATCTTGTGGTCGAACTGTTGCAGAAACTCCATCCACCTTGCCTGTCTTGGTGTCAACGTTGGCTGCGTCATAAACTTCTCCAAGCTCTTGTGGTCGGTCTTGATGAACACCTTTCGGGTGTCCACATAACATCGCCAAATCCTCAAAGCCTGGATAATAGCCAACATCTCCCGCTCGTGTGCTGCATAGTTCTGCTCCGCAGGACTCAACTACCTGCTCTCATATGCCACAAGCTGCAATCCTTTACCCTGGTCTTGGAGAAGAATGGCCCCTACTGCAAAATTTGACGCGTCTGTGATGATGGTGAAAGGAAGCTCTGGACTTGCAATTGCCAACACAGGTGCCTGTGTCAACAGATCCTTAATCTTCTCAAAGGCTTGCTGCTCCTTGTTACCCCATAGCCACTTCTCCTGCTTCTTCAACATATCCGTGAGCGGTGCACACACCTTGGCAAATCCTTCAATGAAACGTCGATAATAATTTGCCATGCCAAGGAAACTCCTGAGTTGATGAATATCAGCAGGTATTGGCCAATCTCTTACTGCTTGCACCTTCTTCAGCTCCACCTTGACTCCTTCAGCCCCCACTATGTGCCCAAGAAACTCGACCTCCTTGAGACAGAAGTCGCACTTGCTCATCTTCCCATATAGCTTCTGATCTCTCAAGACCTCCAACACCTTCCTCAGATGCTCCACATGCTCTTCCAAGGTCTTCGAATAGATTAGGATGTCGTCCAAAAATACCACCAGAAACTGGTCCAAATAGGGTCTGAAGATACTATTCATGAGTCCCATGAATGTAGCAGGTGCATTAGTCAATCCAAAAGGCATGACTGTGAACTCGAACAAACCATAGCGAGTTCTGAAAGCAGTCTTTTGAACGTCTCCTTCCGCAATCCGTACCTGGTGATAGCCACTCCTCAAATCGATCTTCGAGAAATACTTCGCCCCGACAAGCCTGTCAATCAACTCGTCCACTCGTGGAAGTGGGTACCTGTTCTTGATGGTGACCTTGTTGAGAGCCCGGTAGTCGACGCACATCCTCATAGTCCCATCCTTCTTCTTCACAAATAAGATTGGTGCTGCAAATAGAGACTCGCTGGGTCGGATAAATCCCTTCTCCAACAACTCTGTCAGCTGCTTCTTCAACTCGATAGAAACATGAAACAGATAGATTAAGTACTTAGTAAAATGAAAAACTTTTATTCAAGACAAGGATCTTTGAACACAAGTGGTAGCTTCTTGAAAGAGAGAGGACTTCTCGAAAGTTGATATATTTCTGAAACTTGGCACGTACAAGTGTGATTCTAGAATGTCTTTTTACGTTCTAGCTCTTGTTTATATACTTGCTACATAAGTAATTTCTAGGAAGGTGCATGTTGATGTGTTGGCACCCAACACATCCCAAAACTTGCCACCTCTTTCTAGATCAATGTCCACATGTTCTTTTGACCTAAAAGTGGCACAATTGACTTTTGCCACATGGAGTCCTTCCTCTAACTTCGAAAATGCTTTAGAAGGTTCAAAGGACATGAACCAAGTCACTAGAATATCTATTCACACTTGCCTCCACACAATACTACTCCAAATATATTCAAAATCATCAAAATATATGCAAATTCATATATTATAACTCAAATCACTACATCATCCCCCCGACAGAAAAAGCAACGTCTTGGCGCGTCACGTCAGGTCTTACACATGTGGCGCAGACTAGTCAACAGCTTCAAGTCAGATGCCACACATGTGAAGAGGATTAGTCAAAGGCGCCAAATCAGGTGCTAAACATGTAAGGTAGACTAGGCAAGGTCGTGGGTGGTGTGACCTTATTGGCTAGCCTACTCCTTGATGATAAAGAAAATTGTACAAGTTGGCCCAGAATCTGCCACGAATTCAAAATTCATAGCTAACACAGAACTGCTCTAAATATAAAAATTCTAATGCCACACGGACTGCGTCGGAGAACTCTATCGAGTCACCAGATTTGAGAGCATTCTAACTTCTGGAGTGTCGTTGAGAGTTGAGAGAATAGGCACTTTTCCAAATCTGTGCAGAAACTTCTCAAAATCATTAGTCATTCTATGCTTCTTCAAATTTTGCAAAGTTAGTCTCTAAATGGGCGCAGTAAGGGCTTTTACCATAGTCCTGATTTTTAGAGTATTCCAAGTTCAGGAGAGGGCAGAATATTATAAGACATATTCTGCCCTAGTATTGCCAGCAGCCTGACCCCCTTCTACTCAGAGCATTATATCTTGCTCACCAATGCTTCTAAGTGAGCAAACTTGGATTCAGAATGACCGACTACTTATGGTCTACAGCCAAAAAAATAATCGGAATTTAATATGTAGAGACGTGTCAATAGTAGCAGTTTTTATTTTCTGTCCAGAAATTGCGAGAAGAGAAAAGTGTCTGATGTCATTTTTTCCTCTTTGTGGTTCTTGCAGGCTGCCTCCAAGGGGTCTTCTGCTGCTTCTTGATGGTGGCAGGCTGCCTCCCATGAAGTCTTTGGGCTCCTAGTAGAGAGGTTTGGGGCTGGTCCAAGATGGGGGTTGGCGGCATGGAAGCGTTTCAGCTTTCTTTGAACTTTGTCAAGGTAGTGTGCCGCCACCCAACTATTCTCAGAATGTGATAACCTTTCCACTTGATCAAGTATTGCCGCTGTCTCCTGACATTTCTCATAGCCACTATGTCTTCCACTTTGTACTCCAAATGATCATCCACTACTGTTGAAGCTGGTGGGGTTGTCACTCGTCCTGGGAACTTGTTGTCGGGTTGCACATATGGCTTGAAGAGGGAAGCGTGGAATACGGGGTCGGTGTGCATACTCTGGGGAAGTTCTAGCTTGGAAGCAACGGAGTTGACTTGCTGGATAATCTTGAAGGGTCCCAAATACTTGGGAGAGAACTTGCTGCCGGCAGGCCTGTTGTTTAGAGAAATATTCTTGGATGATAGTACCACGTTGTCACCCACTCTGTACGTCATTTCTCTTCTGGACCTGTTTGCAACTCTTGCTTGAGCATCTTGCGCCTGTTGTAGAGCTTCCTTCGCTGCTGTAAGGGCTGCTACTAATGTTTTCATAACATCTTTTGCTGTAGGTACTTCATCATGGCCATCCGTGAAGCTCAGCGGCGTGGTTGGATGGAAGCCATAGTTGAGGAAGAATGGGGACTCTTGGGTAGAGGCCTGCGTTGTGTTGTTGTAGGCAAAGTCCAGAGGGGTCAAGTACATGTTCCAATCTTGCTCCAGAGTAGACACGTAGGCCTTCAGAGAGGTCTTTAGGGTACGATTCATACGCTCAATTTGCCTATCTGATTGCGGGTGGTAGGTAGTGGATATATCCAGCGATGTACCCAAGTTCTTGAAGAGATTATTCCAAAAATGGCTTGTGAATCTTGGATCTCTATCCGACACAATTCTTGATGGTAGTCCATGGAGTTGGAAGATGTTGTCAAAGATGAGTCTTGCAAGTTGTGGTGCTGTAGCCTTACTCCTCGTGGGAATGAAATGAGCCATCTTAATAAGTCTGTCCACCACCGTGAGTTTTGCATTATGTTCTCGAGGTGTCACGAGCAGGCCCACGATAAGGTCCATTGAGATGTCCGTCAACTGCCTTTCCGGGATTGGTAGTGGTTGGAGGAGTCCTCCCGCCTTTTGTGATGAGGGCTTGACTCTTTCGCATGTGTCACAGCTCTTGCAGTACTCCTTGACTTGCTTAGACATGCCTGGCTAGCAATAAGTCCTGGCTAGAACGTTCGTGGTCTGAAGTATCCTAAAGTGTCCTCCAAGAGGATTGTCGTGTGCTTCTCGTAGAAGCAAGAGCCGGAGGTCTAAGTCATCAGGAACACATCTCTGGCCCGTATCTTGCCTCAACCAATAATTCCCTTTCTGCTTCTTGTATGGGTCCAAGGCTGCTTCTCCGTTCTTATAGTAAGGGTCTCTTTCATAGGCGGCTGAAAATTGAGCTTCCAGATCTGTCTTCAGGGTTGTCATCACTACGTTTAATTGCAATCTTGAGAGGGGGTCAGCCGGATTTGTCTTGCTGGGCTGAAACTGAATTGTGATGTTGTATTGTTGCAAGTATCCACTTCATCTTGCTTATCTCCATGAGTATCCGCTCCATCTTGCTTGTCACCTTGAGAGATACGGCTGCGTCTGGAGGTGCTTCAACGCCTCGTGGTCCGTAGTGACCAGCACCTTGCGTCCTTCAACGTAGCAGCGCCAAACCTTGAAGGCATGTACAATCGCCAACGTCTCTCGCTCCGTGGTTGTTTAATTTTGCTCGGCTAAATTTAGCTTCCTTTGACTCGAAGGCAATGGGCTGCAGTCCCTTGCCTTGGTCTTGGAGCAGGATTACTCCAACAGCATAGGAAGATGCATCGGCGATGACGTGGAAGGGCCAATTTGGGTTTGGACTTGGGAGTGTGAGCACCGGGGATGTCGTCAATCTTTGCTTCAATTGTTGGAATGCTTCCTCCTCTTTCTTGGTCCAAATGTATGGCTTGTTCTTCTTGCGTAGATCTGTGAGGGGGGTTGCTATGTGCGAGAAGCTCTGGATGAATCTCTTGTACCAATAGGCAAATCCTAAGAATGATTGGAGTTCTTTCTTGGTCGTGGGGGTTGGCCATTCCTCCACCACCGTGGTCTTCTTGGGGTCCATCTTGATGCCATCAGCAGTCACATGGAGACCTAGGATTTCCACTTTTTGTTTGGCAAACTCGCACTTTGACTCTTTTGCAAATAGCTTGCTTTGCTTCAATACTTCGAGGACTTCTTTCAAGTGTCTCGCATGCTCTTCAAGGGTCTTGCTGTAGATAAGGATGTCATCGATGAATACCACCACAAATGTGTCCAACATGGGCTGAAATATGGTGTTTATCATAGTCATGAAAGTTGCTGGCGCGTTGGTGAGTCCAAATGGCAGGACCATGAACTCAAAATGTCCATATCTTGTTCTGAATGCCGTCTTCTTTATGTCAGGTTCAGCGATGCGAATCTGGTGGTAGCCGCTTCTCAAGTCCACCTTCGTGAAGTACTTGGCTCCAACCAGCTGGTCCATAAGCTCATCCATGTGCGGCACCGGGTATTGATTCTTGATGGTGATCTTGTTGAGGGCGCGATAGTCCACACACATCCTCAAGGTGCCATCCTTCTTCTTGACAAATAGCACCGGGGCTCCAAATGGCGACTTGCTAGGTCGAATGAAGCCATGCTCCAGTAGCTCCTTGATTTGCTCCGTGTATAACATTTTGAACGTAGGTTGAGAGATGGGCTTGCTTCCGGGCTCCAACTCTATCTTGTGGTCTACGACTCTCTTGGGGGGTAGGCCCTTGGGCAATTCCGGGCAGAATACTTCTTTGTAGTCCTCCAAAACTTCTTGTATCTCCTCGGGAATGGGGTTGCCTTCTTGACCCTCGATGTCTTTCTTGATGTCTTTTGGCGTGATCAAGGTCAAAAGAAGCTCGTGTCCCTTCCTCACAAGTCTTTTGAGTTGGAGGGCGGACAATAGTATCTCGTGTGCCGGCTTCTTGATGTCTTGGGTTTGGTACTCTGGATTGCGCGCAAAATACAGATAATTGATGTGATGTCATTCTTGATCTTGATAGTATCGTCCCTCCAATCAACTTAGGGGTTGTGCTTGGTCAACCAAGGCGTCCCTAGGATGACGTCGTACGTGCCCGAGTGCATGGGGGAAAACACTACTCTATCGTTGAAGGACTTAATAGAGAGTGCCAAGGGGTACGTCTTCTTGGAAGGAGAAGTATAGGAGAATCCATCGGGCATCATAATCTCCTCGTCGTGGTCAAGAGTTCGCATAGTAATGCCGTGCTTGGTGGCAAAATCTGCAGCAATGAAGTTGCCTTGAGCTCCGCTATCCACCAAGATGTGGACCTTCTCTCCTCCAAGGTAACCTGTGAAACTCATTGGGGCTGGAATGTCATCTTCAACGAGGGTCTCCACTTCACTTGGCTTATTGTTTTCTCGTGAAGTGGGTCTTGGGGTGGTAGGCTCCTGGCCTACCGGCGCTGTCCATTTTTTGACAACTTTTTGGGGCATGAGAGTGCACGATGGCCCTTTTCCTTACAATAAAAGCATAGTCCAGCCGTCATGAGAGCTTCTTTTTCGGCCGGGGAGAGTCTTGCTTTCACTCCTTGCTGGTTTCTTGCATCATAAGTGTCATTGGAGGATCTTCCACTCTTCCGAGCAGCCGCGGGGTTTCTTTTAATAACTCTAATTTTCATGGGTGTGGTTCCAAATTTGGATGTGGAAGGGGTTGCGTACACCCGCGTTACCGGTGCCCGTGAAGATGAAGGCAAGGAGTGCTTGAAATTCAAGGTATCCACCTTTTGAGCCACTTCCATAATCTTTGAGAAGTTTGTCAGATCGCGTAATTCCACTTCCTTTGCCACCTTGGGCTTGAGGCCAAAGATGTAGCGATCAATCTTCTCCTCGATAGACATGTTGGGAATCTCTAGAGTGAGGGCGTGAAATCTGGATGTATACTCTTGAACGGACTTCGTTTGCTTGAGATGGTGGAGCTTTCCTCGGGCAATCTTCTCCGCATTGATGGGCATGAATTGCTTCTTGAGGGCCTCACGAAAATCTGCCCATCTTGCATATGATGGTGGGGGCTCTTGGCCAAGCACGGGGTGCGCCATAGTCTGATGTATAGCCACTTGATAGTTACGCCACCATGATGTTGTTGCTCCTCTAAGTAAGGTAACGACAAAGGGAACGTAGTCCTCCTTGGGTACTTCAAGGAATGCGATGTACGTCTCCACTTGGTAGAGCCATAAATTGAGGTTGGCTCCTTTCACGGGATTGAAAGTGTCGGGTTTGCCGGGCTTGATGAGTTTTCTTGCTCTCGTAGGCTCTTGTGGAGAGCCGTGGCTGGATTTAGAGCGTTGCTCGCAATAGGGGCAACCATGGCAGCTATAGCCTCTCTTTACGCTTGCACGATCGCTTCATAGGTGGCAAAGCCCACTTGGTTGTGGACGGTCATTAGGACGGCTGCCCACTCATTTGCGGGAATTCCTTGTGGTCGGGTGAACTTTGCTATAGCGGCTGCCACTGGATTTGACGGTGCTCCTCCTTGTGGTGCTTCTTGTTGATGCAGATTCAAACCCTAATCCCTAAATCCTAAATTCTCCCATCGGCGCTGGAGAAGGGTCTCTTGGAGAGGAAGGGCTTCCTTCGAAAGCTTGCTGTTGGTCTTGAGGATCGACCATCTTCTTGTGCTACCAAAGTGCCTAGCTCCGAAACCACTCTAGTGAAACAGATAGATTAAGTACTTAGTAAAAAAGAATACTTTTATTCAAGACAAGGATCTTTGAACACAAGTGGTAGCTTCTTGAAAGAAAGAGGACTTCTCGAAAGTTGATATATTTCTGAAACTTGGCACGTACAAGGGTGATTCTAGAATGTGTTTCTATGTCCTAGCTCTTGTTTATATACTTGCTTCATAAGTAATTTCTAGGAAGGTGCATGTTGATGTGTTGGCACCCAACACATCCCAAAACTTGCCACCTCTTTCTAGATCAATGTGTACATGTCCTTTTGACCTAAAAATGGCACATTTGACTTTTGCCACATGGAGTTCTTCTAGGTCCTTACTCTAACCTCGAAAATGCCTTAGAAGGTTCAAAGGACATGAACCAAGTCACTAGAGTATCTATTTACACGTGACTCCACACAATACTACTCCAAATATATTCAAGAACATTAAAATATATGCAAACTAATATAGTAATTCAAATCACTACATGGGTAATTCTCTTGTGTAATGAATCAGTATATTGGATAAATGTATTCATTTAGATATAATACTTAAATAAGTTCAGTCTGCTGGATTTAAGTCTGCTGGATATCTGATACTTAGTGAAATGACTCAGCCAAGAGTAACAGGTTGAAGTCCATTAGGTCAGCCTGTTGACTTATGTCAGCTTGCTGTCACATTCTTTAACAGTCAGCTAGCTGGCTGCTGTACTCGGCAGCAGTGAACCGCCAAGCTATGCATGTTGTGTGCTAGATGAGTGCCCAAATGACACCTTTAAGGTGGATGGCAATTTGGGATGATAGGAGATGGATTTGAGATGATGGGAGATGGCTGTGGATTTGGTAAGCCGAGGTCCTACCAACGTGGTTAACTCCCGGGTAGGCGGTGCTATTGCACTTGCCGTTGAATAGTAAACACATTCCATGTACATCTGGTAGGTATTGGCCTCGAATTCGGCATTCGAAAACGAGGCCAACTCTCTTGTACGGCTTATTGAAAGATATCTGAATCCAAGGCAAGAAGCCATTGATACGCACTGTCTCCTAGCCTTGCTTATGTATGAGTTTACTGATTGCATTATTGATGCTCGTTTACTTGCATTTGACTTGCGAGTATTGTCCACCGCTAGTACGTTCGTCCCTTGCTGTTCAATCCCTAAAGATACTCGCTGATATAAAGATCTTCATTAATTGTTAATCGTCAATTGGTAAGTCGATTCATTTAGTGGTATCGGAGCTGTTATCACAGTAGTCGTGTATGATAAGGACTAGGTCTCAAACTAGCAAATCCCGGAAAATGGAGGGTGAGGACAATGATAACATTGTAGAAGGGCAGGACGAAAGTCGCGTCTTTGGACCTCGTACCTACTTAGAAACGCTGCACGATGCAGGAGCTAGAGAAGCTGCTGAGCTGGTAGCAGCTCTTGCTGCAGTAGCAGCCCAGCTGGCTGAGGATGAGCGTTTAGCCAAAGAGGTAGAGAAGGCAGTAAACAGGAGGGCCCCTGATGAAAGGACGGTGAAAGAGCAGATGGCAGAGGGGGCCAATCTCCAAAACAAATTTCCTGCTGTGCCTACTGTCGTACCTCTCCCTCAAATTTGTTGACAATTGAGCACAACGGGCATAGCCGGAGCGGCAGCAATCGAAAATGCCGAAGCTGCTACTACTCGAGCTAATGTTGCTGCTGTTGCGTTTGTTGGGCTACCACCTCAGAATGTAGATCTGGGAGCCTTATTTGTGCAAATGCAATCGCAAATGGCGAGCATGTATCAGTCCCAACAAGAGGACAAAAGGATCACGATGGCATTGCTGCGTGACAAAGACCAACTGGGTTCTCAAATCACTGGTGGTGGTGGCAAAGGGCCTAGTAAGCCTATGCCAAAGCCTCCCCAAGACTATGATCCTGAGGGAAGAAGTATTACCTGATCAAATTTCTCGCTGATGTTGAGCAGTGGCTGGAGAACTACTCAGAATTGCAGGATCACGAGAAGTTCAGGCACACTGGTGCTCTAATGAAAGGCAATGCAGCAGATTGGCGGTTGTATTGGAAAGAAGAGCGTAAGGCTCCACAACTCGGTGACCCTACGTGGGTAGAGTTTGTCGAGAAGTTGCATGAGAAGTTTGATATTATCAATCAGCAGGAGAAAGCTATACATGCAATGATCTCCTTGACACTGAAGCATACCACTTCAGTTGCTAAGTTCGCACAAAAGTTCCAGGAGAACATGATGAAGCAACCATAATTGCCAGAACGGTATAGGATAGCATACTTCGGGTATGGCTTGAAATCCGAAGTCTCAAGTCATTTTGCTGAAAATAAATATGAGAAACTGGCTGACTTGATCCAGGATGCTGATGCCTGAGACCAGCAACAGTTCAATCACCAGCGCCAGAGTAATGCTCTAGTGTCTAAGATTGTCAAAAAGCCGCACGGTACCTACAATGCAACTGAAGGAGATCAGACTGAGGACGATCAGGGTGATGAGTATGAGTACGAGTTTAACGCTATACAGTCTAGAGGGAGAGGTGGATACTCTCGGGGTGGCTATGGAAGAGGTGGTGGTAGGACTAAGCCGAGACCAGCCTCAGCTAAATCTATTTGCTACCACTGCCAGCAGTTGGGTCACCACAGAGAGCAGTGACCTTCCAAAGGTCAAAAGAAGGACCAGCCTTTAAAAGGCAGCAACAGTCACAAATCCAGTCTATTGACTGTGAGGCTGCTAGAGATAGTGAGTTGCCACTAGCTGCCCTCGTAGCAGGTATTATGGGTTTTGCTGAATTGGATTCACTATGCATGCTTGACAAACAGATAAAAGAGACCATCAGCAACATAGATTCCTAGAGAGTGCACACTCTAGATGATCTTGTTCCACCCATTGTCCAATATTTCTTTGGAAAGTCAGGAAAAGTGAGTCCCCCCTATTCTATTGCATTGTGTGATTGCAGGTAGGAAGGTGAGGGCATTTGTTGACGGAGGGGCATCATATACTTTTATCCATAAGGACTTAGTTAAGCGGCTAAGGCTACCTATTGTCACCCAAGGGAATAGAAAAATATTCCTTGGAGATGCCTCAAGTATCTCGGGAGGAGTTATAACCCAGCCTATTGAGGTCCAGTTAGGTTCTGGCATTGCAGTTTGAACTGAAACGCTTACATTTGAGGTACTCGACACTGGCTTTCATGATCTCGTGCTAGGCAGGTCCTGGCTTAACGGACATCTAGCCAACGTGTGTTGGAGCAGAGTTACAGTTAAAGTGAGAGGAGCCAATGATGGGCAAACTAACGTGGCACCCACCAATGCTCTTCCTCTTCTCCTGTATGGATGGCAAATGAAGGAAAAGAAGAGGCTTCCAGGAGGATGCAAATTGCTGAATGCAATGGAGTTCATCGAAAGCTGGCACCAGAAGGAAGACAGAATGATTTGTGTGCTGCTAAAAGAGGTACCTCCTCAACCTGAAGAAGTGGTTGAGAAAAAGGTGAGCCTTCTGGAACCTTACTGCTGCAAGAATTGGTGCTCAGTATGTTGATTTTTTTAATATGCCTCTAGGGTTACCTCCTAAGAGAGAAGTAGATCATATGATTGATTTATTACCTGGGAGTCAATCACCTTGGCAACGCATTTATGGCTTGTCTTATGTAAAGAGCAAAGAGTTGAAAACACAAATTGCAGAGCTGGAGGAAAATGGTCATATTTTTCCCAATAAGTCACCTTGTGGCGCACCCATCATATTTGTTAAGAAGAAGGATGGTAGTATGCGAATCTGTGTGGATTACAGAGCCCTTAACAAAATTACAATAAAGAACAAGTATGCTCTACCCAGATTTGAGGACTTACTTGAGACCCTGTCTGGTGCTAACGTGTTCAGTAAGATAGATCTCAGAAGTGGTTATCATCAAATCAAAATTGCTGAGGTAGATCAACACAAGACTGCCTTCCGCACACAAAATGGACACTATGAGTTTAGTGTGATGCCATTTGGACTCACTAATGCTCCTGCAACCTTCATATGTGCTATGAATGACATTTTCAGGCCTTACTTGGATAAGTTTGTGCAAATCTTCTTGGATGACATTTTAATTTTCTCTGAACATGAAGTTGAGCATGCTGAGCACTTAAAGACAGTCATGGACACTCTGAGAAGGAATCCAATATATGCCAAAATGAGCAAGTGTGATTTCGTTAAGGAATGCATTGAATTCTTGAGCCACGTTGTCAATAAGGAAGGCATCAGTATGGATCCTAAGAAAATCTAGACCATAAGGGACTGGCCAGTACCACAGTCTGTCTCAGAAGTTTTATCCTCGGGTTGGCTAACTATTATAGGAGATTCATTAAGAATTCTTCTACAAAGGCCAGTAAACTGACTGACCTTACTAAGAAGGGCGTAGGGTATGTGTGGGGGGAAGAGCAGCAAGCCTTCCAGACCCTTATAGATGCTCTCTGTTTCGCCCCAGTCTTAGTTGTGTATGGCCCCAACAAACCTGTGCAGGTGATTACTGATGCTTCTGACTTTGTCATGGGTGCTATTTTGTTGCAGCCTGCTGACAAAACCACAAAGAATGGTAAGGTAAAGCAGGAGTGGCACCCTCTGTTGTATGAGTATGAATTTCAACCAAGCTGAAATTATATATTATGTGCATGATAAAGAGCTCCTTGCTATCATTCATGTGCTCAAACAGTGGAGAGCATACCTACATGGTAAAGCTTTTAAGGTGATTACAGATTGTCTAGCTCTGACTCACTTTCAGAAGAAGTCCAAGCTGTCGAGGAGGGAGAACCGCTGGAGCCAGATGCTGGAGCAGTTTCAAGTCCAGATTGACCCGCTGATGCACTCTTTAGAAGACCTGACTTGCAAGAAAGGAACTTTAGTCAGCATGCTGTAAATAAAGTCCATTGCGCACTCACTGCATTAAAGGTGAAAAAGTCCTTCCTCGAACAACTTAGGAAAGCCTACTTTTCTGACCCAACCTTTAAGCCCAGTCCCACTGATGGTGTGTGTCTTGCAACTGCACTCGGATATAGGCTAAAGGGAGGGGTCTGGGCAACTGTAACCACTTTAGGCAGGCTGAAGCTGGTCATTTCTAATAACTTAGGAATAAGGTCCCTCTTACTGAGTCAAGCACATGACAGTTTACTGGGTGGGCATTTGGGGCAGGCCAATATTGTTGGCCAACTGGCAAAACATTATCACTGGGAAAAGTTGCCTCAGGAGGTCTTGAAATATATGAAGTCCTGTGATCAATGTTAGAAAAATAAGTATAGGCACACATCACCCGGGGGGCTATTACAACCATTACCCATCCCAGCTGGCCACTGGGAAACAATATCCATGGACAGGGTGGTAACACTACCAAGAACTGCCAATGAGCATGATTCCTTACTGGTAGTAGTGGATAAACTGACAAAAATGGTCATTTTCATCCCCACGACTGTCAAAGTAATTGCCCTCGAAACTGCGAGACAGTTCTACAACCATGTAGTATGCCAACATGGGCTACCCTCTAATATTATCTCAGACAGAGACTCAAAATTTACCTCTAAATTTTGGAGAGCTTTAGTGGGGTTAATGGGAGTCAAACAGCTGCTCAGCATACCAAACCACCCTCAGACTGATGGGCAGACTGAAAGAACTAACCGAGTTTTGCAAGAGGTGCTGAGAGCATATATTACCAAAAAACAAGATAATTGGAATGACCTGTTGCCTCAAATTCAGTTTGCGGTCAATAGTGCGGTGCACGCGTCAACGGGAAAGACTCCTTTTGAACTTAGTCTCGGTAGGGTCCCTAAGTCTCCACTGGATGTGCTAGGGGAGTCTTTAACTCACCATGAGGAGATTGACAATCCGGTGTCTCTACAATAAACTCAAGAGTTTGCTGACACCCTGTCAGAAGTCCAACACCTGCACAAAGCTCAGGAACATCAACAAAAATACGTTAATTAACACCGTCGGGAGCTGATATTTTCAAAGGGCGATTTGGTCGAACTGCAATCTCAACACCTATACCTGCCTAGTGTGGTCTACAAAAAGCTTGGTCCGGTCTGGGTCGGTCCATATTTGATGGTGCGTCGTGTCGGTCAGAATGCTTACAAATCAAACATGTCAGCGGGTTACAAGGGTCACTAAGTCATTAATATCTCTTTCCTGGCACCATTCATCAAAGATGACACACTGTTGACAGGTCGGTAACTTGTCCAACCGGGTCCGGTCCCCGCCGCCCGAGAAAGTGACCTGAGGATTATGAGGTTCATGAGATTTTAGAAGCTCGCTCTGTTCGTCGATCATCTAAATATGTAATGAAAGATCTGGCCTGATGGAAGGGCTACAATGCCTCTTGGTACACCTGGGAATTTAAGGACCATTTGATCAATGCCGAAGGGGCGTTGAAACGGTTTTACATTCGGGAGGCTAGTACACCTCCCTGACTCTCATTTCAGTTGACATGGGAAGGTGACAGGCGGTCCTGTCTCCATTGAAGTTGGAGGGGAAAGGCCTAAAGTGACAGTTAGTGACAGAATGCGAAAGTAGTGGACAGTGAGTGACATTGTGACAGGCAGCCCAGTGACAATTGAAACAAGCAACCCACCTAAACATTAAGTTGGGGGGAGTGGAGTAAGATCCTCGAAAACTAGCCGATCGCCGATAGCCTTTGCATATCCATCCTCTACACTCAACTGCGCTCACACTCACTCTCTCTCAAGCACACTCGCACTTTCAATTTACTTACACCAGGTATTGCATGCTCTAACTCCCTCTACTACGTTCTTCCCTATCAAGGTACTCGATCATGTGGATGATATCATGACTACACTAACTCCATTGTGGTATGAATGAGTAGGATGACTCAATGGTCTGATCTCAAGAGGAAAAGAAGGGCGAACGAGGCACAGGCGGAGTACAAGGAGTTCCATGGCGACATCAAATCGTCCTCCATCTCTTCTTGAGAATCAGAGCGACTCCGACTACATCGGGAGACTCAGAGGAAGGAGGAAGAAGAACAGGCTAGGGTGAGACAGGAGGAGCAGGACAGAAAAGCTGTAGAGGAAGCCAAGAAGGCGGAGGAACAAAGGTTGGCTGAGGAGAGGCAGAAGCAGCAGGCCGAGGAGGAACAGAGGAGAATCAAAGCTACCGCTACACAATGATGGGCAAAGACTTTGATCTTTTGGAGGAGACCTTCAAGTATGCCCAGTGGAACGGAAGTGAATCACAGAGGGACATATTGCAGTGGGAAGGGGAGACAACCCAAGGTTTTGACAAGTACTCAGCACATGGCTTCTACTGTACCACGACTATGCCAGGATGGTGGGGTATACGATCCGAGAGGCCAAAGCATTGGCCCAGATAGGTGAATCTCAAACGGTGCCAATATCGGGGATCTGGGGCATAGACAAGATCATCAGGTTGATCCCTATGCATACAGAGAACTTCAAAGATACCGCTTTCCACAACCGGTTCAAGGCCATGTATAACGAGGTGGAGAGAAGAAGCTGGGTGTTCTTGGCAAGGGAGACCAGCCAGTTAGGTTTCTCAGGGCACTGGTACCCCGATACTTTGAAGAGGACAGATCTTGCTTTCTTTCTGCAGCCCATTGACTGGCGCTGGATGACCATCACCATGAAGGACCAGCAAAATGACAAAGCTGAGGAAGACAATTTCTGGCAGATCTGCAGGGGAAGATAGTGCTGCTGCCTCACATTGCAGCATGAGACCCAAGACTGGATGGAGTCAGGGACTGCATGAGTCAAGAGACACAGGAGAATAGGACCAAGGCTAGAGATTTGTTCTCTAAGGAGAAGTGCGCTACTGCCAAATGGGCAAGTAAGCAAGGGGAGAAAGACTTGTTTGCGGTTAGGATCCAGCAACCCCCACCTGCACCCAAAAGGGGGAGGTTAGTGGGATACTTTTATTCTCGGAAACGGTTGGATAAGATGACTAGAGAGACTCCAGAAGCCTCAGAGGAACAAGAGGACGAAGAGGAGGAAGGCGCCGGAGAGGAGTCTAGCCCTGTTGAGGCACTGACCCGGGCTACATCCCCCACTCTACAGCAGACGGGAAGGTCCTTGGCATAGGGAGCCTTGCAGCAGCTTGGGGATACCAGCCCACCAAGAGACCCAGATCTCCAGTGGCTGGGGACTTTCAGCAGGTTGAGTCCCACCCCAGGAGGTGAGACTCAATCAGACAGAGCAGACAGAAGGGCTGCCAAGGAGGCAGCCAGAGGGCAGCCAGCATCCCCCTCTCATAGAGGGCATGTACCCTTAGCCCATGTCATGCAGCACCCCTCCGATATGCCAGTGTACGTCCCTGTCAGTTTGAGAGCTGCACAGGAGAGAGCTGTCTCCATCAACTCGCAGACAGTGCAAGAGCAGGCTGCCTAGTTGCTGCGTTCACCCCTTCGTTTACCCTGGTCTGAGCCCCAGGTTTTAGGAGACCATCAGACAGGAGAAGGAGATTCGGTTCCAGGTCTCGCTCCCCAGAAGATTGAGCCCCTGGTACTTAGTTTACCGTTGTCTTTGCTTTACATTCAGTTGGTTGTGTTGCATGTGAGTAACTTTGTTGTAAATAATAGTAGGAAGTGTTGTCGAGTCGACAACAATTTAAGTAGGAGGGATTGTAATGGATCAGTATATATTGGATAGATATAATATTTATTTAGATATAATAGTTTAATCAGTTCAGCCTGCTGAACTTTAGTTAATGTTTGGTCTGTTGTACTTAAGCCTGCTGGATACTTCATAGTTGGTTAAATGACTCAGTCGAGAGCAGCAGGCTGAGTCAATTAGGTCAGCCTGTTGACTTGGATCAGCTTGCTGACACATTCTTTGACAGTCAGCTGGCCGCCGTACTCGGCAGCAGCGAATTGCCTAGCTATGCATCTAAGTGTGGTGTGCTAGATGAGTGGCCAGATGACACTCTTGAGGTGGATGGCGATTCAAGATGATGGGAGATGGCTGTGGATTTGGTTAGCCGAGGTCCTACCAACGTGGTTAACTTCCTGGTAGGTGGTGCCATCGCACTTGCCGTTGAACAGTAAACTCATTCCATGTACATATGCTTGGTATTGGTCTCGAGTTCGGCATTCGGAAACGAGGCCAACTCTCTTGTACTGTTTACTGAGAGATATCTGAATCCAAAACGAGAAGTCATTGATACAGACTGTCTCCTAGCCTTGCTTATGTATGAATTTACCGATTGCATTATTGATGCTAGTTTAGCTGCATTTGACTTGCGAGTATTGCTCACTGCTAGTGTGTTAAAATACCATAAAGATTACTCGTGATATAAAGATCTTTATTAATTGTTAATCGCCTATTGGTAAGTCGATTCATTTCATCCAGCCACTGCTCAACATCAGCGAGAAACTTGATCAGGTAATGCTTTTTGTTTCCCTCAAGGTCATAGTCCTGGGGAGGTTTTGGCTTAGGCTTACTAGGCCCTCTGCCACCACCACCAGTGGTTTCAGAACCCAGTTGGTCTTTGTCGCGCAGCAATGCCATCATGACCATTTGTCCTCCTGTTGGGACTGATATATGGTCGCCATTTGCGATTGCAGCTGCACAAATAAGACTCCCAGATCTACATTCTGAGGCGGTAGCCCAGCAAACGCAACAGCAGCAACATTAGCTCTATTAGTAGCAGCTTCGGCATTCCCAATTGCTGCCGCTCCGACTATGCCTGTTGCGCTCAACTGTCTGCGAATTTGAGGGAGAGGTATGACAGTAGGCACAGCAGGAGGTTGGTTTCGAAGATTGGCCCTCTCTGCCATCTGCTCTTCCACCGTCCTTTCATCAGGGGCCCTCTTGTTTACTGCCTCCTCTACCTCTTTGGCTAAACGCTCATCCTCAGCCAGCTGGGCTAGAACCGCAACAAGAGCTGCTGCCTGCTCAGCAGCTTTTCTAGCTCCTGCATCATGCAGCGTTTCTAAGTAGGTACGGGGTCCAAAGACGCGACTTTTGTCATGCCCTTTTACAATGTTATCATTGTCCTCACCCTCCATTTCCCGAGAGTTGCTAGCTTAAGACCTAGTCCTTACCATACACGACTACTGTGATAACAGCTCCAATACTCTTGAAATGAATCGACTTACCAATAGGCGAATATCAATTAATAATCACGAGTAATTTTTATGGTATTTTCTGTTAATTGATTAAATAGCAAAAGACAACACACTAGCAGTGAACAATACTCGCAAGTCAAATGCAAGTAAACTAGCATCAATAATGCAATGGGTAAACTCATACATAAGCAATGCTAGGAGACAGTGCGTATGAATGGCTTCTCGCCTTGGAGCTGTACAAGAAAGTTGGCCTTGTTTTTGAATGCCGAACTCGAGAGCAATCCTAGCATATGTACATGGAATGAGTTTACTGTTCAACGGCAAGTGCGATGGCACCGCCTACTCGGGAGTTCACCACGTTGGTAGGACCTTGGCTAATGAAATCCACAACCATCTCCCATCATCCCGAATCGCTATCCACCTTAGGGGTGTCATCTGGCCACTCATCTAGCACACCACACTTTGATGCATAGCTAGGCAGTTCGTTGCTGCCGAGTACGGCGGCCAACTGACTGTCAAAGAATGTGTCAGCAAGCTGATCCAAGTCAACAGGCTGACCTAATTGACTTCAGCCTGCTGCTCTCGGCTGAGTCATATAACTAAGTATCAAATATCTAGCAGACTTAATATTAACTAAAGATCAGCTGGCAACACTAATTTAACTATTATTTAAATGAATATTATATATATCTAAGATACTGATTCATTACAGCATGCCCACACTTGCAATGTTGCTCTTCCTCTTAAGCCTCTTGAGCTGCTGCAAGATGTCCGCCCCTACCCCCTCGCCCTCATAAGCTCGCACTACCTTGCTTTGCGCTAGTTTGCTCACAACTTCCTGTAATTTAGCCATTAGGAGTCGAGCAGATGGCTACGCAGCTTTGAGCTCAACCGCTTCAGCCTTGCTGAGCTCGGCCTACTTATTCTCGTACTCGCTAAGAAATTTTGCATGTTACCTAGCGAGCTCAACAGCTTCCTGGGCCATCCGATAGCCTGTGGTCGAAGTATATGATGCTATTGCGTGCGGAGACAGTGAGGTCAGCAGTTAGTTGGCTCGCTACGCTCGCCCTACCGGTTGCGTTATTCTCCTCGCCGTTGACTTGCTCGCCATCATTCCGTAAGCCGCTTGGGCCTCCCTGGCTTCCCTCTCCTCTTTCTATCATTGTTCGCAAATGAGCGCAAATAAGCGTCTGTGTCTCTGTTAGTCGCGGATCTATGGTATTCTATCAAGCGATCTGTATGCCCAACATAGATTGTATTACTATGTCACGGCAAGCAAAAAATTACGCGCCTATGTGTAGCAACTACCTTCCTGCTGCAATGAGGCTCCTTTGCAAAGAGAAGCCCTATGAGGGTGTCGTTTGTCGATGAAATCGCGAACACGTGTGAAATCGATGAAATTTGAACACTTGTCAAACCTCGGTTTGCGACATTTTATGTCACAAACCTTCAATTTGTTCCAATCCAAGGAGCTTGACACTTGATCGTAAAGCAGAAATATATATAAAACGTAGCATTGAACTTGCCCCATATTTGCCTCCAACTAGACATGTGAGTGGACGCTTAGACACAAATCGTATCGTTACATTTGCACTTCTAAACAAGATGTCACAATGCTGCTCTCTTCATATCTCTGCATTATATGCTTTCTGCTACACCATCAAAACAAATCAAACTTGCCATTGTGGAGCTTTAGCTCGCTGAGTGGGCAATGCCCCTCGTCCAGGATCAGTCTCTTGAGTTGGGGCTCCATTTGTGCCCTGAACTGCTTGGCGGATGACCTGCAGAACCTCAAGTATGCCTGTTCTCTCCCTGCAAGCATCAGCAGATCCTTCATCAGCTGCAGTCAATGCACAGCAAATGCTTGACGTGAGCCGCAACTCATTCCAATAAGTCATCCTCATCAAGCAACAGACTTGACAATACTAGAGGTGAGAGCAACATTTGGATACCAGACAAGGAGCCACTCGGTTCAGAAATTTCAGTGCATATTATCCCAATGCTGGCCCTAACTAAGGCCACAACGAAGTCTAGAGTACTTACTTGGCGCTAATACCAATGACGGCAAGCGGAGGAGTCCAGATGAGGGCATCATTGTTGGATGTACTTGCCCCGTTCAATCTGCTGCTGCTTGACAAGCCATCAACTTCTTCTTCCAGCACTGCTAGTGCCGTACTACTGCGTGGCACACCACTCCTTGAACCTGCTACTTCAGATATTTCTTTGCTTGACAATGAATAACCAGATTGCAACCCCTCTGGCACCTGAGCTTTTGTTTCACTCGTAGTTATAAAATTGTCATCACCATTTATACACGCCTGCCTGGAGTCAGATCGAGAAGGGGATGGAGCAGAAGGGGCCAGGAACAAGTTGTGCAACTGTTGCCACCGCTCTGCTGCCTACACAATACGCATGCACACACACACACACACACACACCACAAAATATTTGGGGGTCATTCTTTGGTGCACAACTCAAATATCCCCAAAGCAACCCTGCCGCTTGAGGACTCTACCGCGATAGTATGAGAGAAAGCTTATACCTCAGGAAGGTCAAGTTTGTTGAGCACTACAATATGAGGCCGCTGCGTGTACTGTGGGTTGTAGTAATGCAGCTCCTGCCAGTTATGCCAAGTTGCACCCACGACACAGGCACAAACAGGGTCAACTTGGCCAGCCCACTTCAACTTCCGGCCAGCGCTGCAGGAAAGGAGGGCAAGCACAGAAGAAAGCAGCACACCTGGCGGAGCACGTGGTAGTCGTGCAGCGGATCAGGCGCTGCCGCATCCACCACATGCACCAGTACTCGTGTGCGCCGCAGATGCCGCAAAAACATCTTCCCTAGACCCTGTGCTCCCCACCACACCTTTCAGGGCGTATGAGCTTGTGTTGCAGACTAAGGGAGGATGGTATGAAATTTGGCAATATCACTGAGCATGTATGTACACACACACGCTCACACAGACGGAGGGAGAGAGAGAGAGAGAGAGAGAGAGAGAGAGAGAGAGAGAGAGAGAGAGAGAGAGAGAACCCACCCTCCCCATGTGAGCACCCTCGATAAGACCTGGGAGGTCAGCCAGCGTAGCACCCATGGCTGCCCCGCCATCCTCGCTGTCCATGTCTCCTTCCATGCGCCCAAGATTGGGCATGAGAGTGGTAAAAGGGTAATTGGCAATCTCAGGCTTGGCGCCTGTAATGGCGGCCAGCAGCGATGATTTGCCGGCATTTGGCAGGCCCTGTGCACAGAACGCGTGTCTTAGTCCTGCAGCTTCATGCAATACGGGCACAGAACGGTAAAAATCGCACAAAGAATGAGGAGGGTACACACGCACCACAAGGCCCACGTCCGCAACTACACGCAAAGTCAGCTCCAAGCTGACCTCCTCCCCCCCGGTCCCCTTGGTCAAAGCCTGCACAACCTCACTCCAGCCAGCCAGAGGAGGCATGAGGATACCCAGCCGCAGAGGCAGCCGCAATGGCAAGCTGAAAGGAGTCGACGGCAGCACCAACCTTATCCTGAGGGTCCACCATGATGGTGGCCCCCTCTGGAGCTTTCACAGGCCGCAGGTGGCCTTGGTTGCTCTGTGGAACCTGCAGCATGCTGATCTGCTCATCGCGACACACCCCAGCCACCAGTAAGGAAGAAGCCCCACTATCGTCACCAATTGTTGCGGGCATGCTCGCTGCAACAACCAATCTGATTACGCACACTTGCGCTGACTTGACCAGTCCCTGAGAAACTGATGTATTGAAGTTGCTGCCACATATGGCCAAAGAGGCAGAGTAAGAGTGAAAAGGACACACCCCCCCTCGGCCCCCACGAGCAACGAGGACCTCGTCGCCGGGCCTCACCAGGTCCGCCAGCAACTTGCCCCCGCGCTTCTTCTTCACCACTGTGCCTGCACCCCGTCCTCCCCCCCGCGATCGCAACTCTTAGCATCTGCCGCAATGGTGCCCCTCATTTTTCTTCGCTGCTGGGCATTCAACAGCACAAGAAGTCCTGGTACGTTCAGACCAAACGCACGTACCAACAGGAACTGGAATGCGCAGAGGAGCAGCGGGCATGCCATCGCGGGCGGCCCTGGAGAGGCCCTCCTGCGCGTCCGCATTGCCCCCCCGGTGCGCCGTATGCCTGCGCTGGGCGTGCAGAGCCACCAGAGTGTCCACATTCTCATCTGCCACCAGATACACGTCGCCCCCATGACCGCCTATGGGCAGCAGCACGTTTCCATCTGGCCCCCTCTTCAGACCTCTGCGCCCGTACTTCTTCTCTTTCTCCTTCTCCTTGTCCTTCTTCCGTTTCTCCGCAAGTTCCTTGCCTGCTTTGCCAGGGGCCTTGCCAGGGGTAGAGGGGCGGGACATTTTGAGAACAGCACCGTTGCCACCATCGCCAGCGCGCACAGTAATGAGAACCTGGTCAAAGTACTTATGAGGCTCCCTCTCAACTTGCGTCGGCGTCCCGTCTCTAAAATTTACATTCACATCCGAAGTGCTCCCTTGCTGAGCGACACTGCACCTTGTACCTGTTTTCCGCTCTAGTCCCTCCTGCATGAAATAAGCAGCACAGTTATAATGCTTAGAAATGACCAAACACCCGCATGCTGAAGGTATGCCAAGGAGAAAGCGAGCGATAGATAAACTAGTAGAGTTACTTCAAGTGGTTAGGTACATACTGCATCAAGCTGTCTCAAACGTGTCCTTGTGCAGATAATATGCCATCCTTCGTTGTTCGTTGTGATGAAGGCATTCGCTGTGCTAACGCTCAAAGTAGCACCAGTTTTGGAGCCACCTTTACTCGTCTGGCAACAAGTTATGTGCGTAGTTTTCCTGCCTCGGAAGTTGCCAGTGTGAATTCCAGTGGTTATGTTGCACTTCAACCTACATGATAAGCCCGTTGTGGCCCCGACCATGATTGATTTCTTTTGAATACCAGCTTGAGCAGGCGCAAATAGCATAGAGCTGAAGCAGGAAGTCTAGCAAAGACTAGGACAGACGTTTGTTATGACGAGTTGCAAATGGCTTCTCATGCGCGTCGCTTGAGTGCGCAGTAAAATATCATATCCACGTATTGAACGGCACACGTACAGCGTGCTCGCCTCCGCGCCCCTGTGAATTGCTGTGAGTAGAGAGAGCTGAAACTGTCGGAGTGAATAGCTGCACCCCGCTAAGACAATTAACCATCGCAACATCCTCGCGGGGTGTGCAGATAACTTACTCTCTAGCAGGACGTAGAAAGTTCCGGTCAGTGAGGCAGTTGTTATGAGTGCCATCGTCTCATACCTGACTGGAAAGTAAACGAGGGACGAGAAGATTCAGTTTTTTTCGGAAAACCGCTTCTCATGTCAGTGTAAGCTGGCTAAGGTAGTAGGAAATGGTTGAACGGAAATTAAGAGCTGGCCCAAAGCATACCGGCCTCGTCTCGTCAAAGAAACGAGTTTCTAAGCCTGCATCGCTGCGTGCTGCTGATCTCAGTAGATTTGAGGAGGATGCTGGTGATTACCATTCATCTGGTGATGAAGAAGCTTCGGGTTCAGGGACGAAGCTTCGAATTAATGAAAAGGCCTATTTGAATGATGCAAGTGGCACTACTGCTATTCCAGGAAGAGAAGAAGACGCGCGGGAAGGGGAACTAGAAGAGGAAGAGGCTGCTCAGGATGCTGACGCTGAGGACAGCGTTGGCAGCAGTGATGAGGAGAGTAGTGGAGGAGAAGGCACTGCAAGTCGGCCAGGCAACCCTGCCTTCTCCAGAGCTTTTACCAAGATTATGCAAGGGCGAATAACAGACGATGCACCGGTACATTTGCGAACTGGTTACCATCGGCAGCCCTCTTTCGCTTAAAGTTGTTGATCTCTGCTTGAAGTTTGAAGTTTGAAGAACTTTGTTGGCATGTGAGCATGGCTGAGCATACTACCATTTGGAGTGGCTGACTAGCAGGGGCCCATATTAGCTGCAAGGAAGCAGCTTCTTGCGCGCAAGCTTGAGAAGGAGGAGGAAGAGGAGCATTTTGCAAAACGCGCGGCAAAGAAAGAGCGTCTCCAAGTACAGCTTCCTTCACCTGCCCAATTTTGTGCAGGTGGCACTTTGGCATGCTACATACACGGCAAAAGCTGTTGTACAAAATGAGTGGTTGCGGTCTACAACCACACCTCAGTAGTGAAGTTGGCCGCTGGATCCTGCTGGACTACTGCGCCCCTTATTGCTCTCAGGCATGTGCACGTCCATGCAGGCTTGCTAGGAACATCTCTTGTGACCACGGTGACGGTTGCCAGGCAGCTCTTACGAACTTGTTGACACCACGTACGTAGCCTTTGCATGAGTTCTATTTGCGTATAAGCCAGGTGCCTGCTGGTAGCAGGAAGGTGAACTGTAGTGCATGTTGCCAGCTCAGTCCTCATCTTCAGACTGCTTGCCCTGCAACCTGCATCCGCCCTGCCAGGCCCAGCTCAGAGGTCCCTGCGCGAAGTAAAGGGGGGGGCTATCACTTGAGCAGAAGACCAACCCCCGTCCAGGAACATGCTCATCAGATTGACATGAGGCCCTGAATCTGCCAGTGTTACTCGTGCATGACATGTGGCAGGCACGGGAGGTGGGACACAGGGGCGTGCCCAAGCACTCCGATCCTGCGGAGCGTTTGCTTCTCAAGGTGGCCACCAAAGGAGGTGTGTGTGTGCACGTACCCCTTGCTCTTGTCCCTCCAAGGAGCAGTCGACATGCAAGTGGCGCTGCTGCTATCCTGTGTGCTGGACACATCAGATGCCGCATGTGTGACAGAGAGTGAACCCCCCTTGGCTGCTGACACGGTTCATGCTTATGTGTTGTGATCCTGTGGGCTGCTCTGAGCTCCAGTGGTGCGCCTCTTCAATGCAGTGAGTGCCTCCCAAATATTTTGGCCCCTTTCTCTTCTTCTCTGTCGTGCTCTTTGGTTCAATGTGGGACACTCTATACATCAAGCTGTTTCTGCTGAAGTCCAGCAAAGCTTCTGGATGAGGGGGATGTGCAGGTAAGCAAAGCACAGAAGGTCAACAGTGAGGCTCTGCGTAGCGGCAGCCGTCCATCCGTATCTCGCAACCGCTCCGCCAAAGGTGCCTCTCTCTCTCTCTCTCTCTCTCTCTCTCTCTCTCTCTCTCTC
>WELA01012532.1:32030-67701 GCA_009602735.1 Mesotaenium endlicherianum
CTCTCTCTCTCTCTCTCTCTCTCTCTCTCTCTCTCTCTCTCTCTCTCTCTCTCTCTCTCTCTCTCTCTTTTGCCCCCTCCCCCCTCTCCCTTCCTTCCCTCTCCCTCTCCCTCCCTCCCTTCCTCCATGTGTGTGTCTGTGTGTATTATGTGCTCATGGGGGGGCGTGGCTCTCTTGGCTCTTCTCATCATTCAAAGAAGGGGGAGGGGGGTATGGTCTTGGAATGTGGCGAACAGATGCAGCGAGTATGAGCAGGGCTGCATTTTTAAGTGAGCTCAGAGGCGCTGCTGCTGTCACTGCCAACAGGCAGCAGCCACAGCAGGAGCAGCAGCAGCCACTGCAATCGGTACGTTGGTGGGAGCCCCCCTCCATCAGTGACAGCACACCAGCATTTAGCTGCTGCTGCTTTGACTCTCAAACTTTTTGCCTGGGGAAGCCTGTGTAAGAAACTCCTTTTACATCCTGTGATGCGGCCATGCCAGGATGCCCTCCCCTATTACGTTTAGATAGCCTCTTCAAGTGGCATGGTGTGAAGAAGGATGAAGGGGGGGAAGCTGTGGTGACACATGTACGAGTACACGAGTGCTTGGCAGGAAGGAGCGAAGGGCGATGGTGGGTGGGCTGTATTGCAACCTGACTTCATGCACGGGCCCTCTAAAGCTAGCACCTGGGACCACCCCCAGGTGTGTTCAAGTCCCTTCCCCCCTTAGAACATGATGTATGTGAGGGCCAGGACTCAGAGGTTCTGACCATATCTGGAGACCATCGGTGCTGGTACTGTTTTACACATCTTGGTCAGATACCTGACCTCTACTGTACGGATATCCATACGAGATTTACAGCCATTTTTAACTTGTTCAGACGAAGCTTCTCTCTGCAGGATGAGGAGGAGAATGAAGATGCCATGGCCCTTGGTGGTGGCAGTAGCTCGGACGATTCCTAGTTCCCCAGTTTCTGCCCTTGCTGTAAGCAATTGGTTTTTGACATCTCCGACAATACTCTATACAGCTGTTATTACGCAAGACCTCCTGCTAGCACTATAGCAAAATGTGTGCAGAAGCAAACTGAATTCAGTCTCTCACATTTCTCCGCGCGTTTCTCTCCTTCCAGTCAAGAGTATCTACTGGTCTACTGGTCTGCAGGCTTTCAGGCCTGGTCGGTGACAAGCAGTGCAGGTTTTTTTTGTTGAGATTGTTCTATTGTAAATTTGACCTAGTTGACAATCATACTAGAAGGGCCTCCTTTAAGTCGACTGTCTAAGGAGCTTCACTCACTCACGACCAGGAGCACGGGCATCAGGCATGTCAGTCAGTAGACTGTCTGCCCCTCAATCAACCTCCACTGTGAGGTCTCCCATGTGTAATCGGCAGCAGCTGCTCTGACAGTAGCGGCAGTTCATACACGCAATAACAGGCTCACACTGGTATAAAAGTTGAAACTTGTTTGGAATGCACTTATTTTTGCCTGCCAAACTATCTCGGCAGAAATTGCTGCTCGAAAATCTTTAGCACCCATTGAAATAATTCTTGTCTTCAAGAGAGCACAATGAATTACCTCCTCTTTGTAGGGAATCTACTGCAACCTGTCTGCCTGTCAGAAAAGCCTTATGAGCAAGCTTTGTGACCTTCGCATGTTAATGCAAGAGACCCCAGTCAAGAATCAAACCAGACCAGCTCTGCTACCAAACATATAATGAACCAGAACGGAGAGGCCTCCTTTGTGCCTAGTCCCAAACCGCTTCATGACATACATCAGACACTTGCCAATGGCAAGCTTACCAACAACTAGCTGCCTAGAAGAATCTACAAGATTGTCCCTCAGCGAGCAGACAGACACGAGTACATACAACTAAGTACTTCAGTTATCGAACACTAGTTGCGAAGCAAGTCATTTGCCTGTTACATTCGAAGACTGCTCCAGTGTCACATCAATCGACTTCCAGTAGTACCTAATGTGAGCTCAAGGTTAGCTGCACTGACTTCAGGGGCAGGCTTCAGGCGGCGTTCAATTGTCCAGCTCGTTGCTATGAGAGCCGGTTTTGTGGAGCCCCCCCCCATCTCAGCTCCAACTGTCTCAGACAGCAACGCCATAGCTGGACCATCTTGCTGCTGCTGTTGCTGGTGTTGCTGTTGCTGTTGCTGCCAATCATTCCCAATCCTAAGCCCGTGCCCTCCAGCAGCCATGTGTAGCGTTCTTACATCCATAGCTGAGTCTGTACCTGCCAGATGCCTCATCCCTCCCAAGTCCTGATGGGGCCACCCAAACGCGTGCGGTATGCTGCTTGTACCCTGGAGGAGAGAGGTAAAGCCTGTGCCCACTGATTGTTCCACTCTGCTTTCTGCTGTGAAGTCACGAGCTTGGTGGCGGTATAATGCTGAATCCGGAAGTAATGCTCGCAGAGGGTTCTTCATAGATAGCAGAGGTGCTCCATTTGCCCATGCTGGCGGGGCTGCTGCTGCCACTGGCACCGTTGGCAGCACACTTAACCCACTGTCCTGCCCTGACTCCCACTCGGACTTGATACTCCTGTTGTTAATATTACTTGGTTGTCCAGAAGGAGTATCAGCACCACACAGACCTAAGTATGAGAGCGGCCTCCCAGCACTATTACTACCTGCCAGGGATATGCTGCTGTTGTCACCTAGGCCAGACGACGATGTCAAGCCTTTGAGCCATGGAATGAGGGATGCGTTTTCTGGAACTGCTGCCGAGTAACCGGCGACACCTGCATCAGCACCCTTGCCCTCCTGACTCGCCTTTTCTGTGCCGCTCGGTTTAGTTCCCTGCAGATATTGCAACGAAGAACCACGTAGGCCTCAGTCACTCTCAATCCTTTGAAAACCCTTCCATTTCCATTCAATTGACCTCGCATGCACAGCGTGCTGATGGGCGAGTCAATAACCTCCTAGTCGGGCGCATCAGTGAACTCAAACATACAAAACAACCAGACGCGAGCACAGAACACTGATGGGCCCCTTTTAGAGATTGCTAGTTGTCCACTTGGGCGTTTCTGCAAACACTATCACATGAAACATCAGATGTTCAAAAAAAGAACACTTGCCTTTCGGTATGTCGTGCCATCTTCTTCTACAGCCCAACCAGCCTCCGAGCATAGAGCCTTAAGCACTTCGTTGTTGTCGCAATGCTTTGGAAGCTTGTAGTTTCCGTACGCCCTAAGTCCTGCAAAAATTTTTGCTGCAATTGCACGCCGCCTCCTTTCCCTGCGTTTATTATTTTCCCTTTCTTTCCACGTAGGCAATCGCTGGCCAGTCGAACCCTTGCCTTTATCTGTCGCAGCAGTCGGAGCCTCCTTATTCCCCTCAATCTCACAAGTTCCGCCCCTTCCACCTGGTCCTAAAGTTTCCTCTGTTTCACTGCTTGCACCATCTTCTACTCTATCTTCTAGCATCATCTTCACTTTGTCTCACACTCAATATGTACAATGGCCTGGTTCCAGGATACTTCAGAATGAGAAGGCCCCAGCAATGGGGACACAAACATGCGTCGAGCTTGAGGAGGCGTTTGTGGGAGCAGAAGAAACTTGGGGGAGTAGAAGTGCTTTGATGATGAGCCTGCTCATTGATAAAGAGAGATTGCACAACACGAGGAAATTTGAAAACGATGAGACATTGTCACAGAGACAACAAAGAAAGGAAAGGCGTGCTCCAGATCACAAAATAAAACAAAGAAACGACAGACAAATACGGAAAGCTGTGAACAATACCTCCCAGCCGCTTCACTTGGGTCGACTACTCCTGTCAACAACACATAAGAGAAGCCAAGAGAGCTAGAAGTATGACGATATGTCAGTTGCATAACAGCCCGACGTCAGAAGTATGCAGGGACTTTGGTATCTGCAGGAAAAACGAGTGTTTCAAGATTTTCGTCCAGACTGACCTACTCTATTGCACAGGGGAAAGAAAATGACTTTCGCATAACGTTGCTGTATTGCATGCAGTGGGTTGGTTTGGTGCCATTGCCCAAGAGCAGCAGGCTGCAGCACCCAGCAGCACCCCCCCATCGATATATTGCGCCCTTTCAGGACCAGAAAATTTGCACGCCCTAGGCCGCCCGTAGTGCAACTTCTCTGAGAATACGCCGGCGTTGGCAGTCCACTACGACGATTGATCATGCGACGTAATGCGACAGCAGTGGTTCGTCGTTGCCTGGTAATCTCACCTAGCAGCCGGTCGACCGTGGCAGTCACGGGAGGAAACGTGAGCCGCGTGGCCTGTGACGGGAAAGATTTGGAGACAGGGAGATACTTACATACAGCGTTGTACTGCAGCTGTACTTTCTAAGTCTGCCAGTCGATCAGCCGAGTCTTCCGGGGTCCCGGCCCCCCACCATCACCCATCAGGGCCATCACCATCTGCATCTACACATAATTCTGCAGTTTGCATCGTGCACATCTGATCAACTCAACTCCGGCAATCCAGCTGTGCTTATTTTCCTGAGTTTGCCGTCCGTGGATGTCAGTTTGGAACCTGACATATCGATGGCGACCCTGGCTGCAGGCGTGCGCTTCTCCAAAGCAGACCACTTAAAAACTGATCGTGTTTGGCGAGGCCGTGCACGTTTTGTCGTGTGGAATGGGCATTGGATAACTAGCCAATTTTGGCACACATATCATCATTGTTGCCGACCACCATGTCAGGGTAGGTTGTAACCTGACTCCTGAGCTTCTGGGAATCTGGACCCGAGCAGGCCCGAGCTAACCCGACATGCAGTCTGGTTTGGTGGCTGAAGGTAAAGGCGCGTGGGCCACCATTGTCTCGACTGGTGATGTCATGGCAGTGTTCGGCGTGCCGCATTTGCTGTTCGACGCAGAGACTAGGGCAGTCTCTCCAAGCGGTATCACAGAGCTACGTGGAGAAGTTAAGCGGTAGGACAGACTGGGATTCGGGCTTCACAATCGTTAAGGTCCAATGTTTGGCCAGATCGAGCGCGACTTGTGTCGCGACAACGTTCAGTTCGGCGGCGCTGCACTCGTGGAGCAAGTCACGGCCGCCCAAGTACGGAAAGTCAACGTTGACACATCAACCATTTGCTTGACCCTTGCCGGTCAGCATTCACATGCAACACATGCGGGTAAATTGATGCACACTTAATTTGGCGCGAGGGGTACTAAAAAGTACCGATTCGTTTCGTTTCGCGTCACTTTCAGGCAGTTAAGAAGGCGAATGTTTACCTCTCTGTTATCAGATCCTAAATTCTTATTTACGCTCATATAGCTCTAGTGAAAGCTATAATTGACTTGTAGGCAAACCCAACAAGACAAACAGTGGGAATTATTGTAAATTTTAGAGACAACCACGCTTGCACAAATTGTCGAATTGGCAAGTGCCTAGCCTACTAAAAGTAAGAATTTGGTGTTTTTTGCTATAAGTCAGCCGCGTTAACTCTCTGTGTAGTTACTTATAAAGTTCCATTCTTTCTTTGAAAGATGTGCAAATGAGTTGCGCCGATACTCATTGTGGCCTTTTATTGCATACATAAGCTTTTTTACGATTTGAGTTATAATTGTGTGGAGGGGTACTAGCGGGCTGAAGTAACCTATATATAAATTGAAGAGTAAAAAGCCTCTTTGAAACATAAAATGGGCTATTTTCAACCTCTATTTTCTTCATTTGGGGTTGCAGTCTGATTTGACGAATATGAAGCTTAACGTAGTTTTGCATTAAAAGTCATTATGAGCGGCCAGATAGAGATATGCCTTGCAAAACGGGCTGCATAATTGTAATGAATCAGTATATTAGTAGATATAATATTCATTTAAATATAATAGTTAATTAAGTTCAGCCTACTCAACTTTATGTAGTATTGAGTCTGCTTATAGTGATTTGAGTTATTATATATTAGTTTGCATATATTTTAATGTTTTCAAATATATTTGGAGTAGTAATGTGTGGAGTCAAGTGTGAATAGGTACTCTAGTAACTGGGTTCATGTCCTTTGAACCTTCCAAGGCATTTTCGAAGTTAGAGGAAAGACCTAGAAGAACTCCATGTGGCAAAAGTCAAATGTGCCATTTTTAGGTCAAAAGGACATGTGTACATTATTCTAGAAAGAGGTGGCAAGTTTTGGGATGTGTTGGGTGCCAACACATCAACATACACTTTCCTAGAAATTACTTATGTAGCAAGTATATAAACAAGAGCTAGAACATAGAAAGACATTCCAGAATCACTCTTGTACTTGCCAAAATCCAGAAATATATTAACTTTCAAGAAGCCATCTCTCTTTCAAGAAGCTACCACTTGTGTTCAAAGATCCTTGTCTTGAATAGATAAAGTATTCTGTTTTACTAAGTACTTTATCTATCTGTTTCACTACAGTGGTATCGGAGCTAGGCACTTTGGTAGCACAAGAAGATGGCCGATCCTCAAGACCAACAGCAAGCTTTCGAAGGAAGCCCTTCCTCTCCAAGACACCCTCCTCCAGCGCCGATGGGAGAGCCCACTCAAGAAAATCTGCAACAACAAGAAGCACCACAAGGAGGAGCACACCCTCCTCCAGCGTCGATGGGAGAGCCTACTCAAGGAAATCTCCAACAACAAGAAGCACCACAAGGAGGAGCACCGTCAAATCCCGTGGCAGCCGCTATAGCAAAGTTGACCCCACCACAAGGAGTTCCCGCAAATGAGTGGGCAGCCTTCCTAATGACCGTCCACAACCAAGTGGGCTTGGCCACCTATGAAGCAACCGTGCAAGCGTCAAGAGAAGCTATGGCTGCCATGGTTGCCCCTATTGCGAGCAATGCTCAAAATCCAGCCCCGGCTCAAGCGCCTCCACAAGAGCCAACGAGAGCAAGGAAACTCATCAAGCCCGGCAAACCCGACACTTTCAACCCCGGGAAAGGTGCCAACCTGAATTTATGGCTCTACCAAGTGGAGACGTACCTCGCATTCCTTGAAGTACCCGAGGAGGACTACGTTCCCTTTGCCGTTACCTTACTTAGAGGAGCAGCAACATCATGGTGGCGTAACTATCAAGCGGCTATATATCAAGCTATGGCGCACCCCATGCTCGGCCAAGAGCCCCCACCATCATATGCAAGATGGGCAGATTTTCGTGAGGCCCTCAAGAAGCAATTCATGCCCATCAATGCGGAGAAGATTGCCCGAGGAAAGCTCCACCATCTCAAGCAAACGACGTCCGTTCAAGAGTATACATCCAGATTTCACGCCCTCACTCTTGAGATCCCCAACATGTCTCTCGAGGAGAAGATTGACCGCTACATCTTTGGCCTCAAACCCAAGGTGGCAAAGGAAGTGGAGTTACGCGACTTGACGGACTTCTCAAAGATCATTGAAGTGGCCCAAAAGGTGGATACCTTGGATTTCAAGCACTCCGTGCCTTCATCTTCACGGGTACCGACGACGCGGGTGTACGCAGCCCCTTCCACATCCGAATCTGGACCCACACCCATGGAAATCGGAGTTATTAAAAGGGACCCCGCGGCTGCCCGGAAGAGTGGAAGACCCTCCAATGACACTTATGATGCAAGAAACCAGCAAGGAGTGAAAGCAAGACTCTCCCCGGCTGAAAAAGAAGCTCTCATGACGGCTGGACTATGCTTTTATTGCAAGGAAAAGGGCCATCGTGCACTTTCATGCCCCAAAAAGTTGTCAAAAAACGGACAGCGCCGGTAGGCCAGGAGCCTACCACCCCAAGACCCACTTCACGAGAAGGCAACACGCCAAGTGAGGTGGAGACCCCCGTTGAAGACGACGTTCCAGCCCCAATGAGTTTGAGAGGTTACCTTGGAGGAGAGAAGGTCCACATCTTGGTGGATAGCGGAGCTCAAGGCAACTTCATTGCTGCAGATTTTGCCACCAAGCACGGTATTACTATGCGAACTCTTGACCACGACGAGGAGATTATGATGCCCGATGGATTCTCCTATACTACCCCTTCCAAGAAGACGTACCCCTTGGCACTCTCTATCAAGTCCTTCAAGGATAGAGTAGTGTTCTCCCCCATGCAATTGGGCAAGTACGACGTCATCCTAGGGACGCCTTGGTTGACCAAGCACAACCCCCAAGTTGATTGGAGGACCGGTACTATCAAGATCAAGAATGACATCACTTCAAGAATCTGTATTTTGCGCGCAATCCAGAATATCCAGACCCAAGACATCCAGAAGCCGGCACACGAGATACTATTGTCCGCCCTCCAACTCAAGAGACTTGTGAGGAAGGGACACGAGCTTCTTTTGGCCTTGATCACGCCAAAAGACATCAAGAAAGACATCGAGAGTCAAGAAGGCAGCCCCGTTCCCAAGGAGATACAAGAAGTCTTAGAGGACTACAAAGAAGTGTTCTCCCCGGAATTGCCCAAGGGCCTACCCCCCAAAAGATTCGTAGACCACAAGATAGAGTTGGAGCCCGGAAGCAAGCCCATCTCTCGGCCTACGTTCAAAATGTCATACACGGAGCTAGACGAAGTCAAGAAGCAAATCAAGGAGCTACTGGAGCATGGCTTCATTCGACCTAGCAAGTCGCCATTTGGAGCCCCGGTGCTATTTGTCAAGAAGAAAGATGGTACCTTGAGGATGTGTGTGGACTATCGCGCCCTCAACAAGATCACCATCAAGAATCGATACCCGCTGCCGCGCATGGATGAGCTCATGGACCGGCTGGTTGGAGCCAAGTACTTCACGAAGATTGACTTACGGAGCGGCTACCACCAGATTCGCATCGCAGAACCGGACATAGAGAAGACGGCATTCAGGACAAGATATGGACATTTTGAGTTCATGGTCCTGCCATTTGGACTCACCAACGCGCCAGCAACTTTCATGACTATGATGAACACCATATTTCAGCCCATGTTGGACAGATTTGTGGTGGTATTCATCGATGACATCCTTATCTACAGCAAGACCCTTGAAGAGCATGCGAGACACTTGAAAGAAGTCCTTGAAGTATTGAAGCAAAACAAGCTGTTTGCGAAGGAGTCAAAATGCGAGTTTGCCAAACAAGAAGTGGAGTTCCTAGGTCTCCACGTGACTGCTGATGGCATCAAGATGGACCCCAAGAAGACCACGGTGGTGGAGGAATGGCCAACCCCCACGACCAAGAAAGAACTCCATTCATTCTTGGGATTTGCCAATTGGTACAGAAAATTCATCCAAGGCTTCTCGCCTATAGCAGCCCCCCTGACAGATCTACTCAAGAAGGACAGGCTATATACATGGACCGAGAAAGAGGAAGAGGCATTTCAAGAGTTAAAGCGAAGATTGACCACATCCCCGGTGCTCACACTCCCAAGTCCAAACCCAGATTGGCCCTTCCACGTCATCACCGATGCATCTTCCTATGCAATAGGAGCAATCCTGCTTCAAGACCAAGGCAAGGGACTGCAGCCCATCGCCTACGAGTCAAGGAAGCTAAATCCAGCCGAGCAAAATTATACAACCACGGAGCGAGAGGCATTGGCGATTGTACATGCCTTGAAGGTTTGGCGCTGCTACGTTGAAGGACGTAAGGTACTGGTCACCACAGACCACGAGGCGTTAAAGCACCTCCAGACGCAGCCGTATCTCTCAAGGAGACAAGCAAGATGGAGCGGATACTTGCAACAATACAACATCACGATTCAGTACCAGCCCGGCAAGACAAACCCGGCTGACCCCCTCTCAAGACTGCAATTAAATGCAGTGATGGTATCCCTGAAGACAGATCTGGAAGCTCGATTTTCAGCCGCCTATGAAAGAGACCCTTACTACAAGAACGGAGAAGCAGCCTTGGACCCATGCAAGAAGCAAGAAGGCAATTATTGGGTGAGGCAAGATACGGGCCAGAGATGTGTTCCTAATGACTTAGACCTCCGGCTCTTGCTTCTACGAGAAGCACACGACAACCCTCTTGGAGGACACTTTGGAATCCTAAGGACCACGGGCGTTCTAGCCAGGACTTATTGCTGGCCAGGCATGTCTAAGCAAGTCAAGGAGTACTGCAGGAGCTGTGACACATGCCAAAGAATCAAGCCATCATCCCAAAAGGCGGGAGGACTCCTCCAACCACTACCAATCCTGGAAAGGCAATGGACGGATATCTCAATGGACCTTATTGTTGACCTGCCCGTGACACCTCGAGGCCATAATGCAATACTCACGGTGGTGGACAGACTTACCAAGATGGCTCATTTTATTCCCACGACGACTAAGGCTACAGCACCACAACTTGCAAGACTCATCTTTGACAACATCTTCCGACTCCATGGACTACCATCAAGAATTGTGTCAGATAGAGATCCAAGATTCACAAGCCATTTCTGGAAAAATCTCTTCAAGAACTTGGGTACATCGCTGGATATGTCCACTGCCTACCACCCGCAATCAGATGGGCAAACCGAGCGTATGAATCGTACTCTAAAGACCTCTCTAAAGGCCTACGTGTCTACCCTCGAGCAAGACTGAGACATGTACTTGACCCCCCTCGAGTTTGCCTACAACAACACTACGCAGGCCTCTACCCAAGAGTCCCCATTCTTCCTCAACTATGGCTTCCATCCGACCACGCCACTGAGCTTCACGACTGGCCTTGATGAAGTACCTGCAGCCACAGATTTTATGGAGACATTAGAAGCAGCCCTTACAGCAGCGAAGAAAGCTCTACAACACGCGCAAGATGCTCAAGCATGAGTGGCGAACAGATCCAGAAGAGAAATTACGTACAGAGTGGGTGACAACGTATTACTATCATCCAAGAATATTTCCCTGAACAACAGGCCTGCCGGCAGCAAGTTCTCTCCCAAGTAATTGGGACCCTTCAAGATTATCCAGCAAGTCAACCCCGTTGCTTTCAAGATAGAAGTTCCCCAGACTATGCACATCGACCCCGTATTCCACGCTTCCTTCTTCAAGCCATATGTGCAACCCGACAACAAGTTCCCAGGACGTGTGACAACCCCACCAGCCCCAACAATAGTGGATGATCATTTGGAGTACGAAGTGGAAGACATAGTGGCTATGAGAAATTTCAGGAGACAGCAGCAATACTTGATCAAGTGGAAAGGATATCCAGATTCGGAGAATAGTTGGGTGGCGGCGCACTACCTTGACAAAGTTCAGAGAAAGTTGAAGCGCTTCCATGCCGCCAACNGTTGGGTGGCGGCGCACTACCTTGACAAAGTTCAACGAAAGTTGAAGCGCTTCCATACCGCCAACCCCCATCTTGGACCAGCCCCAAGTCTCTCTACTAGAAGCCCGGAGACTTCAGGGAGGCAGCCTGCCACCATCAAGAAGCAGCAGAAGACCCCTTGGAGGCAGCCTGCAAGAACAAGAAAGAGGAAAAAATGACATTAGACACTCTTCTATTCTCGCAGTTTCTAGACAGAAAACTAAAACTGCTACTGGTGATAGGTCTCTGCATAATAAACTTTGAAAATTTACTTGGCTGTAGTCCACAATTAGCCGGTCATTTAGAGTCCAAGTTTGCTCAATTTGGAGCACTGGTGAGAGAGATATGATGCTCTAAGTAGAAGGGGGTCAGGCTGCTGGCATTGTTAGGGCAGAATATGCCTTCTGACATTGTGCCCTCCCCTGAACTTGGAATGCTCTGAAACTCAAGACTCTGGTAGAACATCTTACAGCGCCCAGTTTGAGACTTAGTTTGGAGCATTTGGAGAAGTATAGAAGGACTTATGATTTTCAGAAGTTTCTGCACAGATTTGGAGGAGTGCCTACTCTCTCAGCTCTCAACGACACTCCAGAAATTTGAATGCTCTCAAAATTGGTGACCCGGTAGAGTTCTCTGACGCAATCCGTCTGGCACTTGAATTTTTAGATTTGGAGCAGTTCTGTGGACGCTATGAATTTTTGAGTTCGTGGCAGATTCTGGGCCAACTTGTATAATTTTCTTTATCATTAAGGAGTAGGCTAGCCAATAAGGTCACACCACCTACGACCTTGCCTAGTCTACCTTACATGAGTAGCACCTGACTTGGCGCCTTTGACTAGTCCTCTTCACATGTGTGGCATCTGACTTGAAANTCATGTGTGGCATCCGACTTGAAACTGTTGACTAGTTTGCTCCACATGTGTAAGACCTGACTTGACGCGCCGAGACGGCGCTTTTTCTATCGGGGGGTGATGTAGTGATTTGAGTTATTCTATATTAGTTTGCATATATTTTAATGTTTTCAAATATATTTGGAGTAGTATTGTGTGGAGTCAAGTGTGAATAGGTACTCTAGTAACTTGGTTCATGTCCTTTGAACCTTCCAAGGCATTTTCGAAGTTAGAGGAAAGACCTAGAAGAACTCCATGTGGCAAAAGTCAAATGTGCCATTTTTAGGTCAAAAGGACATGTGTACATTATTCTAGAAAGAGGTGGCAAGTTTTGGGATGTGTTGGGTGCCAACACATCAACATACACTTTCCTAGAAATTACTTATGTAGCAAGTATATAAACAAGAGCTAGAACATAGAAAGACATTCGAGAATCACTCTTGTACTTGCCAAAATCCAGAAATATATTGACTTTCAAGAAGCTATCTCTCTTTCAAGAAGCTACCACTTGTGTTCAAAGATCCTAGTCTTGAATAGATAAAGTATAATATTTCACTAAGTACTTCATCTATCTGTTTCACTACACTGCTGGACTTTATGTAATTATCAGTTTAAGGACTCAGCCGGAAGCAGCAGGCTGAAGCCAACTTAAGTCAGCTTGCTAACACATTCTTTGAAAGCCAACTGACTTCCGTACTCGGTAGCAGCGAACCGCCTCGATTTGCATCTAAGTGTGGTATGCTAGATGAATGGCCAGATGACATCCCTATGATGGATGGCGATTCGGGATGATGGAAGATGGTGGTGGATTTGGTTAACCGAGGTCCTACCAACGTGGTTAACTCTCGGGTAGGCGGTGCCATCGCACTGGCCGTTGAAGAGTAAACTCATTCCATGTACATATGCTAGGATTGCTCTCGAGTTCGGCATTCGGAAACGAGGCCAACTCTTTTGTACAGCTTACTGAGAGAGATCTGAATCCAAGGCGATAAGCCATTAATACGCACTGTCTTCCAACCTTGCTTATGTATGAGTTTACTGGTTGCATTATTGATGCTAGTTTACTTGCATTTGACTAACGAGTATTATTCACTGCTAGTGTGTGGTCCTTTGCTGTTAATTCAGTTAACGGAAATAACATAAAGATTACTCGCTGATATAAAGATCTTAATTGGAAATCGCCTAATTGGTAAGACAATTCATTTTCATTTCAGTGGTATCGGAGCAGTTATCACAGTCTTCTTTGTATGGTAAGGACAAGGTCTCAAACTAGCAACTCCCGAGACATGGAAAACCAGGATAATGAGAATGTCGAAAACCAGGCGGAAAGCCATGTAGCGGGAACCCGTACCTATTCTGAAGCAGTGGCAGATACTGCAGCTAGAGAGGCTGCAGATGAGGCAGCTGCTATTGTCGCAGTCGCAACACAGCAAGCTGAGGAGGAGAGAGCCAGATTAGAAGCTGAACAATTAGCAAAGGCTGCTTAAGATACAGAAAGGAGGGAAGGACAGCCAGCTGACAAGCGCACTGTTGAAGAACTTATGGCATCCAAGGCCAATGTTCTGAACCCACCTCTTGCTGTACAACTCAATGTACCCCTAGGTCAAATACGTGACCGGCTGAATGCGGTAGAAATTGCTGCTGCAGGAGCGAGAGGGACTGTTGAGGACACTACTCAGTGAAATGAATCAACTTACCAAATAAGCGATTAACAATTAATAAAGATCTTTATATCAGCAAGTAATCTTTATGGTATTTCCGTTAACTGGTTAAACGGCAAAGGACAATACACTAGCAGGGAATAATACTCGTAAGTCAAATGCGAGTAAAGTAGCATCAATGATGCAAATCAGTAAACTCATACATAAGCAAGGTTAGAAGACAGTGCGTATCAATGGCTTCTCGCCTTGGATTCAGATCTCTCTCAGTAAGCTGTACAAGAGAGTTGGCCTCGTTTCCGAATGCCGAACTCGAGAGCAATGCCTAGCGTATGTACATGGAATGAGTTTACTGTTCAACGGTCAGTGCGATGGCACCGCCTACCCGGGAGTTAACCACGTTGGTAGGACCTCGGTTAACCAAATCCACCGCCATCTCCCATCATCCCGAATAGCCATCCATCATAGGGATGTCATCTGGCTATTCATCTAGCATATCGCACTTAGATGCATATCAAGGCAGTTCGCTGCTACCGAGTACGGAAGTCAGCTGGCTGTCAAAGAATGGGTCAGCAAGCTGACTTATATGGACTTCAGCCTGCTGCTTCCGGCTGAGTCATTAAACTGATAATTATGTAAAGTCCAGCAGACTGACTATTAACTAAAGTTCAGCAGGCTGAACTTAATTAACTATTATATTTAAATGAATATTATATCCACTAATATACTGATTCATTACAATCCCTCCAACTTAACTTGTTGTCGCCTCGACAACATTAAACTGCAGAAATTTTAAATAAGGGAACTGAACCTGACCAGCCTCCCTTACTGACTGCCTCTTCAGCGTGTCACCTTAAGGGGTTGTTCCTGGGGCTTCAGGGTCAGGAGACGGAGATCTGGACCTAGATCTGGACAGCCCTCTAGGTCTGTCAGCTGGCCTTCTAAAGAACCCTGTTTGCTCTAAAGTTGGCCCTCGAGGAGAACGGAGGATGGTGGCCTGCTCTTCAACCACTTGGGTGTTGATTCCCACATAGACAGGCATTCCAGTAGGATGCTGAAATACATTGGCTAGAGGTACATGCCCCTGAGCGGAGGGGGAGGCTGGCATACCTCTGGCCCACCCGCGTGTCCCTCTTCTGGCACCCCTGTCCTCTGGGGATTTCTGTCTGTGTCTGCTGCCCAGTACAGTCAGATCAGCTTCTTCCCCTGCTTGGGCAGGTGGGCTGGGGGAGCGAGCGCGGGGTCCAGTTGTCGCCATAACGGGGATCACATTCCACACACCTGATCGTGGTTCTTTAGGAAGTGCCACTGCCTGTCCCTGGGTATCCTGAGTACCTGCTGCTGATGCTTCTCCTCTGCCTTGTTCTTCTTCCTCATCCTCCTCATCCTCCTCCTCGGAGAGAGTAGGGGTCTCGTCCACTAAGTCGTCCTGCTCCCTAGTAGACATGGAGTAGTCTACCGACCTCCCTTTCTTAGGGCGCGCTGGAGGTTGCTTGGCCTTCAGCCTACTGATATCTATCCGGCCTGCATTCTTTGCCCATTTGACAAAGGCATGCTTTCCCTTAGAGAAGTACTCTCTTCCCCTCCTCCTATGTTCCTTGGTCTCTGCATTCATATTGCTCAGGCATCCATTCAGCCTGGGGTCCCAAGGGGCAATGTGAGGTGGTAGGATGAGATAGCCGTCTAGGCCATAGTGGAAGTCATCCGGTTGGGCTCGGTCACACTCCTGCTTCTTATTTGTGACGGTCATCCACCTCCAGTCTGTTGGCTGCTGGTAGTACTGGGGTCCGTGCTCAGCCTTCCTCAGTTTACACGGGAACCAGTGGGGAGAGAACATCTGCTGTCCTGCTTCCCTGGCCAAGTACTCCCAGCTCCTTCTCTCAACTTCATTGTAAGCTGGCAGGAGTGTGAGGTAGAATACCGTATCCTTAAAGCTATCGGGCCGCATGCTCACCATCCGGATGAGTCTCTGATCTCCCACTATTCCCGGTATGGGGACCGGCTTGTCCTCTGAATCATCTGCGAGATACCGGGCCTGCTCTGCTGTATAGCCCACCATCTTAGCATAATCTTCGTAAAGGACCACGCCGGTGTGTGTCTCGATGTACCTGTCCAGTGCTGTAGCTCCTTCCTTCTGTAGCAGTGTTGTCTGTTCCAGCCTGTTGATCTCCTGGGCTGCCAGCAATGCTTCCTTCAGGTTATCGAAGTTTTGGCCACCCACCACAGTATACCTGTAAGTGGCCAAGCTCTTCTGTCTGTCCGCTTCAATCTTTTTTCTTTTCTCCTCTTCTGCCGCTGCCGCTTCTTCTTGCTGTTTCTTCTGTCTCTCCTCCTCAGCCTTCCTGAGGTTTTCCGCTTCCTGATCCTTCTTCCTCTGTGCCTCTTCTGCCGCCTCTTGTTGCTTGCGGACCCTTTCTTGTTCTCTCCTGGTGAGGGACGTCGCCGCCAGCTCCTTCTGGTATTGCTCCATTGTCCTCCTGGCTTCTTCTGCCTTGCGCTTTCTGTCCTCCTTTTGTGTGGTGGGCGCCATCCTGCACATGTAACCAGGGCACAAGTTAGTAGGATATGGACCTTTGTCATAGGGATTGCAGGAAGTATGTTAGTATTTAGTATAGTGGCTTCGCTGCTGTTTACCTTACAGGATGATTGCTAAAAGTTGACGTAGTTGCGATGCGCTACACATAAACGTATGAGTGTGTTTTTATCGCTCTCGCTCACTAACTGTCATATATTTTCCCCTCCAACTTAAATGGAGACAGGACCGCCTGTCACCTTCCCGTGTCAACTGAAATGACAGTTATGGAGGGACTCCAGCGGCCCGAAGGTGGAACCGTGTCAACGCCCCTTTGGCATTGGTCAAGTGGTCCTTAAACTCCCAAGTGTCCCCAGAGGCATCGTAACCCTTCCATCGAATGAGGTATTTCATGACATATTTAGACGATCGACGGACCGAGCGAGCGTCTAAAATCTCATCGACCTCATATTCCTCAGGGTCGCCGTCCCGGACAGCGGGGACCGGTCCCGGTTGGACAGGGAACCGACCTGTGAACAGTGTATCACCTTTGATGTACGGTTCCAGGAAGGAGACATTAAAGACCGGGTGCCCCTTGTATTCAGCTGACATGTTCAGTTTGTAAGCATTCTGACCGACACGACGGACCACCGAATATGGACCGACCCAGACAGGGCCAAGCTTTTTCTTGACCACACCAGGGAGGTACAGGTGCTGAGAATGCAGTTTGACTAAATCCCCCTTGGAAAATGTCAGTTCCCGACGGTGTTGATTAGCGTATTTTTGTTGGTTTTCTTGGGCCGTGTGCAAGTTTCGTTGGACTTCTGACAGGGTGTCAGCAAACTCCTGAGTTAACTGGAGGGAGACCGGGTTGTCAATCCCTTCAGGGTGAGTTAAAGATTCCCCTAGCACATCTAGAGGAGACTTAGGGACTCTACCCAGGCTGAGTTCAAAAGGAGTTTTGCCCGTTGACGCGTGCACCGCACTGTTGACCGCAAACTGAATTTGAGGCAACAGGTCATCCCAATTATCTTGTTTTTGGTTAATATATGCTCTCAGCACCTCCTGCAGAACTCGGTTAGTTCTTTCAGTCTGCCCATCAGTCTGAGGGTGGTTTGCTGTGCTGAGCAGCTGTTTGACTCCCATTAACCCCATTAAAGCTCTCCAGAACTTAGAGGTGAATTTTGAGTCTCTGTCTGAGATGATATTAGAAGGGAGCCCATGTTGGCATACTACATGGTTGTAAAACTGTCTCGCTGTTTCGAGTGCAGTCACTTTGACAGTTGTGGGGATAAAAATGACCATTTTTGTCAGTTTATCCACGACTACCAGTATTGAATCATGCCCGTTGGCAGTTCTTGGTAGTGAGACCACCCAGTCCATGGATATAGTTTCCCAGCGTCCCGCTGGGATGGGTAGCGGTTGCAAGAGACCTCCGGGTGGTGTGTGCCGAGACTTATTTCTCTGACACTGGTCACAGGACTTGACATATTTCAAGACCTCCCGGGGTAACCCCTCCCAATGATAATGTTTTGCCAGTTTGCCAACAGTTTTGGCCTGCCCCAAATGTCCACCCAGGAGACTGTCATGAGCTTGACTCAGTAAGAGAGACCTTATTTCCAAGTTATTAGGAATGACCAGCTTCAGCCTGCCTGAAGTGGTTTCAGTCACCCAGACCCCTCCCTTGAGCTTATACCCGAGTGCAGTAGCACGACACACACCAGTAGTGGGGCTGGGCTCAAATGTTGGGTCAGAAAGGTAGGCTTTCCTAAGTTGTTCAAGGAAGGACTTTTTCACCTTTAGTGAAGTGAGTGCACACAGGACTTTATCTACAGCATGCTGACTAAAGTTCCTTTCTTGCAAGTCAGGTCTTCTAGAGAGTGCATCAGCAGGATTCAACTTCCCTGGTTTGTAGTCGATCTGGACTTGGAACTGCTCCAGCATCTGGCTCCAGCGGTTCTCCCTCCTCGACAGCTTGGACTTCTTCTGAAAGTGGGTCAGAGCTAGATGATCTGTAATCACCTTAAAAGCTTTACCATGTAAGTATGCTCTCCACTGTTTGAGTACATGAATGATAGCTAGCAGCTCTTTATCATGCACTGAGTAATTAATCTCCGCTGGATTAAATTTCATAGACTCATACAACACAGGATGCCACTCCTGCCGTACCTTACCATCCTTTGTGGTTTTGTCAGCAGGCTGCAACAAAATAGCACCCATGGCAAAATCAGAGGCATCAGTAACCACCTGCACCGGTTTGCTGGGGTCATACACGGCTAGCACTGGGGCAGAACAAAGGGCATCTTTAAGGGTCTGGAAGGCAGCCTGCTGCTCTTCCCCCCACACATACCCGATGTCTTTCTTAGTAAGGTCAGTCAGTTTACTGGCCTTTGTGGAATAATTCTCAATAAATCTCCTATAGTAGTTAGCCAACCCGAGGAAGGATCTAACTTCAGAGACAGACTGTGGTACTGGCCAGTCCCTTATGGTCTGGACTTTCTTAGGATCCACACTGATGCCCTCTTTACTGACAACGTGGCCTAAGAATTCAATACTTTCCTTAAAGAAATCACACTTGCTCATTTTAGCATACAAGTGATTTTTCCGCAGAGTGTCCAGCACTTTCTTTAAGTGTTCAGTGTGCTGAGCTTCATCTTTAGAGAAAATTAAAATATCATCCAGGAAAACTTGCACAAACTTATCCAAATAAGGTCTGAAAATGTCATTCATAGCACCCATAAAGGTAGCAGGAGCATTAGTCAGTCCAAATGGCATCACGTTGAACTCATAGTGTCCATAACGTGTGCGGAAAGCAGTCTTGTGTTCATCCCCCTCAGCAATTCTGATTTGATGATAACCACTCTTGAGATCTATCTTACTGAACACCTTAGCGCCAGACAGGGTATCAAGCAAGTCCTCGATTCTGGGTAAAGCATACTTGTTCTTTACTGTAATTCTGTTCAGGGCTCTGTAATCCACACACATCCGCATACTGCCATCCTTTTTCTTAACAAATAGGATAGGTGCGCCGTACGGTGATTTACTGGGAGAAATGTAACCATTTTCCTCCAGCTCTGCAATCTGTGTTTTCAACTCCTCGCTCTCCAAATAAGACAAGCCATAAGTGCGTTGCCAGGGTGGCTGGCTACCAGGTAATAGATCAATCCTATGATCTACTTCCCTTTTAGGGGGTAGTCCTGGAGGCATGTTAAACACATCAGTGTACTGAGCAACAATTTTTGCAGCAGTAGGGTGCTCCGGAGGGCTTACCTTTTTCTCAACCACTTCTTCAGGTTGAGGAGGTACCTCTCTTAGCAGCAGACAGAACATTCTGTCTTCCTTCTGGTTCCAGCTTTTGACGAACTCCATTGCATTCAGCAACTTGCATCCTTCTGGAAGCCTCTTCTTTTCCTTCATTTGCCATCCACACAGGACAAGAGGAAGAGCACTGGTGGGTGCCAAGTCAGTCTGCCCATCACTGGCTCCTCTCACTTTAACTGTACCTCTGCTCCAACACACTTCAGCTTGATGTCTATTAAGCCAGGACCTGCCTAGCACGAGATCATAAAAGCCAGTGTTGAGTACCTCAAATGTAAGCGTTTCAGTTAGAACTGCAATGCCAGAACCTAACTGGACCTCAATAGGCTTGGTTATAACTCCTCCCGGGATACTTGAGGCATCTCCAAGGAATATTTTTCTATTCCCTTGGGTGACAGTAGGCAGCCTTAGCCGCTTAACTAAGTCCTTGTGAATAAAAGTATGTGACGCCCCTCCGTCAACAAATGCCCTCACCTTCCTACCTGCAATCATGCAATGCAGTAGGATAGGGGGGACTGTCTTTTCCTGACTTTCGCATTGTTCTCCTGACGTAGCAAAGAAATGTTGGACATCAGGTGGAACAAGAGCATCCAGAGTGTGCACTCTCTGGACGTCTATATTACTGATGGTCTCCTTTATCTGTTTGTCAGGCATGCATAGTGAATCCAGTTCAGCAGGACCCATAATACCTGCTACGAGGGCAGCTAGTGACGACTCACTATCTCTAGCATCCTCACAGTCAGTAGACTGGATTACTGACTGTTGCTGTCTTTTAAAGGCTGGTCTTTTCTCTCGACCTTAGGCAGGTGCTTGACCGGACACTGTTCTCTGTAGTGGCCTTTCTGCTGACAATGGTAGCAAGTAGATTTTGCTGAGGCTGGTCTCGGCTTAGTCCTACCACCACCCCTTCCATAGCCACCTCGAGAGGGACCACCTCTACCTCTAGACTGAATAGCATTGTACTCATACTCATATTCATCACCCTGATTATCCTCAGCCTGGTCTCCTTCAACTGCATTGTAGGAACCGTGGGGCTTTTTGACAATCTTAGACACCAAAGCGTTACTCTGGCGCTTGTGATTGAACTGCTGCTGATCCCAGGCGTCAGCATCCTGGATCAAGTCAGCCAGTTTCTCATACTTTTTCTCAGCAAAATGACCAGAGACCTCGGATTTCAAGCCATACCTGAAGTATGCTATCCTATACCGTTCTGGCAAATCAGGCTGCTTCATCATGTTCTCTTGGAACTTTTGAGCAAACTCAGCAACTGAAGTGGTCTGCTTCAGTGTCAGGGAGATCATCGCATAGATAGCTTTCTCCTGCTGGTTGATGACATCAAACTTCTCATGCAACTTCTCGACAAACTCTACCCACGTAGGGTCACCGAGTTGCCGAGCCTTACGCTCTTCCTTCCAGTAAAGCCACCAGTCTGCGGCACTGCCTTTCAGTAGCGCACCGGTGTGCCTGACCTTCTCGTAATCTTGCAGTTCTGGGTAGTTCTCCAGCCACTGCTCAACATCCGCGAGAAACTTGATCAGGTAATATTTTCTGTTTCCCTCAGGATCATAGTCCTGGGGAGGTTTCGGCTTGGGCTTACTAGGCCCTCGGCCACCACCACTAGTGGTGTGAGACCCCAGTTGGTCTCTGTCCCGGAGTAGGGACATTATGATTCTTTTGTCCTCCTGCTGGGACTGATACATGGTCGCCATTTGCGACTGCATCTGAACGAACAATGCTCCCAAGTCTACATTTTGGGGTGGTAGATTAGCAAATGCAGCAGCAGCATTGGCATCTACTCGCTGAGTAGTGTCCTCAACAATCCCTCTTGCTCCTGCAGCAGCAATTCCTGCCGCATTCAGCCGGTCACGTATTTGACCTAGGGGTACATTGAGTTGTACGGCAGGAGGTGGGTTCAGAACATTGGCCCTTGATGCCATAAGTTCTTCAACAGTGCGCTCGTCAGCTGGCTGTCCTTCCCTCCTTTGTATATCTTCAGCGGCCTTTGCTACTTGTTCAGCTTCTAGTCTGGCTATCTCCTCCTCAGCTTGCTGAGCTGCGACTGAGGCAATAGCAGCTGCCTCATCTGCAGCCTCCCTAGCTGCAGTATCCGCTACTGCTTCCGAATAGGTACGGTTTCCCGCTACATGGCTTTCCGCCTGGTTTTCGACATTCTCGTTATCCTGGTTCTCCATGTCTCGGGAGTTGCTAGTTTGAGACCTTGTCCTTACCATACAAAGAAGACTGTGATAACTGCTCCGATACCACTGAAATGAATCGACTTACCAAATAGGCGATTAACAATTAATAAAGATCTTTATATCAGCAAGTAATCTTGATGGTAATTTCCGTTAACTGGTTAAACGGCAAAGGACAATACACTAGCAGTGAATAATACTCGTAAGTCAAATGCGAGTAAACTAGCATCAATAATGCAAATCAGTAAACTCATACATAAGCAAGGTTAGAAGACAGTGCGTATCAATGGCTTCTCGCCTTGGATTCAGATCTCTCTCAGTAAGCTGTACAAGAGAGTTGGCCTCGTTTCCGAATGCCGAACTCGAGAGCAATGCCTAGCATATGTACATGGAATGAGTTTACTGTTCAACGGTCAGTGCGATGGCACCGCCTACCCGGGAGTTAACCACGTTGGTAGGACCTCGGTTAACCAAATCCACCGCCATCTCCCATCATCCCGAATAGCCATCCATCATAGGGATGTCATCTGGCTATTCATCTAGCATATCGCACTTAGATGCATATCAAGGCAGTTCGCTGCTACCGAGTACGGAAGTCAGCTTGCTGTCAAAGAATGTGTCAGCAAGCTGACTTATATAGACTTTCAGCCTGCTGCTTTTGACTGAGTCAGCAAACTAATAATTATGTAAAGTCCAGCAGACTGACTATTAACTAAAGTTCAGCAGGCTGAACTTAATTAACTATTATATTTATATGAATATTATATCCACTAATATACTGATTCATTACACTCAGCGAGTAAATGCCAATGCTGCAGCTGCATTTGCTAGACTACCACCCCAGAGTGTAGACTTGGGAGCATTGTTCGTTCAAATGCAGTCGCAAATGGCGACCATGTTTTAGTCCCAACTGGAGGACAAAAGAATCATAATGTCTCTGCTGCGGGACAGATACCAACTGAGTTCTCAAACCATAGGTGGTGGTGGCAGAGGGCCTAGTAAGCCCAAGCCGAAACCTCCCAAGGACTATGATCCAGAGGGAAACAGAAAATATTACCTGATCAAGTTTCTCGCGGATGTTGAGCAGTGGCTGGAGAACTACCCAGAACTGCAAGATTACGAGAAGGTCAGGCACACCGGTGCGCTATTGAAATGAATCGACTTACCGAATAGGCGATTAACAATTAATAAAGATCTTCATATCAGCAAGTAGTCTTTATGGATTTTCCGTTAACTGATTAACGGCAAAAGGACAACACACTAGCAGTGAACAACACTCGTAAGTCAAATGCGAGTAAACCAGCATCAATCATGCAATCAGTAAACTCATACATGTCGTGCGTTACGAGGTCGAGTGCGCACCATAGGCATTCGCAACACATCATAGGCCAGCAGGCTTTGCTGGAATGGAGTCTATAATACATGTGGCGTTATAGGCAAAAAGGGAGTCAAGTCGAAAATGTTTTAAGGAAGGGATGTGTACTCTCCAGTGTGAGCATCTCAAGACTGTAATCTGGTAGGAAAACAACTAATAAAGTATGGCCCAAAAGATCACTGGAAGCACATCATGATCTTCAGAGTAGTCCTATGGCAAGGGTTTAAGCTGTGACTTTGCTCACCACTTGTGAAGTTCTTCAAGTGACTGGAAGCCTGGAGGGCTTGCTCCTCACAAGAGAGTAACCAAGTGGTCCTGAAAACACAAGAGATATAAGTGTGAGCGTTACTGATAATCTCTGTTACTTACACCTGGCATAATGGACTTCTAAAAGATGTCTCTTCTAGGGACATCTCTAGTACTTATACTCCTGGAAATCCGGCGGGGTATGCGGCGGATCCGATGCATGTAGTCACTCTAGGAGGCTCTCCTATGTCCACTAATGTGTACAAGGCATGTACTAGCACTCCTATAGGCTAAGCATAACTCAAACCAATCAAAGCAAGGTGCGTAGGATATGCTACGTGGTCCTCATTGGCCGAGCTTACCTTGGGTGATTCTACCTAGATAGCGCCTCAAAAGTGGTTCTGGAAATTGAGGAAGCTTCCTCTAGGAGTAGGTGATGCAGTCACCAAGTTATAGCCTCAATGATGCACATATACTACGGAAATGCAAAGCTTATGTAGGCTAAGGGGCTCGCGGATTTGTGCGCACAAAGCTTGGGGTCACGAAGAGCCAACAATGTCACCTTTGGGGACATTGAGTCACAAATTAGGCCTTGGGAAAGTTCCGCTAGGGACCGGTAGGTGACGCGGACTAGATCGCACCTATCTCGCTCGATACTTGACCAAATGACGCGAAATTGGTGTCATTCGGAAGATGCTTTGACGCGCTACACGTTGGTAACTTGGAAATGTAGAAAAGGTCAACATACGGATGCATAAAGTCAACGCAAAGTCGGCCTTCCTAGGTTGATGTTCCGCACATGTGGAGCTTGGTTTTTGTACGACAACCTCGACTCAATAAATCATGACAACTGTCGTGCGTTACAAGGTTGAGTGCGCACCATAGGCATAAGCAACACATCATAGGCCAGCAGGCTTTGCTGCAATGGAGTCTATAATACATGTGGCGTTATAGCCAAAAAGGGAGTCAAGTCGAAAATGTTTTAATTCCCCCCCCAGCTCTCAGCCTCTAGCTGATTGGCTGTGTACGCTGCCTAAGGCTAGCTCAGCGCAGTCTCCGCAGAAGCAGTCTCCCGCTGGCACGCGGGCTGCCGGAGACTAGACATGAGCCGTGTGCGTGCGGCGGCCGTAAATGGGTGACGACTGGGCGGCCTGCTGTTGGTGCGGGCCACCTTGGGAGAAGGTGACCCGGAGGGACCGTCGCCAGCGATGTGGCTGCGAGGGACGCTGGCGCGCGGAGCTGTAGGGGCCAGCATCACAAAATGCGCCTCGAAAGAAGACTGAGCGTCGTCGCCAGCTGAGAGGGGCCGGAAGGGCGGAGTGCGGCGGCGGTCTCGAGTGTTGTCGTATGGCGGCGTGTCCCCGCGGGCCCGCGTGTCGTCGTAAGGAGGTGTGCGATCCCTGTCGTCATAGGGCGGCATGACGGAGCGGGCGCGCGTCTCGCGGAGGAGAGTCACCTCTCGCGTCTCGCAAAGGGGTGTGAGCGATCGGGAGCGGCTCGTCTCGCGGAGAGGAGTGGTCTCTCGAGCGGGTCCGATGGTTGGCCAAGTGCGATGTGCGTAGGTCAGTTGGGCGCAGATAGACGGGGTCGTGCGGTGTGGCTCGCGGACGCTGAGCCTGGGCGCTGGCTGCTGTATGGAGTGTGTGCCAGCGCTAGAGGAGGCCGCGGCAGCCCGGCTTGTCGCAAACAAATGTGCGATGCGGCAACACTCGTGGCTTGTCGAGCAGTCGTGTGACACTGGACGGCTGGGTCCAGCGGTGTCGGTGCGAGCCCTGCTGGGCCAGTCGTGTGTCATGGGCTGGCTGGGTGCGCTGAAGCCGGGCGGGCCAATAGGTGCACGCTGCCTGCGTGCCGTAGGCGCAGCTGGCGGGGGCTCCTCCGGTGGCGCCGCGCTTAGTACCTCGACGGATGCCTCTGGCAGTCGCTCCCACTGCGTCTCTGTAATGAATCAGTATATTAGTGGATATAATATTCATTTAAACATAATAGTTAATTAAGTTCAGCCTGCTGAACTTTAGTTAATAGTCAGTCTGCTGGACTTTACATAATTATCAGTTTGCTGACTCAGTCAAAAGCAGCAGGCTGAAAGTCCATATAAGTCAGCTTGCTGACACATTCTTTGACAGCAAGCTGACTTCCGTACTCGATAGCAGCGAACTGCCTTGATATGCATCTAAGTGCGATATGCTAGATGAATAGCCAGATGACATCCCTATGATGGATGGCTATTCGGGATGATGGGAGATGGCGGTGGATTTGGTTAACCGAGGTCCTACCAACGTGGTTAACTCCCGGGTAGGCGGTGCCATCGCACTGACCGTTGAACAGTAAACTCATTCCATGTACATATGCTAGGCATTGCTCTCGAGTTCGGCATTCGGAAACGAGGCCAACTCTCTTGTACAGCTTACTGAGAGAGATCTGAATCCAAGGCGAGAAGCCATTGATACGCACTGTCTTCTAACCTTGCTTATGTATGAGTTTACTGATTTGCATTATTGATGCTAGTTTACTCTCATTTGACTGACGAGTATTATTCACTGCTAGTGCGTTGTCCTTTTGCCGTTAAACGGTTAACGGAAAGTACCATAAAGATTACTTGCTGATATAAAGATCTTTATTAATTGTTGATCGCCTATTTTGTGAGACGATTCATTTCAGTGGTATCGGAGTGATTATCACAGTCTTCTTTGTATGGTAAGGACAAGATCTCAAACTAGCAACTCCCGAGACATGGAGAACCAGGATAACGAGAATGTCGAAAACCAGGCGGAAAGCCATATAGCCATATAGCCATATATAAGTCGATTCATTTCAGTGGTATCGGAGCAGTTATCACAGTCTTCTTTGTATGGTAGCGGATACTGCAGCTAGGGAGGCTGCAGATGAGGCAGCTGCTATTGCCTCAATCGCAGCCCAGCAAGCTGAGGAGGAGATAGCCAGACTAGAAGCTGAACAAGTAGCAAAGGCCGCTGAAGATATACAAAGGAGGGAAGGACAGCCAGCTGACGAGCGCACTGTTGAAGAACTTATGGCATCAAGGGCCAATGTTCTGAACCCACCTCCTGCCGTACAACTCAATGTACCCCTAGGTCAAATACGTGACCGGCTGAATGCGGCAGGAATTGCTGCTGCAGGAGCAAGAGGGATTGTTGAGGACACTACTCAGCGAGTAGATGCCAATGCTGCTGCTGCATTTGCTAATCTACCACCCCAAAATGTAGACTTGGGAGCATTGTTCGTTCAGATGCAGTCGCAAATGGCGACCATGTATCAGTCCCAGCAGGAGGACAAAAGAATCATAATGTCCCTACTCCGGGACAGAGACCAACTGGGGTCTCACACCACTAGTGGTGGTGGCCGAGGGCCTAGTAAGCCCAAGCCGAAACCTCCCCAGGACTATGATCCTGAGGGAAACAGAAAATATTACCTGATCAAGTTTCTCGCGGATGTTGAGCAGTGGCTGGAGAACTACCCAGAACTGCAAGATTACGAGAAGGTCAGGCACACCGGTGCGCTACTGAAAGGCAGTGCCGCAGACTGGTGGCTTTACTGGAAGGAAGAGCGTAAGGCTCGGCAACTCGGTGACCCTACGTGGGTAGAGTTTGTCGAGAAGTTGCATGAGAAGTTTGATGTCATCAACCAGCAGGAGAAAGCTATCTATGCGATGATCTCCCTGACACTGAAGCAGACCACTTCAGTTGCTGAGTTTGCTCAAAAGTTCCAAGAGAACATGATGAAGCAGCCTGATTTGCCAGAACGGTATAGGATAGCATACTTCAGGTATGGCTTGAAATCCGAGGTCTCTGGTCATTTTGCTGAGAAAAAGTATGAGAAACTGGCTGACTTGATCCAGGATGCTGACGCCTGGGATCAGCAGCAGTTCAATCACAAGCGCCAGAGTAACGCTTTGGTGTCTAAGATTGTCAAAAAGCCCCACGGTTCCTACAATGCAGTTGAAGGAGACCAGGCTGAGGATAATCAGGGTGATGAATATGAGTATGAGTACAATGCTATTCAGTCTAGAGGTAGAGGTGGTCCCTCTCGAGGTGGCTATGGAAGGGGTGGTGGTAGGACTAAGCCGAGACCAGCCTCAGCAAAATCTACTTGCTACCATTGTCAGCAGAAAGGCCACTACAGAGAACAGTGTCCGGTCAAGCACCTGCCTAAGGTCGAGAGAAAAGACCAGCCTTTAAAAGACAGCAACAGTCAGTAATCCAGTCTACTGACTGTGAGGATGCTAGAGATAGTGAGTCGTCACTAGCTGCCCTCGTAGCAGGTATTATGGGTCCTGCTGAACTGGATTCACTATGCATGCCTGACAAACAGATAAAGGAGACCATCAGTAATATAGACGTCCAGAGAGTGCACACTCTGGATGCTCTTGTTCCACCTGATGTCCAACATTTCTTTGCTACGTCAGGAGAACAATGCGAAAGTCAGGAAAAGACAGTCCCCCCTATCCTACTGCATTGCATGATTGCAGGTAGGAAGGTGAGGGCATTTGTTGACGGAGGGGCGTCACATACTTTTATTCACAAGGACTTAGTTAAGCGGCTAAGGCTGCCTACTGTCACCCAAGGGAATAGAAAAATATTCCTTGGAGATGCCTCAAGTATCCCGGGAGGAGTTATAACCAAGCCTATTGAGGTCCAGTTAGGTTCTGGCATTGCAGTTCTAACTGAAACGCTTACATTTGAGGTACTCAACACTGGCTTTTATGATCTCGTGCTAGGCAGGTCCTGGCTTAATAGACATCAAGCTGAAGTGTGTTGGAGCAGAGGTACAGTTAAAGTGAGAGGAGCCAGTGATGGGCAGACTGACTTGGCACCCACCAGTGCTCTTCCTCTTGTCCTGTGTGGATGGCAAATGAAGGAAAAGAAGAGGCTTCCAGAAGGATGCAAGTTGCTGAATGCAATGGAGTTCGTCAAAAGCTGGAACCAGAAGGAAGACAGAATGTTCTGTCTGCTGCTAAGAGAGGTACCTCCTCAACCTGAAGAAGTGGTTGAGAAAAAGGTAAGCCCTCCGGAGCACCCTACTGCTGCAAAAATTGTTGCTCAGTACACTGATGTATTTAATATGCCTCCAGGACTACCCCCTAAGAGGGAAGTAGATCATAGGATTGATCTATTACCTGGGAGTCAGCCACCTTGGCAACGCACGTATGGCTTGTCTTATGTGGAGAGCGAGGAGTTGAAAACACAGATTGCAGAGCTTGAGGAAAATGGTTATATTTCTCCCAGTAAATCACCTTACGGCGCACCCATCCTATTTGTTAAGAAAAAGGATGGCAGTATGCGGATGTGTGTGGATTACAGAGCCCTGAACAGAATTACAGTAAAGAACAAGTATGCTTTACCCAGAATCGAGGACTTGCTTGATACCCTGTCTGGCGCTAAGGTGTTCAGTAAGATAGATCTCAAGAGTGGTTATCATCAAATCAGAATTGCTGAGGGGGATGAACACAAGACTGCTTTCCGCACACGTTATGGACACTATGAGTTCAACGTGATGCCATTTGGACTGACTAATGCTCCTGCTACCTTCATGGGTGCTATGAATGACATTTTCAGACCTTATTTGGATAAGTTTGTGCAAGTTTTCCTGGATGATATTTTAATTTTCTCTAAAGATGAAGCTCAGCACACTGAACACTTAAAGAAAGTGCTGGACACTCTGCGGAAAAATCACTTGTATGCTAAAATGAGCAAGTGTGATTTCTTTAAGGAAAGTATTGAATTCTTAGGCCACGTTGTCAGTAAAGAGGGCATCAGTGTGGATCCTAAGAAAGTCCAGACCATAAGGGACTGGCCAGTACCACAGTCTGTCTCTGAAGTTAGATCCTTCCTCGGGTTGGCTAACTACTATAGGAGATTTATTGAGAATTATTCCACAAAGGCCAGTAAACTGACTGACCTTACTAAGAAAGACATCGGGTATGTGTGGGGGGAAGAGCAGCAGGCTGCCTTCCAGACCCTTAAAGATGCCCTTTGTTCTGCCCCAGTGCTAGCCGTGTATGACCCCAGCAAACCGGTGCAGGTGGTTACTGATGCCTCTGATTTTGCCATGGGTGCTATTTTGTTGCAGCCTGCTGACAAAACCACAAAGGATGGTAAGGTACGGCAGGAGTGGCATCCTGTGTTGTATGAGTCTATGAAATTTAATCCAGCGGAGATTAATTACTCAGTGCATGATAAAGAGCTGCTAGCTATCATTCATGTACTCAAACAGTGGAGAGCATACTTACATGGTAAAGCTTTTAAGGTGATTACAGATCATCTAGCTCTGACCCACTTTCAGAAGAAGTCCAAGCTGTCGAGGAGGGAGAACCGCTGGAGCCAGATGCTGGAGCAGTTCCAAGTCCAGATCGACTACAAACCAGGGAAGTTGAATCCTGCTGATGCACTCTCTAGAAGACCTGACTTGCAAGAAAGGAACTTTAGTCAGCATGCTGTAGATAAAGTCCTGTGTGCACTCACTTCACTAAAGGTGAAAAAGTCCTTCCTTGAACAACTTAGGAAAGCCTACCTTTCTGACCCAACATTTGAGCCCAGCCCCACTACTGGTGTGTGTCGTGCTACTGCACTCGGGTATAAGCTCAAGGGAGGGGTCTGGGTGACTGAAACCACTTCAGGCAGGCTGAAGCTGGTCATTCCTAATAATTTGGAAATAAGGTCTCTCTTACTGAGTCAAGCTCATGACAGTCTCCTGGGTGGACATTTGGGGCAGGCCAAAACTGTTGGCAAACTGGCAAAACATTATCATTGGGAGGGGTTACCCCGGGAGGTCTTGAAATATGTCAAGTCCTGTGACCAGTGTCAGAGAAATAAGTCTCGGCACACACCACCCGGAGGTCTCTTGCAACCGCTACCCATCCCAGCGGGACGCTGGGAAACTATATCCATGGACTGGGTGGTCTCACTACCAAGAACTGCCAACGGGCATGATTCAATACTGGTAGTCGTGGATAAACTGACAAAAATGGTCATTTTTATCCCCACAACTGTCAAAGTGACTGCACTCGAAACAGCGAGACAGTTTTACAACCATGTAGTATGCCAACATGGGCTCCCTTCTAATATCATCTCAGACAGAGACTCAAAATTCACCTCTAAGTTCTGGAGAGCTTTAATGGGGTTAATGGGAGTCAAACAGCTGCTCAGCACAGCAAACCACCCTCAGACTGATGGGCAGACTGAAAGAACTAACCGAGTTCTGCAGGAGGTGCTGAGAGCATATATTAACCAAAAACAAGATAATTGGGATGACCTGTTGCCTCAAATTCAGTTTGCGGTCAACAGTGCGGTGCACGCGTCAACGGGCAAAACTCCTTTTGAACTCAGCCTGGGTAGAGTCCCTAAGTCTCCTCTAGATGTGCTAGGGGAATCTTTAACTCACCCTGAAGGGATTGACAACCCGGTCTCCCTCCAGTTAACTCAGGAGTTTGCTGACACCCTGTCAGAAGTCCAACGAAACTTGCACACGGCCCAAGAAAACCAACAAAAATACGCTAATCAACACCGTCGGGAACTGACATTTTCCAAGGGGGATTTAGTCAAACTGCATTCTCAGCACCTGTACCTCCCTGGTGTGGTCAAGAAAAAGCTTGGCCCTGTCTGGGTCGGTCCATATTCGGTGGTCCGTCGTGTCGGTCAGAATGCTTACAAACTGAACATGTCAGCTGAATACAAGGGGCACCCGGTCTTTAATGTCTCCTTCCTGGAACCGTACATCAAAGGTGATACACTGTTCACAGGTCGGTTCCCTGTCCAACCGGGACCGGTCCCCGCTGTCCGGGACGGCGACCCTGAGGAATATGAGGTCGATGAGATTTTAGACGCTCGCTCGGTCCGTCGATCGTCTAAATATGTCATGAAATACCTCATTCGATGGAAGGGTTACGATGCCTCTGGGGACACTTGGGAGTTTAAGGACCACTTGACCAATGCCAAAGGGGCGTTGACACGGTTCCACCTTCGGGCCGCTGGAGTCCCTCCATAACTGTCATTTCAGTTGACACGGGAAGGTGACAGGCGGTCCTGTCTCCATTTAAGTTGGAGGGGAAAATATATGACAGTTAGTGAGCGAGAGCGATAAAAACACACTCATACGTTTATGTGTAGCGCATCGCAACTACGTCAACTTTTAGCAATCATCCTGTAAGGTAAACAGCAGCGAAGCCACTATACTAAATACTAACATACTTCCTGCAATCCCTATGACAAAGGTCCATATCCTACTAACTTGTGCCCTGGTTACATGTGCAGGATGGCGCCCACCACACAAAAGGAGGACAGAAAGCGCAAGGCAGAAGAAGCCAGGAGGACAATGGAGCAATACCAGAAGGAGCTGGCGGCGACGTCCCTCACCAGGAGAGAACAAGAAAGGGTCCGCAAACAACAAGAGGCGGCAGAAGAGGCACAGAGGAAGAAGGATCAGGAAGCGGAAAACCTCAGGAAGGCTGAGGAGGAGAGACAGAAGAAACAGCAAGAAGAAGCGGCAGCGGCAGAAGAGGAGAAAAGAAAAAAGATTGAAGCGGACAGACAGAAGAGCTTGGCCACTTACAGGTATACTGTGGTGGGTGGCCAAAACTTCGATAACCTGAAGGAAGCATTGCTGGCAGCCCAGGAGATCAACAGGCTGGAACAGACAACACTGCTACAGAAGGAAGGAGCTACAGCACTGGACAGGTACATCGAGACACACACCGGCGTGGTCCTTTACGAAGATTATGCTAAGATGGTGGGCTATACAGCAGAGCAGGCCCGGTATCTCGCAGATGATTCAGAGGACAAGCCGGTCCCCATACCGGGAATAGTGGGAGATCAGAGACTCATCCGGATGGTGAGCATGCGGCCCGATAGCTTTAAGGATACGGTATTCTACCTCACACTCCTGCCAGCTTACAATGAAGTTGAGAGAAGGAGCTGGGAGTACTTGGCCAGGGAAGCAGGACAGCAGATGTTCTCTCCCCACTGGTTCCCGTGTAAACTGAGGAAGGCTGAGCACGGACCCCAGTACTACCAGCAGCCAACAGACTGGAGGTGGATGACCGTCACAAATAAGAAGCAGGAGTGTGACCGAGCCCAACCGGATGACTTCCACTATGGCCTAGACGGCTATCTCATCCTACCACCTCACATTGCCCCTTGGGACCCCAGGCTGAATGGATGCCTGAGCAATATGAATGCAGAGACCAAGGAACATAGGAGGAGGGGAAGAGAGTACTTCTCTAAGGGAAAGCATGCCTTTGTCAAATGGGCAAAGAATGCAGGCCGGATAGATATCAGTAGGCTGAAGGCCAAGCAACCTCCAGCGCGCCCTAAGAAAGGGAGGTCGGTAGACTACTCCATGTCTACTAGGGAGCAGGACGACTTAGTGGACGAGACCCCTACTCTCTCCGAGGAGGAGGATGAGGAGGATGAGGAAGAAGAACAAGGCAGAGGAGAAGCATCAGCAGCAGGTACTCAGGATACCCAGGGACAGGCAGTGGCACTTCCTAAAGAACCACGATCAGGTGTGTGGAATGTGATCCCCGTTATGGCGACAACTGGACCCCGCGCTCGCTCCCCCAGCCCACCTGCCCAAGCAGGGGAAGAAGCTGATCTGACGGTACTGGGCAGCAGACACAGACAGAAATCCCCAGAGGACAGGGGTGCCAGAAGAGGGACACGCGGGTGGGCCAGAGGTATGCCAGCCTCCCCCTCCGCTCAGGGGCATGTACCTCTAGCCAATGTATTTCAGCATCCTACTGGAATGCCTGTCTATGTGGGAATCAACACCCAAGTGGTTGAAGAGCAGGCCACCATCCTCCGTTCTCCTCGAGGGCCAACTTTAGAGCAAACAGGGTTCTTTAGAAGGCCAGCTGACAGACCTAGAGGGCTGTCCAGATCTAGGTCCAGATCTCCGTCTCCTGACCCTGAAGCCCCAGGAACAACCCCTTAAGGTGACACGCTGAAGAGGCAGTCAGTAAGGGAGGCTGGTCAGGTTCAGTTCCCTTATTTAAAATTTCTGCAGTTTAATGTTGTCGAGGCGACAACAAGTTAAGTTGGAGGGATTGTAATGAATCAGTATATTAGTGGATATAATATTCATTTAAATATAATAGTTAATTAAGTTCAGCCTGCTGAACTTTAGTTAATAGTCAGTCTGCTGGACTTTACATAATTATCAGTTTAATGACTCAGCCAAAAGCAGCAGGCTGAAGTCAACTTAAGTCAGCTTGCTGACACATTCTTTGACAGCCAGCTGACTTCCGTGCTCGGTAGCAGCGAACTGCCTTGATATGCATCTAAGTACGACCTGCTAGATGAATGGCCAGATGACATCCCCATGATGGATGGCTATTCGGGATGATGGGAGATGGCGGTGGATTTGGTTAACCGAGGTCCTACCAACGTGGTTAACTCCCGGGTAGGCGGTGCCATCGCACTGACCGTTGAACAGTAAACTCATTCCATGTACATATGCTAGGCATTGCTCTCGAGTTCGGCATTCGGAAACGAGGCCAACTCTCTTGTACAGCTTACTGAGAGAGATCTGAATCCAAGGCGAGAAGCCATTGATACGCACTGTCTTCTAACCTTGCTTATGTATGAGTTTACTGATTTGCATCATTGATGCTACTTTACTCGCATTTGACTTACGAGTATTATTCCCTGCTAGTGTATTGTCCTTTGCCGTTTAAGCAGTTAACGGAAATACCATAAAGACTACTTGCTGATATAAAGATCTTTATTAATTGTTAATCGCTTATTTGGTAAGTCGATTCATTTCAGTCTCCTCCTCACTCTTGAGGGACAGGTCGTCGGATCTGCCAGGTTAAGCTGCCTGCCGCATGGCCGCGTCTTCGGATGCCGTGGTGCGAGGCCAGGTCTCGCCGGTCTGATGCGAGGCGTTGTGAGGGGGCGGCTGAGAGTCCATACTGTATTGAATGGCCACACCAACAGGTACGTCGTGGCGAACGCGGACGTCGGTCCTCGCGGACGGTTCGCCTCGAGAGGCCGAGACCCCCTGATGAGCCGTAGGCGCTGCGACTGCACCGCGGGGAAGGGCGGCGGCAGCGATGGCTGTGCTGGCCGTGGCGAGGGCCTCAGTGGCATCATCCGCCATCTGCCGCATTATCGCGCTGTGGGCAGTGCAGATGCGGATCTGCTCCCTGGCCTGGGCTGCCGGGACATCCGCCTGCTGCTGCGGCGTGAGATGGAGCTCGGCACTAGGTAGGTCCGGCTCCTCGTTCTGTGACTCGAGCAGGTCCACCCCCACAGAGATCTCCTCGTCCTCGGGCCCGTCCTTATTGGTCTTGACCACTGGCCGGCCATCGTCTAGCCCCATGAAGCCATAAAGAGCGGATACTGCTAGGCGGCGATCGACAATGTCAAGGGGCAAGGATGCGGTGCGCGTCCCCCCTGTCCTTTAGTCGGGACGATAGAAGACGCGCTCTGTCCAGTTGTCGACCGCGGCGCCAATGGGAAAGAGCACGTCCTGCCCTAGGATCACAACGAAGGACTCGGAAGGAGTGACGAGTGCGTGCCGATGGATGGTTGTCTCGTCTACCGTGCCCGGGCGCAGAGTGAACAGTATCGCCAATCTCGTGCGACCGGCGACGGTCTCGGACGTGCCGGCGGCGATGTTAATGCGCGTCGGAGAGTCCTCCAAGTCAGCGGAAGAGAGTCCCAGCTGACAGAAGTAGCGGAGGCTGATGAGAACCGGCTGCGCTCCTGTGTCGAACATGATGCGCTGCGGCTCTTGGGTGTTGACGAACACGATCCCCTGCGAATTATCCAAAAACGCGGCGTTAGGAGTGCTGATCATCCTGCGCTCATGCGCAGAGCGCGCCGGCGTGGATCGCACCGCGGTGGCGGCATCGACCGTCGGCCTCCTGGCGGCGGTGCGCAGCGTGGCTCTGTGTGACTGGAGCATCAGCTGAGCGGCTTGCCTCGTTGCCTCCATGGAGACGCCGAGCTCTGCGAAGGAGACCGTCGGCATGCGGTGCAGTGCTAGAGAGATGACCTCGGCGCTGAGCTGTACCGTCGTCATAGGTGAAGCGAGCGCATGTGGCGTCGGCTCAGCTAAGGTCGTGGAGGGCTCTAGGATGCGGAAGGAACGGGGCAGCCGCGGTGCCTCCTCCGTCTGGCGTCCCTAGTCTGGCCCGACGCGCTTCTGCGGAACAACGGGCCGACTGGCCGGTGCGGCGAGCGTGTGCTTGCGGTTCGCGCGCCCAACTGTGGAGCGGTTGTCGAGTGGCTGCGCGCGTGCGCAGCAGGCCAGAATGGCTGCTGCTGGCGCAGCCGGCAAACTTGCCGCGCATCCTGCCGCGGGGACTGTCGCAGTGCCGTCCGCGCAGCC
>WELA01012532.1:82839-120173 GCA_009602735.1 Mesotaenium endlicherianum
ATCACTCTTGTACTTGCCAAAATCCAGAAATATATTAACTTTCAAGAAGCCATCTCTCTTTCAAGAAGCTACCACTTGTGTTCAAAGATCCTTGTCTTGAATAGATAAAGTATTCTGTTTTACTAAGTACTTTATCTATCTGTTTCACTACATGATCTGTAATCACCTTAAAGGCTTTACCATGTAAGTACGCTCTCTACTGTTTGAGCACATGAATGATAGCTAGCAGCTCTTTATCATGCACTGAGTAATTAATCTCCGTTGGATTAAATTTCATAGACACAGGATGCCACTCCTGCCGTACCTTACCATCCTTTGTGGTCTTGTCAGCAGGCTGCAACAAAATAGCACCCATGGCAAAGTCAGAGGCATCAGTAACCACCTGCACCGGTTTGCTGGGGTCATACACGGCTAGCACTGGGGCAGAACAAAGGGCATCTTTAAGGTTCTGGAAGGCAGCCTGCTGCTCTTCCCCCCACACATACCCTATGTCTTTCTTAGTAAGGTCAATCAGTTTACTGGCCTTTGTGGAATAATTCTCAATAAATCTCCTATAGTAGTTAGCCGACCCGAGGAAGGATCTAACTTCAGAGACAGATTGTGGTACCGGCCAGTCCCTTATGGTCTGGACTTTCTTAGGGTCCACACTGATGCCCTCTTTACTGACAACGTGGCCTAAGAATTCAATACTTTCGTTGAAGAAATCACACTTGCTCATTTTAGCATATAACTGATTTCTTCTCAAAATGTCCATGACTGTCTTTAAGTGTTCAGCGTGCTGAGTTTCATCTTTAGAGAAAATTAAAATATCATCTAGGAAGACTTGCACAAATTTATCCAAATAAGACCTGAAAATGTCATTCATAGCACCCATAAAGGTTGCGGGAGCATTAGTTAGTCCAAATGGCATCACGTTGAACTCGTAGTGTTCATAACGTGTGCGGAAGGCAGTCTTGTGTTCATCCCCTTCAGCAATTCTGATTTGATGATAACTACTCTTGAGATCTATGTTATTGAACACCAGACAGGGTATCAAGCAAGTCCTCGATTCTGGGTAAAGCATACTTGTTCTCTATCGTAGTTCTGTTCACGACTCTGTAATCCACACACATCCGCATACTGCCGTCCTTTTTCTTAACAAACAGGATGGGTGCGCCGTAAGGTGATTTACTGGGGGAAATATAACCATTTTTCTCAAGCTCTGCAATCTGTGTTTTCAACTCCTCGCTCTCCACATAAGACAAGCCATACGTGCGTTGCCACGGTGGCTGACTCCCCGGTAGTAAATCAATTCTACGATCTACTTCCCTCTTAGGGGGTAGTCCTGGAGGCATATTAAATACATCCGTGTACTGAGCAACGAATTTTGCAGCAGTAGGGTGCTCCGGAGGGCTTACCCTTTTCTCCACCACTTCTTCAGGTTGAGGAGGTACCTCTCTTAGCAGCAGACAGAACATTCTGTCTTCCTTCTGGTTCCAGCTTTTGACGAACTCCATTGCATTCAGCAACTTGCATCCTTCTGGAAGCCTCTTCTTTTCCTTCAGTTGCCATCCACACAGGACAAGAGGAAGAGCACTGGTGGGTGCCAAGTTAGTCTGCCCATCACTGGCTCCTATCACTTTAACTGTACCTCTGCTCCAACACACTTCAGCTTGATGTCTATTAAGCCACGACCTGCCTAGCACGAGATCATAAAAGCCAGTGTTGAGTACCTCAAATAAAAGCGTTTCAGTTAGAACTGCAATGCCAGAACCTAACTGGACCTCAATAGGCTTGGTTATAACTCCTCCCGGGATACTTGAGGCATCTCCAAGGAATATTTTTCTATTCCCTTGGGTGACAGTAGGCTGCCTTAGCCGCTTAACTAAGTCCTTGTGGATAAAAGTATGTGACGCCCCTCCGTCAACAAATGCCCTCACCTTCCTACCTGCAATCATGCAATGCAGTAGGATAGGGGGGACTGTCTTTTCCTGACTTTCGCATTGTTCTCCTGACGTAGCAAAGAAANGTCCTGACTTAGCAAAGAAATGTTGGACATCGGGTGGAACAAGAGCATCCAGAGTGTGCACTCTCTGGAGATCTATATTGCTGATGGTCTCCTTTATTTGGTTGTCAGGCATGCATAGTGAATCCAGTTCAGCAGGACCCATAATACCTGCTACGAGGGCTGCTAGTGACGACTCACTATCTCTAGCATCCTCATAGTCAGTAGACTGGATTACTGACTGTTGCTGTCTTTTAAAGGCCGGTCTTTTCTCTCAACCTTCGGAAGGTGCTTGTCTGGACACTGCTATCTGAAGTGACCTGGCTGCTGGCAATGGAAGCAAATCTATTATGCTGAGGTTGGTCTCGGCTTAGTCCTACCACCACCTCTTCCACAGCCGGCTCAAGAAAAACCACCTCTCCCTCTAAACTGCATAGCATTGTACTCATACCCATAGTTGTCAGCCTGATCATCCTCAGCCTGGTCTCCTTCAATTGCATTGTAGGAACCGTGGGACTTTTTGACAATCTTAGACAGCAAAGCATTACTCTGGCGCTTGTGATTGAACTGCTGCTGATCCCAGGCATCAGCATCCTCGATCAAGTCAGCTAGTTTCTGATACTTCTTCTCAGCGAAATGACCAGAGACTTCGGATTTCAAGCCATACCTAAAGTATGCTATCCTATACCGTTCTGGCAAGTTTGGCTGTTTCATCATGTTCTCCTGGAACTTTTGAGCAAACTCAGCAACTGAAGTGGTATGCTTCAGTGTATTTACTAATATACTGATTCATTACACTGGGATCAGCACCAGTTCTATCACAAGCGCCAGAGTAATGCTTTGGTGTCTAAGATTGTCACAAAGCCCCACGGTTCCTACAATGCAATTGAAGAAGACCAGGCTGAGGATGATGAGGGTGATGAATAAGAGTATGATGCTATACAGTCTAGAGGAAGAGGTGGTTTCTCTCGAGGCGGCTATGGAAGAGGTGGTGGTAGGACTAAGCCGAGACCAGCCTCAGCAAAATCAATTTGCTTCCATTGCCAGCAGCCAAGTCATTTCAGAGAGCAGTGTCCAGACAAGCACCTCCTAAAGGTCGAGAGAAAAGACCAGCCTCTAAAAGACAGCAACATTCAGTAATCCAGTCTACTGACTGTGAGGATGCTAGAGATAGGGAGTCGTCACTAGCTGCCCTCGTAGCAGGTATCATGGGTCCTGTTGAACTGGATTCACTATGCATGCCTGACAACCAGATAAAGGAAACCATCAGCAATATAGGTCTCTAAAGAGTGCACACTCTGGATGATCTTGTTCCACCTGATGTCCAACAAGGAGGGAGACCCGCTGGAGCGAGATGCTGGAGCAGTTTCAAGTCCAGATCGACTACAAATCAGGGAAGTTAAATCCTGCTGATGCACTTTCTAGAAGACCTGACTTGCAAGAAAGGAACTTTAGTCAGCATGATGTAGATAAAGTGTTGCGTTCACTCACTTAACTAAAGTTGGAAAAGTCCTTCCTTGAACAACTTAGGAAAGCCTACCTTTCTGATCCAACATTTGAGCCCAGCCCCACTACTGGTGTGTGTCGTGCTACTGCACTCGGGTATAAGCTTAAGGGAGGGGTCTGGGTGACTGAAACCACTTTAGGCAGGCTGAAGCTGGTCATTCCTAATAACTTGGCAATAAGGTCCCTTTCATTGAGTCAAGCACATGAGAGTTTACTGGGTGGACATTTGGGGCAGGCCAAAACTGTTGTCAAACTCACCAGACATTATCATTGGGAGGGATTACCTCGGGAGGTCTTGAATACCTTAAGTCCTGTGACCAGTGTCAAAAGAATAAATCTAGGTATACACCATCGGGGGGGCTCTTACAACCGCTGCCCATCCCAGCTGGCCACTGAGAAACAATATCCATGGACTGGGTGGTCACACTGCCACGAATTGGCAATGGGCATGATTCGATACTGGTAGTCGTGGATAAACTGACAAAAATGGTCATTTTCATCCCCACAACTGTCAAAGTAACTGCACTCGAACAGCGAGACAGTTCTACAACCATGTAGTATGCCAACGTGGGCTACCCTCTAATATAATCTCAGACAGAGTGTAGTGAAACAGATAGATAAATTACTCAGTGAAATATAATACTTTATCTATTCAAGACAAGGATCTTTGAACACAAGTGGTAGCTTCTTGAAAGAGAGATGGCTTCTTGAAAGTTAATATATTTTTGGATTTTGGCAAGTACAAGAGTGATTCTGGATTGTCTTTCTATGTTCTAGCTCTTGTTTATATACTTGCTACATAAGTAATTTCTAAGAAAGTGTATGTTGATGTGTTGGCACCCAACACATCCCAAAACTTGCCACGTCTTTCTAGGATAATGTACACATGTCCTTTTGACCTAAAAATGGCACATTTGACTTTTGCCACATGGAGTTCTTCTAGGTCTTTCCTCTAACTTCGAAAATGCCTTGGAAGGTTCAAAGGACATGAACCAAGTTACTACAGTACCTATTCACACTTGACTCCACACAATACTACTCCAAATATATTTGAAAACATTAAAATATATGCAAACTAATAATAACTCAAATCACTACACAGAGACTCAAAAGTTACCTCTAAGGTTTGGAGAGCTTTAATGGGGTTCATGGGAGTCAAACAGCTCCTCAGCACAGCAAACCACCCTCAGACTGATGGGCAGACTGAAAAAAGTAACCGAGTTCCGTAAGAGGTACTGAGAGCCTATATTAACCAAAAACAAGATAATTGGGATGACTTGTTACCCCAAATCCAGTTTGCGGTCAACAGCGCGGTGCACGCGTCAACGGGCAAGAATCCTTTTGAACTAAGCCTGGGTAGAGTCCCTAAGTCTCCTTTAGATGTCCTAGGGGAGTCTTTAATTCACCTTTGAAGGGATCCGGTCTCTCTCCAGTTAACTCGGGAGTTTGCTGACACCCTGTCAAAAGTCCAGCAGAACCTGCATAAAGCCCAAGAAAACCAACAAAAATACGCTAATCAGCACCGTCGAGAACTGACCTTTATTAAGGGCGATTTGGTCAAACTGCATTCTTAGCACCTGTACCTCCCTGGTGTGGTCAAGAAAAAGCTTGGTCGTGTCTGGGTCGGTCCATATTTGGTGGTGCGCAGTGTCGGTCAAAACGCTTACAAACTGAACATGTCAGCAGAATACAAGGGTCACCCGGTCTTTAATATCTCCTTCCTTTAACAATACATCAAAGGGGACACACTGTTCACAGGTCAGTTATTTGTCCAACCAGGACCGGTCCTCGCTGTCCGGGACGGTGACCCTGAGGAATATGAGGTTGAGGAGATTTTAGACGCGCGCTCGGTCCGTCGATCGTCTAAATATGTCATGAAGTACCTCATTCGATGGAAGGGTTACGATGCCTCTGGAGACACTTGGGAATTGAAGGACCATTTGACCAATGCCAAAGGGGCGTTGAAACGGTTCCACCTTCGGGCGGCTTGAGCCCCTCCATAACTGTCATTTCAGTTGACACGGGAAGGTGACAGTTGGTCCTGTCTCCATTTAAGTTGGAGGGGAAAATATATAACAGTTTGTGTGCAAGAGCGAGAAAGGGACACTTATGTGAACCCTAAGTGTCAGCATAGTGACAAACGGGACGGCTATGTGAATCCTAAGTGTCAGATGGGACAATGTGGCCCACATAAAGCACCTTGGGCAGAAGGAGAAAGAGCCTCGCACAGCAATACATCACTTAACGCACCTTAAAACACATTCATACGTTTATGTCTACCGCACCGCAACTACGTCAACTCCTAGCAATCACCCTGGAAGGTAACCAGAGGCGAATCCACCACACTAATACGAACTTACTTCCTGCCTGCAATTCCTATGACAAAGGTCGACATCCTACTAACTTGTTTCAGGGTTACATGTGCAGGATGGCTCCCACCACACAAAAGGAGGACAGAATGCGCAAGGCAGAAGAAGCCAAGAGGATAATGGAGCAATACCAGAAGGAGCTGGCGACGACGTCCCTCACCAGGAGAGAACAAGAAAGGGTCCGCAGGCAACAAGAGGCGGCAAAAGAAGCACAGAGGAAGAAAGATCAGAAAGCGAAAAACCTCAGGAAAGCTGAGGAGGAGAGACAGAAGAAACAACAAGAAGAAGCGGCTGAAAGGGGGAAGGGTGCGGGAAGTGCGCCCATGCACACTCACGCACCCTCACCCGCGAGTGGAAGCGTGCACGAGGACCTTTCCTAGTTGCATACACAAGGTGGAGTGGCCTGGTGGTATGCCACCCTTGCAAGAGTTAGAGGGCTACATGAGAGAGGAGTGGAAAAGAACTCACTTTATCAAGAAAAGTCGTGTACAAGATAAGAAGGTTAGACTAGACTAAGCCTTTTTACTTCCTTGTGCCTCTCATTTTATCCTTTAACTCCAAGTGTCCTCTCTAGCAAAGTACCTCCAGAACCTTCTCCTATGGCTCCTTCCATGTAGGTGACCTTTCCTAGTTGGACAAGCTAGCACACTCACACGCACACAATCACACTCTAGAATATTCTACTACGCAATCCACTAACTCCTCACGGAGTTTCTTGAAATTCCACGATCACTTTGGCACTCTACGTAATTGTACGTACTTTCTGGAACCCTCATGTTTCAATGTCCTACTTCCTGGACTCCAACCGAAATTTTCGTCACTGGACCTGTCCTTGTCACTAAATAGAATCTGTGACATTAAAAACTCACTAAAAACTTCCAAAATTCATAACTATCTCAATACTTGTCCAAATGACTTGAAATAAAGGCCAAAGTTCTTCTAAAATCACACTCTATGCATATAAAATACTAGAAAGAAACAAACTACACTTTCATAACCTTACATCATCCCCCTCCTCAAGATGCGACGTCCTCGGCGCATACTAAGCATAAGTGACGTAATATGAGGAATCGAGCTCACATATACGCTAGAAAAACACATATTCACATATATTATACAAGTTGCAGGTCTTGAACAGGCTCCAGGTTGATACTCATTACTCCAAACTTGCTCCACTTAGTGAAAGCTCCATCGCATACATTGTCTCCACACATGGCGTCTCCTTACACAAGTGCATCTTCTCTTCAACTCCTTCGTCTTGGAATAGGCCAATATCTTCATAAGGGCTGTAACATACTCCCTCCATCAACTCCACATACTTCAAAGCTGGATCCAAGGCATAATAGTCCGCCAAATCGCCAAAATACTCATTTTTCGCCCTCTTGGACAAGTGGCAGCTCCTCGTCGCGCCATGTGGCTTACTCGTGGTGCTCTTATAATTTTGACCAGATTACATCATGAACCTAAGTCCACTATGTTCCTGAACCTTCTGGTACCCTTAGCTACCTCTAGCTCTAAGCCATACTCCTTGTAGAGGTATTGCACTCTCTCACTCGTGTGCGTGACTCGTGGTGACCTCTCAAGACGCCAAGTGGCACCCCCCTGACTTTTTTTGACATTTTTAGCCTGAAAGTTGTGTAATCTACATAATATCTCCCCTTTGAACTCACTGGTATGCTTTGTTTCTCCTGATTCCAAGCCTAAGACCATGATACCAGATTGCGCCTTGCCTCACACATGTGGCTCGCACGGCAGTCCAGCAGACCGCCATGTGGCACTGTCAGGACTTAAATTAATATTTTTATAAAAAAAATTACTTTTTCTGAATCTCAACCCATAGGACTACCTCTCCACAAAATTTCAGAGTCTGAATCAAAGTCTAACACTCAAATGAGATCGTCACTTTGTGCCTCATGCTCGTAGGACGCAGACGCGCGCAACATGGATAAAGCTCCCGCGCCTACAAATGGCACATGCTTAAACCCCTGATTCTGAAACTTGACTATGACTCAAGGAAGGCCTCATACTAGGCCTCTCACATCATGTAGGACTTCTAGTGAAAATATTACCCACTCTCTCCTAAGTAGGCAAAAAGTAGCCAAAATCTGCCAACTTTAAACCTCGCGCTCGCCTACCCGTAAAACCCTCAAACATAGACAGATTTGAGTATCTTCCAAGCTCTTGCTCTCAAACTTCTTTCCACTTCACATCTCTTAGTTACAACTGAACTCATGGGACTGGTTTGACCTTGCTTACAAGCACTATAAACAACTATAACACTCCCCCCCCTCATCATGAAGGTAAGGCGCTTACCACTCGAGTGTCCAAGTCCAGATTTTACGCCTCTCTCGTGCTTGCTTGTATAGGCGCTGATTCTCCTAGCTTCATGTCCAGGTCTTTGTCATATATCTCCATCTTAGGCAGGACATATCAGCCCCATAACACTTGGTCTCCTCCTCATAGGTCCATATCCATAAAGTCGTAGTCTCCATCAAGCGACGATAGTAATCTTCACAAGGCATGAGCGCGTAGTCTCGCTCGTGGTGCACCAAACTCCATCATAGTCTTCTCCTTGGCTAGATGCTCACTCCCACATACCTCTGGCTCTTCTTGAAGGTCAGCCTTCACACAAGGCTCCAAGAAACACATCTGGAACGCCTCCAAGAGCTCCATAACTTGGGCATACGCACATACTCTTAGTGCTTGCACCTCATCTTGTGCACGCACACACGTCGTCTTGCAAGCGGGCTTCTCTTGAGCTCACTTTCTAGGAGCTCCTCCACTTGAGCAGTTGGGGTCTGCTCTATATATGAGCAAGGGGATCATACACCTCTACTTGCTCCACCGGCGATGTACATTCGCCAAGGTTGTTAGGAGGCACGCTTGCTCCGTGTGATGACCGGGCCAAGGTCACCAAAACAAGCGCTTCTCCTTCACCTTCACCTTCCCGCGTCGCTTCTTTGCTAGCGGGCTGAAGATAGCTACTTGTGGTCATATCTACCTCCACCTATTTCACTATCCTCACTTGACCATACTCCTCCTCGGTCTTCACTTGACCCGTGCACTAAAGCACTAGAGGATAGGCTACTCTCTTTGTGCAACTCCTTCCACATGCTTAGCTTCTTGAGTGCACTCTAGCCTTGGTCACCCCAATGACACTTCTTACTACTAAACCCAGCTTGCCTTGGTGCTCTACTTTCACATGAAGAGCTTCCATAGATGCACCAAAATCTGCCCCTTAACTATGCCATCACACAACTAATGGCACACACGCTTCAAGTGGGAGACATCTCTTGCACTAGCCCTCTTGCACCAACTTCATATCTTGCTTCTTCTTCCACACCATAGGCTTGTCTTCATCTTAGATCTCAACCTTAGCTACTCCATAGTAGTCTCCTCCATAAGAAAAAGAAAAATCTGAACTTGAATGGCTCCATCTCCACTTATCTTGCTTGAAGAAAAATCTGCAATACTTCTTCTTGCTCCAAGCCTTCTCCACGGTGCTTCTCTTCACTTGAGACTTCTTCAATCTCCATACAAGGTACCAAGCTCCATCATGGCTGGCCTCAAATAACCAGTGGCTACATAGGAGTGATGCAAGGCAACCCAAATCTGGCCACATACTTGGCCAACTTGGTGCAACACCCCGGTGCACCCTCTCTTGAGCTTCTCATGAGCTCCTCTTGAGCTTGCGAGTGCTATGCTCGCCAAAGCTCCTAGACTTGCAAGTACACATGCTTGCTAAGTCCCCGGTTGCCTACCCTTAAAATCTGCTCCACCTTCATTGAAGATCTGAAATAAAGATGGGCACACACTCCTTTCTAGCCACTATCACCTCTATGCTAAGCCCCCTCATCAAAGAAAGAGCTTAACACTAAAGAGCTTGCATCTTCAAGGAAAAATCCAGCCGTGTGAACTCCAGATTCTCTTCATGCTCATATGCCTCCATACTCAAGCAAAGGCTGCTCTATATTACTTATATCACTACCATGCTTGGGCAACCTTTTCATACTACAAGGAAGATGTACAAAAATCTGGTTGTGAAATGAATCGACTTACCAAATAGGCGATTAACAATTAATAAAGATCTTTATATCAGCAAGTAATCTTTATGGTATTTTCCGTTAACTGGTTTAATCGGCAAAGGACAACACACTAGCAGTGAATAATACTCGTCAGTCAAATGAGAGTAAACTAGCATCAATAATGCAATCAGTAAACTCATACATAAGCAAGGTTAGAAGACAGTGCGTATCAATGGCTTCTCGCCTTGGATTCAGATCTCTCTCAGTAAGCTGTACAAGAGAGTTGGCCTCGTGTCCGAATGCCGAACTCGAGAGCAATGCCTAGCGTATGTACATGGAATGAGTTTACTGTTCAACGGTCAGTGCGATGGCACCGCCTACCCGGGAGTTAACCACGTTGGTAGGACCTCGGTTAACCAAATCCACCGCCATCTCCCATCATCCCGAATCGCCATCTATCGTAGGGATGTCATCTGGCCATTCATCTAGCATACCACACTTAGATGCATATCGAGGCAGTTCGCTGCTACCGAGTACGGAAGTCAGCTGGCTGTCAAAGAATGGGTCAGCAAGCTGACTTATAAGGACTTCAGCCTGCTGCTTCCGGCTGAGTCATTAAACTGATAATTATGTAAAGTCCAGCAGACTGACTAATTATGTAAAGTCCAGCAGACTGACTAATTAGGTAAAGTCCAGCAGACTGGCTAATAACTAAACTTCAGCAGGCTGAACATAATTTACTGAGATTATGTACAGCATTGCATCCCTGATCCTTTCAAAGGACAACCCTCCACAGTGAAGAGAGTGCACGTTGCGCACTTTTTCGTCGATTCTTCCTTAGGCTATAGTGACTTTTATATTTAAATGAATATTATATCCAGTAATATACTGATTCATTACAATCCCTCGAACTTAACTTGTTGTCGCCTCGACAACATTAAACTGCAGAAATTTTAAATAAGGGAACTGAACCTGACCAGCCTCCCTTACTAACTGCCTCTTCAGCGTGTCACCTTAAGGGGTTGTTCCTGGGGCTTCAGGGTCAGGAGACGGAGATCTGGACCTAGATCTGGACAGCCCTCTAGGTCTGTCAGCTGGCCTTCTAAAGAACCCTGTTTGCTCTAAAGTTGGCCCCCGGGGGGAACGGAGGATGGTGGCCTGCTCTTCAACTATTTGGGTGTTGATTCCCACATAGACAGGCATTCCAGTAGGATGCTGAAATACATTGGCTAGAGGTACATGCCCCTGAGCGGAGGGGGAGGCTGGCATACCTCTGGCCCACCCGCGTGTCCCTCTTCCGGCACCCCTGTCCTCTGGGGATTTTTGCCTGTGTCTGCTGCCCAATACAGTCAGATCAGCTTCTTCCCCTGCTTGGGCAGGTGGGCTGGGGGAGCGAGCGCGGGGTCCAGTTGTCGCCATAACGGGGATCACATTCCACACACCTGATCGTGGTTCTTTAGGAAGTGCCACTGCCTGTCCCTGGGTATCCTGAGTACCTGCTGCTGATGCTTCTCCTCTGCCTTGTTCTTCTTCCTCATCCTCCTCATCCTCCTCCTCGGAGAGAGTAGGGGTCTCGTCCACTAAGTCGTCCTGCTCCCTAGTAGACATGGAGTAGTCTACCGACCTCCCTTTCTTAGGGCGCGCTGGAGGTTGCTTGGCCTTCAGCCTACTGATATCTATCCGGCCTGCATTCTTTGCCCATTTGACAAAGGCATGCTTTCCCTTAGAGAAGTACTCTCTTCCCCTCCTCCTATGTTCCTTGGTCTCTGCATTCATATTGCTCAGGCATCCATTCAGCCTGGGGTCCCAAGGGGCAATGTGAGGTGGTAGGATGAGATAGCCGTCTAGGCCATAGTGGAAGTCATCCGGTTGGGCTCGGTCACACTCCTGCTTCTTATTTGTGACGGTCATCCACCTCCAGTCTGTTGGCTGCTGGTAGTACTGGGGTCCGTGCTCAGCCTTCCTCAGTTTACACGGGAACCAGTGGGGAGAGAACATCTGCTGTCCTGCTTCCCTGGCCAAGTACTCCCAGCTCCTTCTCTCAACTTCATTGTAAGCTGGCAGGAGTGTGAGGTAGAATACCGTATCCTTAAAGCTATCGGGCCGCATGCTCACCATCCGGATGAGTCTCTGATCTCCCACTATTCCCGGTATGGGGACCGGCTTGTCCTCTGAATCATCTGCGAGATACCGGGCCTGCTCTGCTGTATAGCCCACCATCTTAGCATAATCTTCGTAAAGGACCACGCCGGTGTGTGTCTCGATGTACCTGTCCAGTGCTGTAGCTCCTTCCTTCTGTAGCAGTGTTGTCTGTTCCAGCCTGTTGATCTCCTGGGCTGCCAGCAATGCTTCCTTCAGGTTATCGAAGTTTTGGCCACCCACCACAGTATACCTGTAAGTGGCCAAGCTCTTCTGTCTGTCCGCTTCAATCTTTTTTCTTTTCTCCTCTTCTGCCGCTGCCGCTTCTTCTTGCTGTTTCTTCTGTCTCTCCTCCTCAGCCTTCCTGAGGTTTTCCGCTTCCTGATCCTTCTTCCTCTGTGCCTCTTCTGCCGCCTCTTGTTGTTTGCGGACCCTTTCTTGTTCTCTCCTGGTGAGGGACGTCGCCGCCAGCTCCTTCTGGTATTGCTCCATTGTCCTCCTGGCTTCTTCTGCCTTGCGCTTTCTGTCCTCCTTTTGTGTGGTGGGCGCCATCCTGCACATGTAACCAGGGCACAAGTTAGTAGGATATGGACCTTTGTCATAGGGATTGCAGGAAGTATGTTAGTATTTAGTATAGTGGCTTCGCTGCTGTTTACCTTACAGGATGATTGCTAAAAGTTGACGTAGTTGCGATGCGCTACACATAAACGTATGAGTGTGTTTTTATCGCTCTCGCTCACTAACTGTCATATATTTTCCCCTCCAACTTAAATGGAGACAGGACCGCCTGTCACCTTCCCGTGTCAACTGAAATGACAGTTATGGAGGGACTCCAGCGGCCCGAAGGTGGAACCGTGTCAACGCCCCTTTGGCATTGGTCAAGTGGTCCTTAAACTCCCAAGTGTCCCCAGAGGCATCGTAACCCTTCCATCGAATGAGGTATTTCATGACATATTTAGACGATCGACGGACCGAGCGAGCGTCTAAAATCTCATCGACCTCATATTCCTCAGGGTCGCCGTCCCGGACAGCGGGGACCGGTCCCGGTTGGACAGGGAACCGACCTGTGAACAGTGTATCACCTTTGATGTACGGTTCCAGGAAGGAGACATTAAAGACCGGGTGCCCCTTGTATTCAGCTGACATGTTCAGTTTGTAAGCATTCTGACCGACACGACGGACCACCGAATATGGACCGACCCAGACAGGGCCAAGCTTTTTCTTGACCACACCAGGGAGGTACAGGTGCTGAGAATGCAGTTTGACTAAATCCCCCTTGGAAAATGTCAGTTCCCGACGGTGTTGATTAGCGTATTTTTGTTGGTTTTCTTGGGCCGTGTGCAAGTTTCGTTGGACTTCTGACAGGGTGTCAGCAAACTCCTGAGTTAACTGGAGGGAGACCGGGTTGTCAATCCCTTCAGGGTGAGTTAAAGATTCCCCTAGCACATCTAGAGGAGACTTAGGGACTCTACCCAGGCTGAGTTCAAAAGGAGTTTTGCCCGTTGACGCGTGCACCGCACTGTTGACCGCAAACTGAATTTGAGGCAACAGGTCATCCCAATTATCTTGTTTTTGGTTAATATATGCTCTCAGCACCTCCTGCAGAACTCGGTTAGTTCTTTCAGTCTGCCCATCAGTCTGAGGGTGGTTTGCTGTGCTGAGCAGCTGTTTGACTCCCATTAACCCCATTAAAGCTCTCCAGAACTTAGAGGTGAATTTTGAGTCTCTGTCTGAGATGATATTAGAAGGGAGCCCATGTTGGCATACTACATGGTTGTAAAACTGTCTCGCTGTTTCGAGTGCAGTCACTTTGACAGTTGTGGGGATAAAAATGACCATTTTTGTCAGTTTATCCACGACTACCAGTATTGAATCATGCCCGTTGGCAGTTCTTGGTAGTGAGACCACCCAGTCCATGGATATAGTTTCCCAGCGTCCCGCTGGGATGGGTAGCGGTTGCAAGAGACCTCCGGGTGGTGTGTGCCGAGACTTATTTCTCTGACACTGGTCACAGGACTTGACATATTTCAAGACCTCCCGGGGTAACCCCTCCCAATGATAATGTTTTGCCAGTTTGCCAACAGTTTTGGCCTGCCCCAAATGTCCACCCAGGAGACTGTCATGAGCTTGACTCAGTAAGAGAGACCTTATTTCCAAATTATTAGGAATGACCAGCTTCAGCCTGCCTGAAGTGGTTTCAGTCACCCAGACCCCTCCCTTGAGCTTATACCCGAGTGCAGTAGCACGACACACACCAGTAGTGGGGCTGGGCTCAAATGTTGGGTCAGAAAGGTAGGCTTTCCTAAGTTGTTCAAGGAAGGACTTTTTCACCTTTAGTGAAGTGAGTGCACACAGGACTTTATCTACAGCATGCTGACTAAAGTTCCTTTCTTGCAAGTCAGGTCTTCTAGAGAGTGCATCAGCAGGATTCAACTTCCCTGGTTTGTAGTCGATCTGGACTTGGAACTGCTCCAGCATCTGGCTCCAGCGGTTCTCCCTCCTCGACAGCTTGGACTTCTTCTGAAAGTGGGTCAGAGCTAGATGATCTGTAATCACCTTAAAAGCTTTACCATGTAAGTATGCTCTCCACTGTTTGAGTACATGAATGATAGCTAGCAGCTCTTTATCATGCACTGAGTAATTAATCTCCGCTGGATTAAATTTCATAGACTCATACAACACAGGATGCCACTCCTGCCGTACCTTACCATCCTTTGTGGTTTTGTCAGCAGGCTGCAACAAAATAGCACCCATGGCAAAATCAGAGGCATCAGTAACCACCTGCACCGGTTTGCTGGGGTCATACACGGCTAGCACTGGGGCAGAACAAAGGGCATCTTTAAGGGTCTGGAAGGCAGCCTGCTGCTCTTCCCCCCACACATACCCGATGTCTTTCTTAGTAAGGTCAGTCAGTTTACTGGCCTTTGTGGAATAATTCTCAATAAATCTCCTATAGTAGTTAGCCAACCCGAGGAAGGATCTAACTTCAGAGACAGACTGTGGTACTGGCCAGTCCCTTATGGTCTGGACTTTCTTAGGATCCACACTGATGCCCTCTTTACTGACAACGTGGCCTAAGAATTCAATACTTTCCTTAAAGAAATCACACTTGCTCATTTTAGCATACAAGTGATTTTTCCGCAGAGTGTCCAGCACTTTCTTTAAGTGTTCAGTGTGCTGAGCTTCATCTTTAGAGAAAATTAAAATATCATCCAGGAAAACTTGCACAAACTTATCCAAATAAGGTCTGAAAATGTCATTCATAGCACCCATGAAGGTAGCAGGAGCATTAGTCAGTCCAAATGGCATCACGTTGAACTCATAGTGTCCATAACGTGTGCGGAAAGCAGTCTTGTGTTCATCCCCCTCAGCAATTCTGATTTGATGATAACCACTCTTGAGATCTATCTTACTGAACACCTTAGCGCCAGACAGGGTATCAAGCAAGTCCTCGATTCTGGGTAAAGCATACTTGTTCTTTACTGTAATTCTGTTCAGGGCTCTGTAATCCACACACATCCGCATACTGCCATCCTTTTTCTTAACAAATAGGATGGGTGCGCCGTAAGGTGATTTACTGGGAGAAATATAACCATTTTCCTCAAGCTCTGCAATCTGTGTTTTCAACTCCTCGCTCTCCACATAAGACAAGCCATACGTGCGTTGCCAAGGTGGCTGACTCCCAGGTAATAGATCAATCCTATGATCTACTTCCCTCTTAGGGGGTAGTCCTGGAGGCATATTAAATACATCAGTGTACTGAGCAACAATTTTTGCAGCAGTAGGGTGCTCCGGAGGGCTTACCTTTTTCTCAACCACTTCTTCAGGTTGAGGAGGTACCTCTCTTAGCAGCAGACAGAACATTCTGTCTTCCTTCTGGTTCCAGCTTTTGACGAACTCCATTGCATTCAGCAACTTGCATCCTTCTGGAAGCCTCTTCTTTTCCTTCATTTGCCATCCACACAGGACAAGAGGAAGAGCACTGGTGGGTGCCAAGTCAGTCTGCCCATCACTGGCTCCTCTCACTTTAACTGTACCTCTGCTCCAACACACTTCAGCTTGATGTCTATTAAGCCAGGACCTGCCTAGCACGAGATCATAAAAGCCAGTGTTGAGTACCTCAAATGTAAGCGTTTCAGTTAGAACTGCAATGCCAGAACCTAACTGGACCTCAATAGGCTTGGTTATAACTCCTCCCGGGATACTTGAGGCATCTCCAAGGAATATTTTTCTATTCCCTTGGGTGACAGTAGGCAGCCTTAGCCGCTTAACTAAGTCCTTGTGAATAAAAGTATGTGACGCCCCTCCGTCAACAAATGCCCTCACCTTCCTACCTGCAATCATGCAATGCAGTAGGATAGGGGGGACTGTCTTTTCCTGACTTTCGCATTGTTCTCCTGACGTAGCAAAGAAATGTTGGACATCAGGTGGAACAAGAGCATCCAGAGTGTGCACTCTCTGGACGTCTATATTACTGATGGTCTCCTTTATCTGTTTGTCAGGCATGCATAGTGAATCCAGTTCAGCAGGACCCATAATACCTGCTACGAGGGCAGCTAGTGACGACTCACTATCTCTAGCATCCTCACAGTCAGTAGACTGGATTACTGACTGTTGCTGTCTTTTAAAGGCTGGTCTTTTCTCTCGACCTTAGGCAGGTGCTTGACCGGACACTGTTCTCTGTAGTGGCCTTTCTGCTGACAATGGTAGCAAGTAGATTTTGCTGAGGCTGGTCTCGGCTTAGTCCTACCACCACCCCTTCCATAGCCACCTCGAGAGGGACCACCTCTACCTCTAGACTGAATAGCATTGTACTCATACTCATATTCATCACCCTGATTATCCTCAGCCTGGTCTCCTTCAACTGCATTGTAGGAACCGTGGGGCTTTTTGACAATCTTAGACACCAAAGCGTTACTCTGGCGCTTGTGATTGAACTGCTGCTGATCCCAGGCGTCAGCATCCTGGATCAAGTCAGCCAGTTTCTCATACTTTTTCTCAGCAAAATGACCAGAGACCTCGGATTTCAAGCCATACCTGAAGTATGCTATCCTATACCGTTCTGGCAAATCAGGCTGCTTCATCATGTTCTCTTGGAACTTTTGAGCAAACTCAGCAACTGAAGTGGTCTGCTTCAGTGTCAGGGAGATCATCGCATAGATAGCTTTCTCCTGCTGGTTGATGACATCAAACTTCTCATGCAACTTCTCGACAAACTCTACCCACGTAGGGTCACCGAGTTGCCGAGCCTTACGCTCTTCCTTCCAGTAAAGCCACCAGTCTGCGGCACTGCCTTTCAGTAGCGCACCGGTGTGCCTGACCTTCTCGTAATCTTGCAGTTCTGGGTAGTTCTCCAGCCACTGCTCAACATCCGCGAGAAACTTGATCAGGTAATATTTTCTGTTTCCCTCAGGATCATAGTCCTGGGGAGGTTTCGGCTTGGGCTTACTAGGCCCTCGGCCACCACCACTAGTGGTGTGAGACCCCAGTTGGTCTCTGTCCCGGAGTAGGGACATTATGATTCTTTTGTCCTCCTGCTGGGACTGATACATGGTCGCCATTTGCGACTGCATCTGAACGAACAATGCTCCCAAGTCTACATTTTGGGGTGGTAGATTAGCAAATGCAGCAGCAGCATTGGCATCTACTCGCTGAGTAGTGTCCTCAACAATCCCTCTTGCTCCTGCAGCAGCAATTCCTGCCGCATTCAGCCGGTCACGTATTTGACCTAGGGGTACATTGAGTTGTACGGCAGGAGGTGGGTTCAGAACATTGGCCCTTGATGCCATAAGTTCTTCAACAGTGCGCTCGTCAGCTGGCTGTCCTTCCCTCCTTTGTATATCTTCAGCGGCCTTTGCTACTTGTTCAGCTTCTAGTCTGGCTATCTCCTCCTCAGCTTGCTGAGCTGCGACTGAGGCAATAGCAGCTGCCTCATCTGCAGCCTCCCTAGCTGCAGTATCCGCTACTGCTTCCGAATAGGTACGGTTTCCCGCTACATGGCTTTCCGCCTGGTTTTCGACATTCTCGTTATCCTGGTTCTCCATGTCTCGGGAGTTGCTAGTTTGAGACCTTGTCCTTACCATACAAAGAAGACTGTGATAACTGCTCCGATACCACTGAAATGAATCGACTTACCAAATAGGCGATTAACAATTAATAAAGATCTTTATATCAGCAAGTAATCTTTATGGTATTTTCCGTTAACTGGTTAAACGGCAAAGGACAACACACTAGCAGTGAATAATACTCGTAAGTCAAATGCGAGTAAACTAGCATCAATAATGCAAATCAGTAAACTCATACATAAGCAAGGTTAGAAGACAGTGCGTATCAATGGCTTCTCGCCTTGGATTCAGATCTCTCTCAGTAAGCTGTACAAGAGAGTTGGCCTCGTTTCCGAATGCCGAACTCGAGAGCAATGCCTAGCATATGTACATGGAATGAGTTTACTGTTCAACGGTCAGTGCGATGGCACCGCCTACCCGGGAGTTAACCACGTTGGTAGGACCTCGGTTAACCAAATCCACCGCCATCTCCCATCATCCCGAATCGCCATCTATCGTAGGGATGTCATCTGGCCATTCATCTAGCATACCACACTTAGATGCATATCGAGGCAGTTCGCTGCTACCGAGTACGGAAGTCAGCTGGCTGTCAAAGAATGGGTCAGCAAGCTGACTTATAAGGACTTCAGCCTGCTGCTTCCGGCTGAGTCATTAAACTGATAATTATGTAAAGTCCAGCAGACTGACTAATTATGTAAAGTCCAGCAGACTGACTAATTAGGTAAAGTCCAGCAGACTGGCTAATAACTAAACTTCAGCAGGCTGAACATAATTTACTATTATATTTAAATGAATATTATATCCAGTAATATACTGATTTCATACAACATGCAAAAGGCAGTCCTTTCGTGCTCAAAAATCACTCAATTCTTGGGTGCTGTGATTGACACTCGTAGACTCTGGGTGCACATTGGCAAGACGCGCAAGAAAAAGCTCTTGCAAACGCTCCTCCACGTCCGGACTACGGCTCGTAGGACCAGTAGCATGCACATTAGAACGATAGCATCACTAGCAGGCCAGCTTATTTTCATGAAGGTTGCTTTTGGGGGCATCGCGGGCATGTACACACGCCATATGTACACTGTTATCAACCAAGGTTTACCTGGGATGACGTGGTCCCTATTACACAAGGATTGCTCCACGAGCTTGCTTTCTAGGAAAATCACTTAGATCATTTCAATGGTGCTCCCATTCGGACCACCATGGTCCCAGATTTTGTCATGCACACCGATGCTAGCGTGACCACGTGGGGCGCAGTACTCAGGTCAGTTGCGCCTTTGGGCAGACGTGGGAACAGCTTGGCCCACTCCTCGTTGCGAGCATCAGGGGTTCGTCAACGTTAAGGGAGATACTTGCCGTTAAGGCAGCGTTGGACAAGGCCATCCAAGTGATAAGTGGGCGCCAAGTTGTCTTGCGCGTCGACAGCCAAGCGATGTATTATGTCTTGAGAAAAGGCGGCTTGTCTAAAGTTGACTTAGCAAATGCTTGTGCTCAAGTTTTTGGCCTAAGTCTTAGGCACCAGCTTAACTTGTTCGTAGAGTGGATTCCTAGAGAATTGAATGCAAGGGCAAATGAGCTCTCCAAGCGGAAAGACTTGGACAGTTTTTTCCTCCGATCGAAGGCCTTTCAGAGACTAGAGGCAAAGTGGGGGTCCCATTGGGTCGATAGATTTGCCACAGCAAGCAACACGCGCCTGCCGCGGTTCAACTCTACGTGGCTAGAGGCGGGCGCTGAGGCCATTGATGCCCTCACTAAGCATTGGGCAGGCGAAAACAACTATTGTTTTTGCCCACCTCAGATGGTCACCCCAGTAGTCGACCACGTGCTGCGATGTAAGGCAAAATGCACGCTAGTGATACTCTAGTCAACCAGCTGGTGGTCGCGGTTGCTGGATAGCAGCGCGGAATGGATAGATTGTGTGCAGGCGGTCATTACGCTAGGCTATAGCTTCTCAATTTTGCTGCCTGGCACAGACAAGAATGCTTTGAGATATTGCACATTGCAAACCTTTGAGAGGTGATGTAGTGCCGAATCAAAATGATTAAAACAAATGAAGGACTGCGATTGCGCATAGATGTTACCTATTGCTTGTTTACCATCATATAGATGCACTTGAAAACGATGCTCACGATTATAATCAAGATCCAATAATATAGTATCGACACTTAAAACCACTCCAAAGTGAAGAGGCAAACAGGGAAAAATCCATCTATAAGTAAAAGAGAAGAAAATCGGATGGATATGGTGAATAAAAAAGTGCTCTACAACCAAATTTATTAACTAATTTTCACCACCACTAGGCCAACCTTGTTCATCATCACATGCTTCACACACTCACCAATCATGCATATCTAGTATGTGCGGTAGTTTGTTGGCTTTGGTAAGGCGCCCCTCACGTAAGTCTTGCAAGGGGAAAGTGAGCGCGGGCGGTCGCGCTAGTGAGCATTGGCCTGTACGTTCGTTTGGATTTGTATGCGTAACGTGTCTAACCTGAATCAACGGGAAAGCGTTTGAACGTGACGATGTCTATCTTCAACAGTCCGCCCTTTGATGGCCGCCACAAATAAGGCCCTCCACAAATTAGGCCTCTTTTACGCTTTGACCTTGCGCCCTTGGAGCTTTCTGTGAACGGCCATGGCGAGGCGAAGGCCGCAAAAAAGTAGCTCGTGACATGGGCGTGGGAGAGGGCGCTCTTGGTCGTTAGATGGGTTCGTGGGGTCATAGGATTGGGAGCACATGCTGGTGGGCAGCAATGGCCGCTTGTTGTGACAGGCATGTTCATGAAAACATTCATACAGATCTGTCGATACACAATGAAGGGAGTATGATAACCAATAATTTTGTCCAAGGTAGAGACTGCCCAGTTTAGAGACATAAATCAAGGACAGAAGTTGGCAAGGGCTGCCAATTGCTGAACCACAAATAACCTTCTAAATGTCAACTTGATTCAATTGCATGCAGTTACAAGTACAAGTTTCAGTCATAGTATTGGTCCCTTGACCAATCTGAGAAGAGACAACAACTTCAAGCACTCATATGAAAGTGGAAGATAAATAATGAAGACCCTAGCATGCCGAAACAATCAAACTGCATACCAGCTTCTCTCCTTCCTCAAATGGCTTTCATTTATGCGTATAACTTCTTGGCATAAAACTACCATGTCAACTTCACTCTTGTGACACTAACAAACCTATGCAACCAAACCATCACATACGATCAGACCCCACTGTAAGATATTTTTCATTTTTGCACTCATTCTCATATATCCATAAGCTCCACTGCACTATATATTGCAGAAAAGTCCTTGACACAACCGTGAAGATTAAGCAATTACACATCGTTAGAATCAGGAATACGAACCATTCAATCACCTAAGAGATCGCTGAAGTCTAGCTTGACAATCATACATGAAAAGCGTGCAGAGCAGCCAATAATGACTAGCTGATACCCTTACTTGGCCCTCTTCTACATATCCCCACTTTATATTTTTCTCCAATAAACAAAGTTCCCTCCAAAAGTTTACGTGATGGAAAGATTTACGTAATGGAAAGTCTCAATTCATAAGACTTTTTGAAGATGTGAACATGATTCACAGGAGAAGAGTCTGTGAAAGTATGCCTGTACTCAGTCACCATAACGACTGCTTCTTTTTGTTAGCCTCTAGTCGAGCTTGTTTCTGCAGCAACATCACGTACGTTTTCAACACTTCTCTGGTCGCCCAAAAAAATATTTTATAGAAGTCTTATATATCCAAAACCTTACAGCATCACAAATACTATGTGTATGTGCGCCTACCACCATTTAGGCACATGCCCAACAATCACCCTCAGCAGCAGCTTTGACTGAAAGAAATATGTGAGATAGGACGTATTACCTCTTTATTTTTGCATTCCTTGTAGATGGCAAATTGGTCCTGACACTTGCTCTTATTGTAATCAGCCGCATCAAGACCTGTCAGAAGGCGCATATGAGTGAGCTCACGAACATAGCAGGAGACGGTCTTCAGTAGATGTACTTGTATCTCAGTGAAGCGGCGCGTAATCAGATGCACAGAATGAATCAGAAAGTCTTTTTACTCCTTGCTGGTGAGGATGTCCTTCTGACATTGTCTGCTGTGAAAAAGGTTCACTATGCTCCTGCGCATGCAATCACTATGTGCGTACGTTAGAGTGTAAAACTTAATCCCAATCTCCACATACTTAGAACCTCAGTCAACCCGACCAGCAAATGATTCTGACTGAAAGTCACCTTGCTGAGGCTTCTTCATTTTAATGAGCTGTCTTTAATTGACAAAACATTCTACAAAACTGTGTAAAGCTCGTGGGCAACTCAAGGTTATCGCCAGTTATCGCAACCGAAAAAGCCTATCGGTGCCCTCAGTATCTGTCTAAAAAAGATATTCGTAACGGTGTGTCGGTGGCTGGCTGACTCCCATTACTAAAGCAAACTATGTAGAGGGTGGAAAGTATGAAATGTGCTCTACATACGGAGGCCCCTGCATGGGGGAGATCATAAGATGGGGTGATGCAAGATTGTAGCCATGCCCATCAACATCCGAGGTAAGGTGTCGTGAAGTGTCGTGTGGTGTCGGGACCCGAGACTGCCTGAGACCACCGGAGACCACCAGACGACAAGCACGCGATGAGACTAATGAGGATTCTCTCGCGACTATCGAGCGACTAGTAGTTAAACCCCGATTGTAGCGACACCGACGCGACAGTCTCACGGCATTGTCCGTCTACGCTGGTATACGTTGGGATATGATGTATGGCTATGTCGAGGGTTTTAGGAGCAGCTGATTCCACGCTTTGAAAGTGCATATCGCAGGTCAAGGAGCTCTCTTTCCCTGCGGCCAACTCTTGCATTTTGGCGCCCTAGCTTCCATCAGGAGAGGCTTGGTGTTGCAGCCATGTCGGAAGCGAAGGCTTGCACAGTGCGCACGCGGAAATTTATGACAAATAGGCTGCTTCAGCGCAAGCAGTTTGTAAGTGTCCTATCAGAGTTCTCGAGGAGGCGCAATGAGCACTAACGTTATTTTGTAGCAGTCCTTTTGCGTTATAGCGGAAATTAGTGAATGTTCATATTTGACGTGTACTCGCTGTGGCCTATGCAGATTATTGACGTTCTGCATCCTGGCAGGCCAAATGTGTCAAAGGTAAGTCTGTCTAAATCCTCACTGACCAGAGTCTGATAGAAAAGGGAATTGAAGAACGGGGTACTGGCTCTGGGGAGAATACTCTGAGGCAGCGGACTTGAGAGCTTGAGTGAAAGGGATGAACTGCAGTTCGCAGCAATCTTTTCCGTAGAGGTGAAATGGAATCACTGGTGATGCCCTGGATAGCGTGCTGCCGACCGAGTAGTTTAGGTGGGGTGCATGATCGACAGGTTGTGAAGCTGTCTCGGTGTCGTTGCACTCATACTTCTCAGCTGTTCATCATGGCTGGTGAAAGTTATTATGTGGGCATGCAAAGATAAGAGGTTACTGTAGTCTACATCGATATAGCTCAAACACCATCAGTAACAACAGGCTTGTGGAAGCAATCCATTGGCCATGATTGAGCTGGTGGACACTGGTTCTGTGGCCCTCTTATTATTACTTTTCTTTTCAGGTGTAGAGTAAGGACGACATTGGAACGACCGGGGCACGTCGTTTATTGCAGCAAAGACGAAATATGAGAGAAGTTTCTTAAAGTAGAAACCCTAAACTTGTCATACTTCTTCCTTATCATTTCAATTCCGCAGGCTGAGCTGAAGGAGAAGCTTGCAAAGATTTACGAGAAGAATGACGTTCAGGTCATTTTCGTCTTCGGCTTCAGAACTCAGTTTGGAGGTGGGAAGTCTACTGGCTTTGGCTTGATCTACGATTCGCTGGAGGCGGCAAAGAAGTATGAGCCCAAGCACAGATTGGTCAGGGTGAGTGCTTAAATGGGATTTTGGGGACAAGCCTTCAGGAGGGTTGGCCTTTCTGGCTGCTTGTTAATGCCCTGCATATTATGTGGCCCATTGTTGAGATGATCAGTTGTACTTCAAGATGGGAACAATCACACCACCCCCTCCTCTTGATTGCTCACTTGTCATAATACAGCTGTCTAATTGCACGCCAGAGAAGCAAATTGAAAACGGAGATGAGTGCACGCCTTGTCTTGACATGTGGTACTGCAAAGTGAGAGTGGAATGATTACAAGCAGAGCACCCAAGATCCACCGGCCACTGTGGCATTGGGTTTAGTAGGCTACTCGTATGGATATAAGGTCGTGTGGCGGTAGGCAGTCTCAGTTGAGTGTTTCCATGGAGTGGGGAGAGACTACTCTTTGGGCTCTTTGGGCTTTCGTTTGCTGCCAAAGCTTCTCTAGACATGCAGAACCCTGGTGCATATCACGAAGAAACTGACACTAGTTGAAGGTAGTTGGCAGTTGGGGCGTAGCTTGTTCATTATTTGGGGTGCTCTTGTTTGCTGTATGTAGATCAGCTTCCTCATGTACTCCTGGTGTCCGACATTGCAGAACGGGCTGGCAACTAGGGATGCTAAGTCGAGGAAGCAGATCAAGGAGCGCAAGAACCGTACCAAGAAGATTAGAGGAACAAAGAAGGTGAGTATCATGGTCATGTTTCCATTCCACCCGACGGGCCAGCTAAGCAAACTGCCGGTCGTCACTCCCTCTTGGGTAGAAACTATTGACTTACTTTACGAAGTCAGGTTGATAAAACCTATGAATGTACATTGCATCCTGTGACGCGCTTGGACTGTCATCTGGACTATCTCTGGTGGCCATTCAGCAGTGTGACGATTTGTGAGGTGGAATCGGTATCAAACTTGCTTCTGGATTCATGTAAGCAGCAATAGTAGCACTGTCAAGGCTAGAGAGTTGCGTGTTGACTGAATTACAAACTCTGTTTGGTCCTTACTTCAATGGCTCTGTTTTTGTCATGCAGAACAAGGCAGCTGGCGAGGCAGCCAAGAAGGGTAAGAAGTAGGGTTGCCTATCTGAAGGCCATCTATCGGTGGTTGTATACTCTCAATAGAAAGGGGGCAGCTACATTCTTCCTACATCTTTTGGAGCAGTTTGTTTGGCGCGTCCAGGAGCCACTTCTTTCCTGTTGCCTGTTCCAAGATTCACAGTTGAGGTAATAGGTGCCAGAGGATTGGATACTCGCTGTTATACTGACGTGTGAAAAGAGAGATCTTTTCCTGCATTCCCTGCTTTGCCCGGTCCCAAACCTTTTGGCGGGTGGTGTTGAACACCATCGTTTGGCCTGTATTCCAGCCATCTTGTCTGTACAGCGTTAACTTCTCACAAATTATTGTCATGAGATTGGCGTCATGAGTGGCAGAGGCATCATGACGTAATGTTACATTGGGTGCTGTAAGGGATAAACTCAGAGCACCATGTCTAGTAATTTGGCAAGCTGAAGAGTTGATGACCACATTGTCAATGTTTCGTAAGCAATTGCATGCTTTACTTTCACTGCTGATAGTAAAATCTGATTGATATATGGACTTATAACCTTCCCTTATCATGCAGTTGGAAAGTGTTGCAACTGAGCCAATTGGCAAGTGACATGCTCTTTTTTTGTCCAGCCAGCATCTCTATGGTCAAGTACTAGAATGCATTTGGCTGACAACTGGTATGCAATATAAAAGTGGCATCTGTTCATCCATGTCTTGGCAGACATAATCTGATCATAATCTAGTCGGGGGAAGTAGGTCTATAACCTCTACATAAGTGCCCTATCAATGACTATGCCGAACACCAATACATAATCTACTGCATGAAGTCAACGACGCCTTAGTAAAGCAGGATTTATGATCAGTATGTACAATGCGCAATATCCAATCTCAGTTCAAGAGCTTTTTGACCATATAGGGTCCCTCCAACTCGTACCCTAGTTTGCGATAATAATGCCGCGTTCCAATCCCAGATATGACAGCTAGCTTGGTTGACCTGTGCTCTTTGCAAGCTATTCTCTCCGCTTCTTCCATCAACAATGTGCCATACCCCTGCACCACAAATTTCTGATACACAAATTACCAACCCAAGACTTGATAACCACGGAGAAAAATGCCAGAAGAATTGTACTGCATCAAAGAAAAATTATCACAAGTTCATAGACAGATGTCGTTAGCAGACAGTAAGTACCTGGTGTTGTAGCCTGTCGATGTCACGAGCATGCACAGGGACTGCAGTGCCGTACACGTGCAGCTCCCTCACCATGGAGCAGCGCCCTTGTAACTCTGGGCTAGTGCAATTTGCTCCCACCTTTCGCAACCGCAAGAGGCCTACCAAGATGTCCTGGTCCATTCCAACACATCAACAGGGTGAGAAGAACCTAGCACAGCTACATTCACTGGTAAACAAGCAGTCCACCACACAGCACTGGATAAGCTTGGTGCCAAGTGGTACGAAGGCAAGAGAAAAGAAAGCGACCGGAGAAACAACTAGATGATCCCACCTGCCGCACATCTTCATATGCCAGGAATGTTTCCCAGCCTCCGTTGGCGGTATAGTCGCGCCTCACCAGCTCTACCTCCTCTGGTCTTATCTGGTGATGGATGTCCTGCAAAATGTGCTCAGCATCGGCCAACCATAACGGGGCATAACCTCAATGAGACAAAGCCCACACGCCTTCATTTCATCATAGCACCGTGGATTTTAAGCCTGGGGCTAGCCATTGAGCAGAAGCAGCGCACCCACCTGGATACCAGCCTCACGAGTGCGCACATCTCGACAGCGCAGGCCGAGGTCGACCATGCGAGCCAACGCCAGCTCTCGCAAGTTGCCTTTCTCCACCCCGGACGTCACCAGGGGCATGGGGATGTCGCGCTGGATGCGGTACACGCGCGTCCATGGCGGCACCAGCACTAGCACGCGCGCCACTAGGTCCACCAGCTGCTCGGGCGAGTAGTTGCGGTAGCGGCCCGTCTTCCAGAGCTCGTACAGCCCCGTGCCGCGGATGACCAGCGTGGGGTACAGCTTGAGGCCGTCAGGCCGGAAGCAGGGGCTCTCAAAGAACTCGTGGAAGCTCTCCATGTCGCGCTCCGCGCCCACGTTGGGCAAGTCCGGCATCATGTGCGCCACCACCTGCAAGCCCAGCCCCGCACGTGGGATGCACTCTATATATATATCTCAGTGCAATTGGCCAGCAGCATTGTCATAAGAGGCAAAATGAAGGTGTAATGGAGAAGCCAGCACCTTGAAGCCCGCATCTTTGGCCAGGCAGAAGCAGTCAGCTACCGCCGCCACCGTGTGACCCCTGTTGGTGTCCCTGGCCACATCCTCATACGTGCTCTGCACACCTATCTCCAGGCGCGTGCACCCGTAAGATAACATCTGCCGCAAGTGTGGCCCCAGGCAGTAGTCTGGCCTCCTGCAAGTCCCGCTCACGCCCCCCCCCCCCCCAAACACACACACGGACACGCACACGGAGAGGAGCGGGAGGGAGAGGGAGAAAGGGGAGAGAGGAAGAGGGAGAGGGAGGGGACAAGAGGGGGAGGGGGAGAGGGGGGGAGGAAGAGAGAGGGAGAGGGATAAGAGAGAGATGGAGGTAGGGAGGGAGAAGGAGGGAGAGAGACAATACAACAAGCACGTGTAGTGACCCACCACCTCCTACAAAAATGGGCACGTCTGCAAGCAGGACGCTTTCAGACGTCTGGTTACACAAAGAAAAACCTGACACATTTGGTTAATGAGTTGTGAGTTGAAGAATTGCAAAAATGTTTCGGCAAAATGATTTCAGAAAGTGGGGCCAGGCCACCAAAGACATCCAACCCATGAAGTGCACGCATAAGAGAGTAAGGGGAAAGGGGAGTACGTTTCAATGGTGAGTCCAATGCACTTGGTGTTGCCATGCTCAGAGAACTGCACGGCCTCGTCCACATTCCGCGACGAGTGACCTGACAGAGCATCGTGCAGATTGCGAACAAAGAAGTCGCGGTACTCTGCTGGCAGCGACATGAAGGTGCCCCCCATAAGGATGAACTCCACCTGCCCACTCATCTTCCTCCGTGAGAGAGAGGCACACGTACTCTAACAGGAAGATGCCAAAGGCCACCCAGTTCAACCAAATCATGTACCAGTCTGCATCACATGAGTGCATAGGATATCAAGGAAACATGGAAAGCGGGTGAACAAGCGGGTGGAGGGGCTCATACTTTATCTACGCTGTGGCCCAGACGGCGCAGTTGGTCTATTCTGCTCCTGGCCTGTATGTGGGGGTTGTACCTGCAATAGCAAAACAAGCACACACAAGGATATGAACCCTGCTTTCAAGCAAGTCAAAGCCGGCGTGGACGCGACCATAAGGCAGTAGTGTGAGGTGTACCACAATGCACAACTCCTGCGTCACGGTTCCCATTGGAGGTGCCTGCCAGCAGTAGGCCCCTCATGTAGCAACAGGCAATTTCAGATGTGCTAGGTTTGAGATTTCTTCTTTTCCTTCATGATAGCCATTTGCACACTCACTGCTCAGTTGCAAATAGGACCTGTCATCTTATGCAGATACTAAGCAGCCTACTTTAGAAAGAACCTGGTCCTCATCTTGACGTCCTTCCAGGCTCTTGCTCTAAGGCACAAGCTGCAGACTTTCCCTTAGCGCCTACTCCAGTTGTGAAGACTGCTGACTTTATTGAAGGATATGGAAGGATTTTTTTTCTTGTACGCCCTTTTTAGTCCACCTCAAAGCTTAAGTACCAACATATTCTCTCGATGTCTGTTCTTGTCTCAATCCTTCATGTATACATCGCCAATTCCCCACCCTACAGTGTATGAACACTCTCTCATTACAATCACTAGTTTACTGCTCTATCTCTTTCCCAAACATCATGCTCATATAAAAACATCAAAAACTGATGTCTGAGCATACACATGCACACTACCTCACATCCTCACCGCAGAAAATATATAAAAGCCCTCACCTGGCTCGGATGGCACGCATGCTCGTGGGTTCATATCCAGTATAAGACTGCGTGCTATACTCAAAGTCCGAATCTGGTCCCCCAGGGCAGTACACGCATATATTTCCTGTAGTTGCTATATGTGGACACCTGTGCGGTTTTGACATAACAGCTACAACAGCAATTCCAGAGGCTGTGCGGACTGGCTTGGCTCTGAGGCGTGGTATGAGCTGAGTTCGCCAGTCCTCTGGTACTGCAGCTATTATCTCCACCAACTTGGGAGCCCTTGCCAGGCCATATTTGCGAGAAGCATCGGACTTCACAGTGTTTAAATTTATATCGCGGCCTTCTTTGACACCAGCTATCATGGCACTCACTATCTCTGCAATAGCCCGCAAACGCCCATCCTCCGGGGAGAATTGGGTCAGCACACCACCTTTGCCAGGGCTGGGCTTCTTTGCCCTAGGACCTGCAGCCATTTCAGATACGCTAAAGACCGTTGCAAGGCTTTCCTTGACTCAAAATGAGGAGAAGTATGATTTGTGGGCAAGTCAGTATATTGTGGGCTAGCCCACGATCGCTAACTGAGAGCAGACGTGCATTTGTTATGCTTCTTACTCGCGAATCGAGTTCGAGCTGCCAGTCGATTTTTCAGTCTCTCCGCCCTATTTCGTCTCACGATCTTGCTCTTCGAGTTTCGACGCTAAAAAGCGTAAGCGATTTCTTCACGGCCTTCTCTGTTGCTTTCAGCACGACAAGAAAAAGCCTGTCATTTTCGCCGGATGTTGATCACAGCTCGACACAGCTTCCAAAGCAACAATGATGTTGCATATGTAGATGTGCTTGAGGTGAAGTCCAGTCTCGTCCAACTCAATCTTGCACGTTTAGACTCGCGCATAGTTGATGGAGAGGCAATGATTTTGTCATGCGCTTATGATTCGTTTGGACATGTTTCGCATACATACGCCTTCTTCGTGAGGTACTACACAGTCCATGCAAGAGGAGTACGGGTCGTATACATGGCCGTCAAGCACAGTGCTTGCGCATTATGTGTGGCTTCATCGGAGGGACTTTGTTGGGAAGCATTTCCTAGAGGTGTGAGGCCTTTCAGTTGCTTTTTTCTCTTTCGTCTTAGACCCGACGTATATACTAGGGCCTCCGGCTAAGAATTACTACCAGCAAGTCGCAGCCCAGTCTACTGTTGTGTCACCTTTGTTGAGCAAGGGGTTTTGTTTGCAGCTAGGGGCCGGTACAGGGCTACCAGGTATACTGGCTGCCAAGCTAGGCGCAGCTTCTGTGACCCTTACTGACAGGCCTGACCATCCCCACGTATGTATCAAGTCCTGAGCGTCGGCTACTTTCCTGGAGTTATTTGGCATAAAGTAGTGTGTTTCGTCCAGCCTTGTGACTTCAGAAGGCAATATTCCAAGCAAGCAGCAGCAGTTTTTTCTTTGAAACAATGCGAGGCTGCAGTCAAAGTTAGAGATTCAACCAAGTGCGGGTTAATGGGAGGAGTAACATGAGTCTCTTAAGGTAGCCAAATGCCTTGTCATTAGATTAATGACGCGCATGCGTGGATGAGCGGGCTTCCCACTGTTCCTGTCTACTATCTAGCAAAACCATAGCCAAGGGCATGGCCTTGGATGAATCAGCGGGGAAAGAAGAGCTGTCAAGCTTGACTCTAGTCGGACTGACTTAAGAAGGCTGCACAGGCGTGATAGCGTCTCCCTTCAGAGAGACGATTAACCTTTATTGTTATAGCAGATATCAATATGCGGCATCTCTGAATGTGCAGATATTGGATAACTTGAGGAGTGCCTGCGCTCTCAACAACGTCAACTGTGAGGTACTTCCTGGGCTCTACATCTCAATGCTGTCTCAAATATAAGGAGTTGCCTGCCTGCTTGTTGGTCTTACTTGTGAGCAGCGTCAAAGCAGCGGAGGCCCGGGTCTAGGATGATATAAGTTAATGAGAACTCATGTGGGATTTGTTCTTGATACAGGTGCTGGGCTTATCATGGGGTGTATCTTATTCACAGCAGTGTTTGCCGGTAAAAGAGCTGGACATTGTGTTGGGCGCTGACGTGCTGTATGACACCTGCGGTATGTTTGCGCTCCCTGCCTGTTATCGGACCTCTTTCAGTAGGGCACATCAGAGCTGTCGTGACCCTTGGGGTGTTCGGAATAGCCTTTTGATTTCAAACGTGATGCCTGTGCTGTTGGGAGCAAGTGTTCATGCACATCCCAGGTCCAGAGGAAGTTGCTTTTAGAAAGAACATAAAATGGCAACACACATACGTGCCGGATGTGGTGGGCAGAGTTTGAGGGCCTTTTGGCGACAGCGCGAGGCTTGCTCGAAAGTTTTCCGCGTGCTTCCTTCATAACCGCATATCAGCATCGCAGGTGAGCGTTGTTACCACTTCTTGCTTGGTCATGTTTGTAACCTGATGGCAGATAGTCATGCGTACGAGCTTCAGAGACTGGATTGTGTAGGGAGCGCGGCCGCATGGCTGATGTCAAACGGTGGCCTGCAGTGGGCATAGGTCGCTTGAGTTTCTGCTGGCCAAGTGGGGCTTTCGGTGTCTCAACGTCACTCTGGCTGAAGACATCCTACCACCAGAGAAGTCTGTCAATGAGATAGTGGAAGTTGTAGATTTGATTTTGAGGTGAAGCATGTTAGCGCACATACTGGTTGAATTCACTCTGTTCACAAAGTTAGTTGCATTGTAGGTGCCCTGCTTACAGGATATCGGACTAGGATATATAAATCTGCAGAGCAGCACCCCTCATCTTGTATCCTATATTATCACTTTGACATGAAGTCACAATGCTTGCTTATGAACTTCCAAGTACTAGCTTCCTGCTTTGCCAACTGACATAAGTAGCTGCTGCTTTTGACAAAATCCTTCTTGAGTTCAAAATAAATAAACAAAGCTCCACATTACTATCTTGTCATTCTGCAGATTCCTTTATATTTAGTTGTTGGATCTACAGCAGCGTATAAAGACCAGGATTAATCTGAACTATAAATACACGATGGTTGAGGGTTATAAATACAGAAGAAGGATACCCGTTGGCCTCGCATACAAGCCGAGTGGGACAATGGGGGTTGAAGTGCCACTAGGCAAAAGAGGACTTCTGCTATTTTTTTGGTCTATATTACACTCACTCAGAACGCACTGAGGCTACTTGCCCAGTTCTTCTTCACGTTGACAAGCCATTGCACCACGCTATCCACGTCCACTATCATAGGCCGCTTGCGATACAAGAATCTACACGACGGGTCCTTTTGAGGACACGGCGACCCTGATGGCTCTGCCAGTGATGCGTACTCCAGCCCTATCCATTTGGCCGCCTCCTGGTACACTTTCAGCACCCGGGGGTCGTATTTGGGAATGCCAAAAGGAACCAGCTCCAACACCTTAGAGCCGGGTCTCATGAAAATGACGTGATTCATGGTGCCGTCGCCAGAGGGTGTAATGAAGACGGTCGCCGCCCCCATGTGCAGCACCTGCACCACCCACCTCCAGATCTTAGCCTTTGTACACAACACACATCAGCCTGTATAGGCACGTGCACAAACTCACGCCAACCCTGCTCATCGAAACGAGCACACAAACAAGCAGCACGTCCTCCCCAGCAATCGCAAAGAAAAGGAAGTGCAACAGGCGGCAGCAGCAAGAGACAGCCGAACCAACCGACCTGCTGACAGAAGTTGGTGAAATTTTGCTCGTTGACCACCAACAGCTCGCAGTTCTTGCTGCGCCTGCACTTGGCCTTGAGGCCTTGACGCAACTCCTCCAGGTTGGCAATGATCCCGTACCCCGTGTCTGTGTCCCCGTGGAGCAGAAGCACCCTCAAGATGGTTGCGTTGGTTGTTAGAAAGCCCATGCCCCGGGTCATCCCGCCTGTCACAGGGTTGGCTGCCAATGTGTTGCAGTACCCCCAGGCCCTCTCTTGCACCTCTCTCAGAACAATCCCGCGCTCGCCGGGCACAGGCCGGTAGCGGCGGGTCATGACGGCACGCTCAAAACAAACGGGCACGTGGCCGTTGCGGATGCGGAAGGGCGCGATGTGATCACCCAGCAGCGCTTTGAACAGAAGGCGGCTCCACTGGGACAGCCGCATGTCGAGGCTGCCCCGCTTGAAGAAGAAGGCGCGCGCGGGCTTAAGAAAGCCGTAGTCGGGGTACGGGTAGAATAAGTTGGCGAGAATGTTGGGCGTGTGGAAGCGGTCGTCGAACCCGTAGCGGGAGTGCAGCAAGAGCGTGGTGCCCATGAGCATGAGCGCGTTGGTGGGGATGGAGCGATATGTGGCGATGGCAAATGTGTTGTTGCAATCCCCGCCAGAGCTGCAGGCGCCGCTGCTGGTGTTGCCCATCATGCACAGCACTCGGTTGCTCTGCAGCGGCGACGGCAGCACGATGACCTCGGGCATGGCCGACATGCGCGGCACCGACGACATGAACCGGAAGTTCTCGTCCGCCACGCCGGAGATCTTGCCGTTTGCATCGTAGATAGGCTGGAAGTTGAGCTCCTCCGCCATCACAGTGCGGCCCTCTGCCACAGCGTGAGGGTCGTGGAACTCGATCTTGGTAAACACGTCGTGCTCCAGGTGCACCTTGGCCTCTGTGGAGTTGTGCAGCGGCAAGGGCCCGCCGCCGCCCATGAGCGCCTCCAGGTCATTGAGGCACACGGACTTGAGGAGCTCCTCCTTGCGCAGGTACAGCCCCGACGACTCCTCTGCCACGCGCTTCTCCGTGTCCAGCACCAGCAGCGGCGTGGTGTTGCTTAGCTGCGCCGCCAGCAGGTTCAGTGCAATGTCCGCACACTCGGGCGCCTTGTCCACGTAATCCCTCACCGCCTGCAATGCGCCCCCCCGCCCTCGCCCCAGCCCCTCCTCTGGGTCATTTAGTTTGTCTCAGCACCATCCCCACAACCACAATCGGCAACTGCAGCATGTGTGCAGACACGACGACGATGGAAGTACGGCAACAATGAGAAGCACGCTTACTTGCTACCTTACTCCGAGATGTCCCCTTGGGATTCTAACATCCCATTCCAGAAAGGACACTGGTCCATCCTTTTCTCTCACACAAACCCTCCAGCCATCAGAATTGGCAATCAATGCTACTCACTATTAATGGTCAAAAGCCGCCATCGAATTGACATCAAACATATGTAGCCAAGTTGAAGCTCAGCAGAACAAAAATCCCCGACTCCTCATCACAGCACCCGGATAGAGGCTTGTGACTGGGACATACGGGGAGCAGCGAGCAGGTGTAGGACTGCAGGTAGTCGCCGTGTAGCAGCAGGAGACGCGCAGACACCATGGAGTAGGCACCGCGCGCCGCCGGCACGTACACCAGCTCGCTGGTCATGGCGTCGCGGTAGTGCGCGCTGGGCATAAAGCCCACCAGGCGATGCGGGTGCTCCGTCCACAGCTTGAAGGCGGTGCTGAGCACGGGCCCCGACGCCAGCACGCCGTCGTCCCACAGCAGCACGCAGTCTGTCTCCAGGCTCTCTATGGGCCGCATGCGCTCGCTCGGCGTGAAGTTACCAGGTGGCAGCAGCTCCACAGGCTTGGAGGCGTTCCAGGTGGGCGGCAGGCTGGCGGTGCTCTCGTAGGCGCCGCGCGGCATCACATAGACCTTGTGCACGATGCGCAGGCTGGAGATCTGGCGGATAAGCGTGTGCAGCGACAGCAGGTGGCCGTGCCACTGGATGACCACGCTGAGCTTGCGGGCCACGGGCGCCCCCTGCGCAAACGTCATGTAGTCCGTCTGGCAGAGGCGGTTGGCCATGCCCTCGCTGGGCAGCACCACGCCCTGCTGCACCAGGAACGCGTACATGTCTCGCAGCACCTCCCACCTCAGATGGTCGTAGCGTCGCGTGGGGGGGTAGTGCTTATCCACAACGTCGTCCCACCGCTCAAAGTGGCCCAGGAAGTGGACAGCCTTCAGCTTGGGGTGTACCCACTCGTTCCACGTGGCAGAGTACCCGAGCTTGGAGATGGCATTGTAGCCGTAGTCCAAGTGGTGCGCAGGGCCCAGCCGCGGCCAGTCGGAGAAGAAGTGGTTAAAGAACATGAGGTCCTCTGCCCCCACAGGTAGCTCAGTCTGCAGCTGGGAGAAAGCAGTGAGCATCTTTGCATAGGTGTCCAGGCTGGGTTCCAGCAGCATAAGACCTGGGTTGAACCGGTCTGGCAAGTCATTATCTGGAGCTGCGGTCAGCTGCGGGCGCTCAAACACCTCATCCATATTCTCTAGAGCAAGCATGTGGTGGTCTAGAAACAGGACCTTTGTGTACTGCGTCAAGCTCCATAGCTGGAACTTGAGACTGAAACAGCTTAAAGTCACGTTTGTGATGGAAAGGAGAGCCGGGGCAAGGAGGGGAACTTGAGACGGTGCTGGGTCGACCTTAGCGCCCAGAGCCCTGAATATGTGGCGCGTGGAGGACGAAGTGTTCTTTGTCAGCACCACTACGTCATATGGCGTTTTCGTGCTTCTAAGTGAATGCACAAGGACCATGGCAGCTTTTGCGTGCTCTTCGTCACATATAACTGTAGCATAGGCGACTCGTCCTCCAAGAAAACCATGCTGACTGGATGAAGCTTCTAGACCTTGAGCATGCTGCTCAGGCCCAAACGTTATTCTGACTATACCAGCAGCAAAGAGAAATAAAGCCAAAGCTCTCCAAGTTATACCAGCTCTCGAAAGCCCGTTAAAGGCTATGTCAGCTTTGCCCATGCTCCAGGACAAGGAGCACCACGGAAAAGGTCACCGTGGTCCAAGATGAGACATGAAAGTCCGGGGAACTAAAACTTATTAGGAAGAGCCGGGATAGAAAATCAAAACGAGGTGATCATTGCGTACGACTACCTGAGTTACGACTTACGGACCCACGTACAGGAACTTGATGCCTGAAAAGATGTTAAGACACCTACCGTGGAGCTCTCAACTTGTAAAAACTTGCATGTGCATGACCTGCACGGACGAACAAAGACGGACTTTCCAAACTTCCGAATCGAAGAAGATCGAGGCAGGCCCTGAGTTCCTCTCCTTCGGCATTTTTTCAAATGCTCGCAGTCTGGTCACGTTTTTGTTCACCATTGATCACGTCCGACTTCTTATGTGGTCTAGCATCAGGAAATAGGATTCTTTACTGACGTCTTCTTGTGCTCATGTCAGTAATCACCTTGGAAAGTATACTCATCACTCATGATTCTCGCGGGACAAGTTCACCATAAGAATTAAGTGTGGTAGATGATGTGGGATCTGCTTGGCTAATATGACAACTGCACCTAGCTCTGAAGGAGCCAAGCAAAGAGCAATATGCTCAAATAGTGAACCTCTGTCGGAGAAACGCTCTGAGGATGAGGATGAGTCGGATGTCAAGCCGGATGCGCATGTCGCCGGGGGGGTAGCTAACTCCCGAGAAGATATTGAAGGGAAAAATAGCGAGGAGGAGCGGGTAAGTTTGCTTTTGTTATGTAGTTTCTATTTTCATATCGTAATGTGGCGACACGATTGTGGGTGTGGTAAAAGGGGAGTGCAAGCCGATTTGTACAAGTGTAGCAAAATTTGGGCCTGTTGAACTTGCGCAGGAGGCCGAAGCACGTGCAGAAGAAAATCGGAAGCAGGCTGATACTAAGCGGGCTCAGAGACAAGCAAACTTGAACCCTCAGAGGCCAGGTAATCCTTGCACTCCTTGGACAACACATTTTCATTACTTTTTAGCTGGATGAGCATCACAGGGTACCTTTTCCGGCGCAGGTTAGTGACGTTAGTATACTTCCAGATTTTTTTGCTGTGAGATTGCAGTAGCATATAGAGGTGTATGCCTCTGCAGATATTTAAAGGGTTGGAGCAGTTTGTGGTCCCAGTGAGTTACTTATAATGAATGGACTCAAGTGAATGCATTGATATCGAATATATGGGATGTCAGCAATATTGGCTGCACAATTGAGACCGACATTTCCGCTTGCACTGATAAAAGAGCCTATAGGAAGGCGAAAGAGCCTGTAGTGACTCTTTATTGCCTGCTGGATAAATGCTGCCTGCTGGAGAAATGTGTATGTCTTGCTTCTTCCAAGAAGGTAGGCAATGTTTAATCTGGAGTATTCTTGCCAGGTGACCATGGGAGGGTGAAGGTGTTGCTCTTGTGTCCCCTAGTGCTACCTGCCGTGGCTTGCTGTTTCTGCTCCTCGACGTGCAGACCATTTGCAAGTAGGAAGTTAGAATAGCCCTGTCCCTTGGGTTGGGTGATGGGAGTGGTCTTACTTCATGCAGGACCTAGAAGTGATCGTTGAGTGGCCCGTCTGAAGTTTTGTGGGAAAAGGGGGGGGGGAATGTGC
>WELA01012532.1:120811-220569 GCA_009602735.1 Mesotaenium endlicherianum
GGGGGGGGTAACCAGATGCTGCAAGCCTCAGGGTGTTGGACTCGAGCATAAAGCGCAACACAGGGGTAATAAAGAAGCTGAGGCAGCTGAGTGAGGAGCAGAAGGACAGCTTGCTCGATGACCTGCAGTCCTTGAATCTGAGCAAGTATGTCACTGAGGTTGTTGCCGCTATCTGCGATGCCAAGCTTAAGATTGCTGACATCAACGCTGCCATCCAGGTGCGCTCATCTCTCTATCCAGGCCTAGTGCACGCTTTGTTGCTCTACTCCTGGGGCCATGCCTATGGATAAGGGCATGGAGTGGAGTGGAGTGGAAAAAGCTTGTTGGCTGCACTTCAGCTCCGTTGGCCTCAGCTCTTCTGTGGCACGACGGCTACTCTGTGTGTATTGGGTGTGTATTTGTCTTTCACCTTGTATTTTACTTCGTCTTAGTCGTCCATGGGAAGAAGGAGGTATACCTAATGTGCAAGTTATCCTGGTTGGAAGACATTGGTGATGCTGGTGGTTTGTACAACTTTCCCATCATGACGTGCTCAGTATCGTGGGGCCATCACATCTCATGGTTGCTTGTGACTAGGTATAGCATGTATTTCTGGAAGCATGTCATGTGCAATGCATGTGACGGATGCAGCTGTACTCGAATACACGAGCGCATAACACATGGGTTGATGCATGCTATTGCTGCTGCTGGCGGCGGCAGGTGTGCTCGGTGCTGCACCAGCGATACCGCGACTTTGCGCCGACTCTGGTTCCCTGCTTGCTCAAGGCTCTGGCGCCGCCTCCCGCTACTCCGGCCCTCAAGGTCGGCGGTGCTGGCCCTGTGAGCGGCGGCGGTGGCGACGACGCGCCAGACGGCGTCGCTGGAGGTAGCGCAGGCAGCGCCGCTCGCAAGCGCATCACCCTGCGCCTGCTGACGGAGCTGTTCTTGTGCGGCATCGTGAGCGACGTGGCGGTCCTCATGGGCGTGCTCAAGGAGCTCACGGCCGCTGACACCCTGCAGAGCAAGGACAAGGACCGGGATGCAGCCCATACAAGCCTGGCCCTTGTCGTCAGCTTCGTGCGCCACGCTCGCATCCTGCTGGGCTTCCCGTGCGACCCTGTCCAGGAGCTGGTAAGGTGCCCTCCTCCTCCCAGGATCGCGCGCTTGAGCTCCTGTTGCTGCTGCTGTTTGAGAGCAGTGGACGGTGGTGGTGGCGCCAATCACAAGCTCTCAATTGGTCTGCCCTTGGGGGCTGGGGTTGCTGGGGGATTGGCAGGCGTATGGCGACCTCAGCGTGTCGCACGAGCAGAAGAAAGCCATGTTGAAGATGGTGTGTGCCTTCTATGATGCCGCCCTTGCCCTCCTGCTGTCAGAGCATGCGGTGAGACTGCTTCCCCCCTCGCCCTCCCCTCACACACTTTCTTCTAGCCTAGGAATCATACAGCAGCTAGTGGAGCCACCTCAGATGGCCGCGCGTGTGGGCAATCATGGGGACAGGCACTAGAGGAGCAGGGCCAGGAGAATGCACGCATGCTGCACGTGAGGGGCGAGCTCACAGACGAGCATGCGGCAACGTACGAGCGCCTGCGCAAGTCGTACGACCAGCTGCTGCGCAACGTCACCTCGTGAGCAAGCCCTCTTTCCCTCCCTGTGATTGTCGGAGCATGTGGGCAGCCAACTGCTGCTGCTCTGTCAGCGTCTGTAGTAGCATGTCTGACATGGACAGACGTGCCAAGGGGGGGTGCTGAAGAACAAGATTTGGGGGGATGCGGGGGGTTGGACATGGGGGCTGCATCATGCAGGTTGGCAGAGCTGCTGGACAAGGAGCCCCCCGTGATGCCGGCAGACGACAGCGTGACGCGCATGAGTGGCCCTGCTAATGGCAGCGCCGGCAGCGCTGCGGACCATGGCGCCCTCTCCACGCCGGAGCCCCTGTGGGATGACGATGACACACGCACCTTTTACGAGAATCTGCCTGACCTCAGGTGTGGTTGCACTCTCCTCCCCATCCTCATCCAAATTCGGGGTCTGGTTGGTATCACCGTCTGGACTCCACTATGGGGCCTGCTGCTGCTGTTGCTGCTGACAGCCAGCTGAGGGGCTGGGGGAGACCTGCAGAGCGTTTGTGCCAGCTGTGCTGCTGGGAGACACAGAAGTCCACAAGGGCGGCGTTGATGTCGGCAGCAGCAGCAGTGCCAAGGAGCAGCTGCATGTGGGCCTTCTTCACCTCTTCCTCCTCCTCCTTGTCTTCTCCTTGTGCTGGAGGAAGCACACCTCCAAGGTGCACACATGGAAAGTTGCTGTGCTTGTGTGGCATGTTCATTGTTGTCAAATAGTGCACGTCTGGGTCTGTTGGTGTGGACAGGAAAGCGGCCATGTGGCAGAGGACACCTCCTCTGCTGCTACCCCCACTGGTACCTTAGTGGAAGGCGAGAAAGAGGCGGAGGGGGACGCCGTCGTCAAGGATGCAGGAGCAGAAGCCACAGCAGCAGCAGCAGGAGGAGGGGGGGGGGAGGGGGAGAGGGCCCTGAAGGGAGCGGATGCTGCTAGCCTGGACAGCGTCCTCCAGCGCCTGCCCTCCTGTGTCAGTCGCGACCTCATTGACCAGATCACTGTAGGCCCCTTCTCCTCCTCCTCCTCCTATTCTCTGTTAATTCCATGAGGACGGATGCACGGGTCAGGCAGGCAGGCAGGCACTTATTTAATCCTGGGCGCTTTTGCTCCTTCCCCTGCTGCATGCAGGTGGAGTTTTGCTATCTCAATTCTAAGGGGAGTCGGCGGAAGCTGGTGCGGGCCCTGTTTGGAGTGCCCCGTACGGCGCTGGAGCTGCTGCCCTACTACTCACGCATGGTAGCCACGCTTTCACTCTGCATCAAGGACATAGCGCCACACCTCGTCCAGATGCTCGAGGAAGAGTTCCACTTCCTTCTCAACAAGAAGGTGTGCTCTTAGACCCGTTTGCCTCTGCTGCTGCTGCTGTTGCACTGGCGGATCCGGCGCCGTGGTAGCAGCAGCACAAATGAGCGGAGGAGCACCTGCGGTTGCGTGTGCTGAGCAGGACCAAATTAACATCGAGTCGAAGATAAAGAACGCGCGTTTCCTGGGGGAGCTGGCCAAGTTTAAGGTGGCTTCCCCCGGCCTCATCTTCAACTGCCTCAAGGTGAGGCCGCACTCTCCTGCCGCTAAGTTGCTTCAATGCTCCCTCTGAACGCTGGAAAGGCAGTGAGGGCGACAGTGTGTGAGAGGCTGCGAGGTGAGGGGGCGAGCAGGCGTGTCTGGACGACTTCCGGCATCACAGCATCGACATGGCGTGTGCGCTGCTGGAGACGTGCGGGCGCTATTTGTACCGCACGCCGCAGGCGCGTGTGCGCATGGGCAACATGCTGGACATCATGGTGCGCCTCAAGAATGCGCGCAACCTGGACGCGCGCCACACCACACTTGTCGACAACGCCTACTACATGTGCCGCCCGCCTGAGCGCTCTGCCCAGAAGATCAAGATCCACCCCCCCTTGCATCAGGTCCGTGCTGCCCACAGCTCTACCTGCTGACCAAGGCTCACTCTAGGTAGGTAGCCTCATGGGCTGCTAGCTTCCTTTGAAAATTGGGCGCTCATTGCGACGCGCTTCGATTGCGTCATGAAATTAAACTTTTCGGGATTAAGCCCATTTTAGCCCTAAGGGTTACGAATAAAATTCACGAAACGGGACTCTTCCGTACGACTTGCATTTTTTGCAATGCTTTGCAAAAGTCGCAGCCACTGAGCACCCCATGGGTAACCTTAAGTTTAGGCTGACGACAATATTGGGGGATGTGAGGAAGCAGTACATGAAGAAGCTGCTGATAGCGGACCTGGAGCGCAGCAGCATTGAGCGCGTGCTGCGCCAGCTCCGCAAGCTGCCCTGGGCGGACTGCGAGGCCTACATGCGCAAGTGGCTGCGCAGGATCGACAAGTGGCGCTACTCGCAGGTGCACCTGGCGGCATCGCTCACCGCGGGCCTCTCGCGCCATCACGACGCCTTCACTGTCGCCGTCATTGATCAGGTGGGTGGGTTGGTGGGCTGCTTGTCGGTAGTCAACCAGCGCTATGAGACATGCGGGCGGGGGGGTGGATAGGGAGTGGGGGAGGTGGTATGCAAATGGGTTGCTTGGCAGAACGAGAAGCAAGCTCATTGTGGTGCATGCATGCTTGCAGGTGCTGGAGGACGTGCGGGTGGGGCTGGAGATGAACGAGTACAGCCTGCAGCAGCGGCGCCTCAGCCAGCTGCGCTTTCTGGGGGAGCTCTACAACTACCGACTCATTGAGTCACCCGTCATCTTCGACACCCTGTACCTCATCCTGTTCTATGGCTATGGCACGCCCGAGGTAGGCACGGCTTCTTGCTGTTGGTAGAAGAAGCAGCATAGCATGCGTACATCTACCCTTTCACGTGTGGGAACATGTGGCTGGCAGTGGTACAGTCCTATGTCACGCGCTCAGCACAAACAGGACAGCATCGCGGGTGCGGGCCGGGGGGCGCAGCAAGAGAGGCTGGATCCGGCAGAGGACAGCTTCCGCGTGCGCATGGTGGTGGCGCTCCTGGAGACGTGCGGGCAGTTCTTTGACCGTGGGTCGTCCAAGCGGCGCCTCAACCGCTTCCTGCTCTACCTGCAGCGCTACGTGCTGGCTAAGCCCACGCTCCCCCTCGACGTCGAGTTCGACCTGCAGGTCGGCTACGTCTGACTCCCCACTCCCCCCTGCTGCTCTTACCAGATGACTACAGGGTGAGCGAGTGCGTGGTGTGCGACTGAGCCCTAATGCTGAGTACGTCGTGGCGCAGGATATGTTTGCGGAGCTGAGGCCTCGAATGGTGCGCTACAACACCTTTGAGGAAGCGCATGCGGCCGTGCTTGAGCTGGAACACCAAGAGCAGGCTGCACTGCTGGCCACGCAGGGCCCGCCAGGTGGTGCTTCCAGAGGCCCCACACACACGCTGGCACCTGTCCCCGAGGAGGACCAGGCGCTCCACAGCCGCGCAAATGGGGCAACAGGCAGAGAGGATGCAGACAGTGATAGCGAAGGGGAGAGCGGCGCTAGCATGGTTGACGGGCATGACGAGGAGGACGAGGAGGACGAGCGCAACAGGGGGGAGGACAGCGACGATGAGGACGATGAGGTGGCAGGCGAGGATGACGACAGCAGGTCCCTGACAGCAAACGATGATGATGACGACACAGTGAGGGTGCGCCAGCAGCAGCGGACTGTGGACCCCGAGGAGGAGGCGGCCTTCGAGAAGGAGTTGCGCGCGGTTATGCAGGAAAGTATTGCTGAGCGCAAGCTCGAGAAGCGGCCGGGCCCCAGCCTGAACATGGCGGTGCCTCTCAAGAACCTGTATGAGGGCTCCGCTCACCACCATCAGCAGCAGCAGCAGCAGCAGCAGCAGCAGCAGGGCCTGGACGAGGACGGGGTGGCCTTCAAGGTGCTGGTGAAGAAGGGCAGCAAGCAGACAGCCCGGCAGCTCGTGCTCCCGCGGGACAGCGCCCTTGCGCTGGTGTCGCGCCAGAAGGAGGCGGAAGAGGCCCAGGAGAAGGAGGACATCAAGAGGAGAGTGCTGGAGTTGAACGAGCGTGCAGAGGACGAGAAGCTTCTCCATCCAGCGGCGCTGCTGCAGCCCATCATGCCCATGAACCACCACCACCATCACCACCACCGGAATGCAGCTGCTCAGACAGGCCTTCTGGGGGCTGCCAGCCAGATTGGGTCTGGCCCGCGCAGAGTGGCAGCAGCTGCCAAGGATGGCCCTGCTGGCCGCTTTAACTCGCGCCAGCGACGTCCTGTGGCCGCTGGCGCCTACACCCGTCGCCGCTGACTGCCGGTGTACTCCCTTTTGCTGATAACGCCTGCCTGCTGAAGCTGGGCTCAGTTTCCTTTAGTGTTGCTGCAGCTGGGCTCTTGAAGAAACAGTGTTCATCAGTGTCCACAGTGTCCATCTCATACGTGATCCATCATCCATAAAATTTTCCTGGTATGATTGAGGACAGTCATGTATCTGTGGTTGTGCTACCGTAATGGGATGGGCGAAGCAGGTATGTTCAGAGCTGGCCTTTTCTGAGGAAAGATTAGCGACGGAAAGCGGGGCTTTCCTGGTGGTGCACTTGTGGTGAGGCCTCTGCTACCTTTACTGCAGGGCTTCTGAATCTACTACATCATTACGTCACTACCAGCCTCTGCTACTTCTGCCGCCTTGAAGTGCAGCACATTGAAACCATTTTTATGCAGCATGTGGAGCAGATCTCACTTTGGATAGTTTTGAGTTTGAGCTGGAACTGTTCATTATATGTGCCTGGGCCTGTACGTAAATATTAATGTGATCTTTGGGGATGTCTATGGTTTGCTATTTATGGTGCAGGGCAAAGCATCAAGAAGATTACATTGTGTGGAAGATGGGGCTTGTTTCACTGCGGAGATTTAGGTCAAAATTCACGTGTAGTGATATATGAAAGGATTCTTGCATGTGTTGCAGTGTCTGAGTAAAGGGTACTCTCCCATTTTGTGCAGGCAGTCACCCCTTTTTGAAGATGCACGTGTTAGATATAATGAAGTCTGGAAAAAACACAGATTGTCAAGAAACTTGCGTGTTGGATTCACTTGAAAGTAGAAACTTGAAGCAATGAGTGCCTTCTTGTAGCACCCTTGACGTGTATCCTTAGGTATATTTAGAGTTGATTGTATGACCAGGCCATATAGCCTGAGCAAAGCATGCAGTTCATGGAAGGGTTCCGACTTCGATTGACTGTGCATATGGCTGAATGATCCAGATACTTGGATACAATGTACTTGCACCACTTCTCAGTTGTAATTTCTCCAGAGACCACTATCTGCAAGAGAGTGCAATTTTATGATAGGTGTTCCTGGAGAAAGAACCAGCAAAGAGATTTGACTCAGCTTCCAACCAATGCTCAGACACATCACTGTGCTGTCACCTTGGTTTTGCCGTCCTCTGCCCTCGCATTCTCCCTCTGCTCAGATGCAGTCTTCTCAGCAGCCTCTTCCAAAGCTGCAAGGGCTTCCTCCTCTTCTTTTAATTTCTGCTGCTTATCCTCCTCGGCTTCTCTTTCATCCTCCACCTCAAAGTCATGCTGCTTCGCCATGGCACGCACTAAAGGATCCCTCAGCTCTGATATGACACCCCCTGCGCTGTCGTAAACTTCCTGGCTGCCACGCACATACACTCGCTGCTCCTCCACCATTCCCGCAGTAGGAACATCCACAGCCAGTAGCTTGAAGTCATACTGCATCATCAAACAACATCCGCACGTGAGCCGCGGCAGCTGCACCTGAGCGTCTCACTCTGAACAACGTCAACTGCTGAACCAGTCTCGATACGTGCAAATTTGAATGTCAAGGTGTGAATCAGGAATCAACAGTGACCAACATGTTGTGACATGCAGCACTCTATCTATTGCCCGGTTCCCTCATCTGCGACCAAGCACTGCTGTGGCCTTGCTCCTAGTCCCGGCTTGGCTCGGCTCACTTTTGGGTGCCATTTGATTGCACCCAGAGATTCTCCTCCACACAAATGCAGCATGTCAAAGCCAGTCAGAGGCACACACGAAGCTCGATTCAAAGCCACGAGATACCTTGGAGGAGGCAAATTGACTTCCAAGTGTGGGGCCATTTACAGCGGGGTGCCACCCACCTTGCCCTGCTTCTTCTTGACCTCGGCGCTGACGAGGCCTTTACGCTCGGAGCCCCTGACGGGGAAGAGGAGGAAGCAGCGCTTGTTGGACAAACGCGGCTTGAAGTTCTTCATGCGGAGGCCTCCTCCCGACATCACATACGCCCGGATATCACTGCCCGATAGAGGTGCCCCCAGCACTTCCAGCACGCCCGCATTTGCGTTGAGCGCGCGCATGGCGTGCCGATACACGGCATCCGGGTTCACCACGTAGCGTGCCCTTGCATATAGTCCCTGCAACCCCCAGAACGCCATTCAGCATATGGACTATTATCATCGTGTTGCAAGGTACCACAACTGGCGAGCTATTGCTGCGGCACGCCATGCACGCTGACTATACTTGGTACTCCTGTCGGCCCACTCATCATGCTTGAAAGACAACAATGAAGATTGCCGAGGAGATACAACTGCAGCAGCTGAGAGCGTGCAGGCTGCAGGCAATCTGATCCACAGGCAGGTGATAAAGAGTGCTTACAAATCTAAGAATGCAGCAAAGACACGCAAGGAAATCGAAAGACTTACAGCAAATGCAACAATGGCTGCTGAGAGCGCCAGAAACCCGTACTTGGCCATGCCCTCGGAGAAGCCGATAAATTTAGATGCAATGCCAAACATGAGCCTCCACAGCAACATGATGAGCACCACCCCCGCAGCTCCCACCACCCACAGATAGTTCTGTTTCCAGAACGCCTCCAGCTGCAGACCTGCTCCCAGACAGGCGCGCAGGTGTCAGCCAGATCCGATACAGAATTAGCTTAACCCAGAAGGCCAACACGCCAAGGGCCAAGTAGCCCACCTGCAGCTGCCCGGTACTGGGATGTCACACGTGAGATCTGCTTCATAGGCCCCTTGGCCACCTTTGTTGCCTGCTGGTACACTGCGGCTGAAGCTGGAGAAGACTTGGCAGCAGCCTTCGTGCCTTGCAGCAGCTGCCTTGTCTGCACATGACCTTCCTCGAGCCCATGAGTTGTTATTTGTGCGAGAACTTGACCACTTTGGGGGGGGTGGCTATGTAGGCCGGCAATCAGCTGCTAAATGACTGCCCCTGGTGCAGCAGCACTTTGAGGTTCTGTTATTCACTTGAAGTTCAGTGCGAACTGTATGGCTGCCTCATAAACCAAAAGGATACACATGCTCATTGTCATTTGAGACACGCATTGCGTATTGATTCACTTTAACTGCATCTTTTTGTACGGCTTCACCTTGAAGCGGATCCTGTCCGACCAACTGGGAGCTTCATAAAAGCGAGTCCCTTGTCCTGCCATCCAGTGGCTACCTCCCACCTGCTTGTTCGCCCTAGTCAAAGTCCACAAATGAGGAAGCAACTTCTGTCTGCTTCCTGAAAAGACTGTGGCCTGGACTGCACTTGTATACAAGCTGTGAGCAGGTTTCGGAATATTGCCTGCAGTCTGCCACTTCCATGCAGGGGATCCGCATTTTGTACTCTGAGTAAACAGATGCCGATTCGAAGTCATCCATGCGGGTACATTCAAGCTTAACCGTTCAGAAAGTCGTTCCAGACCGACAGGAGTAGCAAGTCGCTGACTACTGATTGGAGGAAGATGTATTAATTGGTGCAAACGAGGGAAATCAGCAACCACCTTGTGAGCTCCACAGCTCTTAGCCCCTGGTGAAACTGCACTATTCCATAAGCGAGACAACAGCTGGAAGCCCCTTTGAGATCCAAATGATGTGGCCATCATGGGAATATTACCCCGGACTCTGGCGACTATGCTCTTGCACATGCCACACTTTTGTCCTTCTTAATGACTGCTAATTCAATACCGACCAAGCCACGATGGCTCATACTTCTTCTTCAACACATCTCCAGCAAGTGCACGAAGGCTCCACGGTAGATCGTAATCTCTCTCTTGAGCACTTCCGTTAGTACTATTAGCTTTCCAAACCCGGTCGGTGTCTTGAATCGGGCCCAAATTTATAAAGAAAACGTGAAATGGAATTTGAGTGCGAACGCGTTGACATCATTAACGTCGAACAATAGCACAGTGTCAGTGTCGTGAAGGTCACGTTAGAACGTCAACAACAGCTATGATCTAAATCATGGCTCCCTTCCTCGACCTCAGCGCGCAGAGCTCTCTGGACCGTTGCAACTCAATTCGAAAGGCAATTCCTAGCCCTAGCTCGCAGGAGTAGACATACCTGCTGCGCAAGACAATCACATCGTTCATTGCCTAGAGCCCAACGTAACGCAGCCCCTTCAGGTGGTACCATAATCAGCAACTGAACTCTTTGAAAAATCATTTTAAGATGGAAAATGTAGAACGCAGCGGCCAGATGAAGCATGAAAGTCCTTGGCACGGAAAAGTTTCAGGTATATCGCGTCTTATTTGATGAACGATGACCACTGAACTGCTTGTAGTTTGTAGTCCAGCTAGGATGTCGTCTATTGATGGCTTGATTTGTTGGCATCCTCTGCAGGATTACAAAATCTTCCCAGGTATGCTCAACGCTATATGAAGGACAGCTTGCTAAAGGAAAACCAGGCCGTTTCAGAGAAGCACTTTTTGATTGCGAAGAGGGGTCAGGAGAGTGGGCAAGGACCTAGCAATTTGAAATCTGGGGGCAAGACACCATCTACTGCAACACGACCCGCTCTCAGAAATATAACAAATCACACTAATGGCCAAAATACCAAGCCAAGCCTGAAGCAAGTCACCAAACAATCCTTTACCACTACCCGCCAACATCAGTCATTGCAGAAGATTGCAGCAGATCCTATTCAGCAGATACCTTCTGAACATCTAGTGAGCATGAGGTTTCCAGCTATCAAGGAACGTGCGCTAAAGTATGCAGAAGATGGCATCGAACATGTGCATATGGACAGTTGTCGACTTGATGCTGCCCTAGACGAGATGCAAGTTGCAGGTATGAATGCTAGAAAACTCTAAACTCTTTGTAGAGACCCTCGAAGTTGGAACCTCATTTGGTGATGTGCGGCAATGTTAATTTAGGCTTGAGAGGTATATTAAGCGGTCAACATACTACATAATATCCTCAACAATTGCACCCAGATTCTATTAGCAACCCTGCAGAAAAGTTGTTGCTGCATAGCAGGGAGCAGCATATGAGCAATAGAATGAATTGCTGCTTACATTTGTCCACAAACCCTTGAAGGCATCCATAAAGAGGCTGTCATTTGTTACATGTAACTCGCACCAGGTGATGTGCTACCAAGCTGCAGCACTAGCTACTATCACTGACAACCTTTGGGTAGGAATGGCTGCAGAAGTTGTTTACATTCGGTTCAGTTTCTTGTGGCTTGTGAGCAGAAATCAATGCTCGAGCTTCAATTGCTATCTCTTATTGCAGTCAACCTCCTACTTTCCTGCAACATCATGTGGAGGTAAAGGCCAAACCCTGTTCCAGCAAGGCTCAAATTCTTTCGCTTGTGCTCAGTCTGCTGGCTAATCAGTAAAGAAGAAAACAGGGAGCGGGCCCAAATAATTTGGTATCTTGCATGGGCTGAGCCATTCGAGGGAAATCATTGGCTGTCAGATGTCCAGAAGAACTTGAACATGGCTGCGGGTGGACTGGCAGGCCTCTTTTGTAATGTAACCAGGATGCTCTTGGGATGCACAACAATTCAGAACTGTCTCTGTGAAGTACAGCCTCCGACATGTCTTGCATACTGGTTCCATATAGCTGCACATGGGGTCTAGAGGACTTCTTAAGTGAAGTCCTTATGCTGCAAGTGTAAACCCAGCTTAGGCTGATGCAGCACGTGCCCTACAACTTGGTATGCTCAGTGTTGCAACTGAGCAAGCATACGGAGCTTGTGGGATGCACCCCGTGCATTTTGCTACCTGGTCTGGAAGCCCACGTCTGTGGCGTGCTTCCCCAAAATTCCTGCATGCAGGGATGGCAGTACTTGCATGACCTCCAGCAATGCTTCACGGGCAGGAACACCAGCATGCCCAAGATTTTGTATGCGTATTGTATCCTAGCACAGTCAGGGGCTAATGAACATGGATGATATCCTTGAGTAGTTGCATGACTACAATTCTCAATTTTCCCCAGCTGCAGGCCACAGATGAACTAAGAGTAGACACCGCCATGTCTTCAATATCTGGTGGGTTCCTCCCCTGCAGTTTTTGTTTTCTGTTTGATTTCTTACAGAAGTTATTATGCATCTTACTCGTGTTAGTGTACGCTGAGAAGAAGAAAAATCTTTTTGTAATCGATTGGGTCAAGCTAACTCAAGTACAATGAGGATAATCACAGACAATGAAGATTTTTTCTCCGACACATGGGACGACAGCCATCTGCTGGACAAAGACAACCTCGCCCACTCCATGCCCACCTTCTCTGAGGGCGACTTGGGAGAACTTTTGTGACGCTCTAGCGCGAAATGGCCCTTCTAGATTTTCTTCAATCACAGTGTACATTAACTGAAACAATTCAATCTTGCGACATAAAAGATTTTGTGTAGGGCCAAGGTCACACATGTCCTGAGGCCACTCCAGCGTCTGCAACCTGAAGGAGCACTAACCATATTAAGCCAGGGGACTTTGGGACCTGACAGAGCACATGGCATACAGGTAGTAGGTGTGGCAGACTTTCCAGCACCACACTCTTCAGTAGTGTGGCATACTTTCCTCAGAGTCCCTTGATCCCAAATTCATGACATTACAGTTGCAGGTAGAGCTGCACAGCCTTACAGCTTAAACAAGTGTTGTAAAGTTTCGCACTGAAATTATGTCCTATCTACAAACTTGAAACCTATTGATTGTCACAAAAAGTGACAGTATTTACACCAGAAGAAAGAAATGAGAGTTCTTGTATCACATATTGGAACTTGATTGTGAATTTCACTACGTATACGTACAGCTCTAAAAAGAATGCGAACACTACAGAGTGCAGAGCTCTGATTGGCATGAAATATCTTTCTTACCCTATACTTCCTCTTGCAACACTTGTTCATGTCAGCCAGATAAGCATTGAGTGGCTAGCGGAAGAGCATCTTGAGCTCTTCTATACGCGCAGTGCGCACCTCCTGATCTGTGAGCGCACCATTCACAAGCTGCTGCTTCCTTGCTTGCACCAGTTGCATCTTCTCCTCCACCGAGCCCTGCCGCAGTGGAATAATTAATGACCTAGTAAGCTAGTAGTCGCTCAGTAAGAGCAGGAAAAGGTTGCACAAGGTCCACTCTAGTACTAGTAGCAGCGCAGCATAAATATAACATATCAGTCAGTCAAGAAGCGACGCAATGTACCTTGACTATGAAGCGCCTGATCCTCACAGGCCTGGTCTGCCCTATTCTATGAATGCGCATGATGGCCTGCTCTTCCACAGCCGGATTCCACCATGGATCCTGAACATCACCCACACATTACGCCTGTCGTTCACTCACTTGCGGTTCGTCTTCACCTATGCTTGTCTCTCTCATGCAGACAATCACAAATAAGAAAAGGATGACAGACAACCTGCAGCACAGCATATGCGAAGGGTTCCACTCACAAGAACATAGGCATTGCAGGCGGCTGTCAAATTGATGCCCACACCACCCGCCTTCATGGAAATGAGCATCACCTGCTCCAGCTCCAAGCCCAGCTCCAAGCCCAGCCACCATGACACAAGCAAGCTACACGGTTGGCCACTTGCATCACTGCAAACAGGGGGGAAAAAAATGACACCTCATCACTGCTTCCACATTGGGAGCACCCTCCGTCCACAGGCACAGCCCACACCAAAAGGGTGAAGGAGGGGAGGGCGATTCTTTTGACACTGATCACAGGACTTAACATATTTTAAAACCTCCCGAGGCAAACCTTCCCAATGGTAGTGTTTTACCAGTTTGACAACCGTATTGGCCTGCCCCAGATGTCCACCTAGTAAACTATCATGAGCCTGACTCAAGAAAGATGGATGCAGGATCATGTGGTGAGGGCAACAATGGCGACTGATGCTAGCATGACACGCACCAAAATGTCAGGACTGGAATTGAAGTCATGGATGGCCTTCTCCCTGTGCTTCTGCGTCATGCTTCCATCCAGGCGCACAAACGAGTGCTGCCGCCTGCATCACCCACCCCCACTCTCATACAGTGCATCGTTTTCCTCCTTTACTCTTCTCGAAGAGCCTATTTATTGGCGAGTCATAATCGAGAGCTTCTACACTGCTCACCTCTTGAGAGCTATCTCGAGAAGGTCCAGGAATCCCGTCCACTGGCTGAACACCACACTCTTCTCTTGCCTCTCCTTCACACCGTCCAACTCCGCCATCAGCGCAGTCACTTTGCACGATTCGGTCCAGTTGGCCTCCACGTCCAGATGGAAGCGATTGTCCTTGGGCGCCGTCAGCAGGTCCTGCTTGTCTACCAGTTGCCTGCACATGAGTCGCCGCCACCCCATCCGGCAGAACGGGAACGTGATAATTGCCTGCCACCCAACAACAAGGTGCTGTGGCCGGTCCACTGCAGCAGGAGCAGGAGCAGGAGCAGGAGCAGGAGCAGGAGCAGGAAGACCAGAAATAGAAAAAGAAGGACGAGAGAAGGAGAGTGGAGGAGAAAGAGCAGGAAGCGGAGCGGCGGGCGCAAGGGGCACAGGCAGGTAGAAGAGGGAAGGGAAGGGGAGGGGAAGGGGGGCAGCTACCTGCAGTGGGGGCACAAGCCCCGAGAGGAGGGGCCCAGCGAGGCCAGCAGGCACTCGCGGCAAAAGACGTGCGCGCACAGTGTGAAGACGGCGTCCTCCATCGCGTCCAGGCAGATGTGGCACTCCTTCAGGAGCCCCTTGTTCCAGTCCTCGATGGCCTGCCGCAAAAAGGCGTCCGTGGGCCGCATGTCCCCCCCCGCCCTCGCCCCCGCCTCACAAGCAGCAGCCGCCTGCAGCCGCCGATTTGTATTGCCCTTTACAATGGCGTCGGCCAGCTTTCCCATGTCGCTGTACTTCGTCGTGTCCCCTCGACTGCACACACGCACACATGGACACATCACACGCCCTCCCCCAGGCGGAGAACGTCGGCTGAGCAGGATGCAAGCAGGGGAAGGTATGAGACAAGGAGGCATGGCAGCAAAGCAAGGGGGAGAGCAAGAGACCTCTGCACAAGGAAGGGGTGGTCGCAGCATTGGCGCATTCGCAGCAGCATCTCCATGATGGACGCGTAATTGTGCAGCACCTTGCCCTCCCGCACAAACGTCTCAAACTTCACCTGCAACACACAGCAGCAGCACAGCAGCAGCAGCAGCAGCCACAGTGCAAGTTCTTCAGACTGGCAGGCAGGGGTGGCACAGACTCAGCATTGCTGCACTGCCGCAATGCATGGAGGTGGTCTATGGTGCGCTGCACGCAGGCAACAAGCAGGCAGAAAGGAGGGACCTTGTTTTTGTGGTGGAGTGCATTGTAGAAGTCCTGCTCCGCGTCGCTGAAGTGCGTGTAGATGACGGCGGAGTCGGCGGGCGGCAGCTCCAGGATGCGCTGGCCGCGCGCGTCCGTGCTGTCCTTGGTGCGGCGCAGCATGAGCGGCTTCAGGATGGCCTGCAGCAGCTTCAGGCTGCGCTGGTCGCCCTCCTCGTGCGGCCTCTGGATCAGCTTGTGCCACCTGCATTGCCGCACGCACACACAGCCCTTGCCCTCGCCTGAGCAGGCGGGCAGGCAGGCAGGAGCATGGGGTGACATCATGGCTGCAGCTATAACGTGCGGGCGAGCGTATGTGTGGGTGTGGGTGTGCAGGGTACCAGCCCCAGTTGGACCAGGGCTCCACGCCGATGAAGTGTAGCAGCGCAAACATGTCCTCCACCTTGTTCTGCGCCCTCCCATCACCACCACCACATCCGTTGCACATTAACGACAGCTCCTTCTCATCCTCCTCCTCCTTCTCTTCCTCCGCCACCACATAGACACGCATGCGCATGCACAAGCACGTGCAGATGCAGATGCACATGCACGTGCACGCACCTGGATGGGCGTGCCGGTGAGGCACCAGCGACAGCGCGAGGAGAGTCGAAAGACGGCCTGGGCCGTGCGCGACCGGAACGCCTTGATGGCGTGTGCCTCGTCCAGCACCACGCGGTGCCACATCACCCTCTGCAAAGGCCCTTCCGTCCCCTCCTGCCACTCGAACGCCACCTGTCGTGGTTGAGTACTTCCGTCACACTGCTCCTCACTTCCACCGCAAAAAATGAAGGAACACACACCTGCCGATACATACCTGAGCCGATGACTCGGCCTGCAGGGTGCCGTAGGTGGTGAGGACGACGTCGTGCTCCACCAGCGCCGTGTCCGCCATGGCCCTGCGCTCGCTCCCGTAGTATACGTGCACTGACAGCGCTCCCGGACAGCTGTGCGTTTCTATCTCCGCCTGCGCCCACACCCACGCCCACGCCCACGCCCAATTCCATGCGCATGCCTCGCTCACTCAGCTACACAGACCCCTCATTGCTTGCTGCTGCTCATGCGTTCCCCCTCGCCCTTTTGCCAAGTGTGGTGTAGAGGGGCAAGTACCTTCCACTGGCTGAGGAGTGTCATGGGGCACACAATCAGCGTCCCACCAGCCAGAGCTTCAGAGTCAGCCCCAGCCCCAGCAGCAGCAGCAGCACCAGGCTCCTGAGCGCCACGCCCGTTTCTGGCCAGCAGCAGACTGATGGCCATCACCGTCTTGCCCAACCCCATGGCATCTGCCAGAATCTGGCTTGGATTTTGCACACCCCCCAGCACAGCACAGGCATCGTGTCAATGCAGCTGCTGCAGCACAGAGGAGGGCGAGTGGTGTGGCACCTCCACTCTCTGCAGTAGCAGCTCTGTAGCCAAGCGAGCATGAGGCGGTAAGTGATGGTGGAAGAGGCGGCTCTCACCCCTCCCCTGGCCATCTGCAGCGCGCTGGGGAAGGTAACGCTGGCCTCCCCCGAGAATACATTGTGATAGAAGGGCGTTCTGCCCCATCGCCACCGCCATACCCCAGCAGAGGGTGAGGTGAGGTGCCGTGTGCAGAGGCATGCAGACACGCGCACACAACATACAAGGCAGGCAGGAAGGCCTGTTTACATAGAAGCCCGTCTCTCACTACTACTACATGACTAAGTTTCTCTTACTTGCTAGCTGGTGGTGCCTTAGTGGCGGTACCTACCGGTCAGCCAGGTGGTAGGCTTCCCAGCAGGGGTGAAGGGTCTGGGCGGCGTCAGAGGTCATGGTGCCCTGCTCCAGGCTGTGCATCCACCACAGCGCCTGCTTTTGGTACGCCCGCAACTCACACTTCAGCGCCTCTGGGGCCTCCATCTCCTGCGCCCCCCTCCTCCTTCGCCATTGCACTGAGCACAGCACCTCTTGCCAGCATCACCCGCCCCCACAGATGGGACATGCATAACTGTAGCCCAAGGCAGCATACAGAAGAGCAGAGCAAAGAGCAGGGGATTAGCAGCAGCAGGGCATGTGCACACACTTGAAGGTCGTCCTTGTCACTTGTTCCCACAAGCCGGCTGACTTCAGCATCAGTTATGACGACATCATCGTTGTCGGCAGCATCTACGCCGCCGACATCATCAGCCCCACCATCGCACAGCAGAGAGCTGGAGCCACCAGGTTCTGCCCGTGCCACTGTCACTCTCTTGGCGGGCGGCAGCAGCACTGCTGCACCGCTGCCCAACTGCACATTACCCCCCCCCCCCTTTCGCCATGCTTTCAGTCTCTCCAAACAAAAGGGGGGCTTCCTTTGACCAGGTGTAGTAGACACGTGAAGCAGAAGTACCCCACCCAAGAGTTAAGTCAAAGGTGAAATTTTCAAAATCGACTGCTACTGCGCCGGACACCTTTGGACCCCGCATAGGCCTCTCACTTAGTCCTGTTGTCATCTGCGTGCACTTCAAGCACCCACAAGCAGCTGACTGTTCTCTTCCGGGCATGCCCCCTGGTGCCTACCATTAGAACAGAACCGACAGGAAGGTGCAATGACATGGATTCAAAGAAAGAGCCAGCAGTGCCTGCAAAGAGAAGGCGCCAGACCTTTGTTGAGGACGTATCCATGAAAGACCTCTTGCGATTGTTGAACTCTTCGGGGGTATATTGGGCCTGCAATGGATGATGCAAGGGGATGTTGATTACAGCATGCCCGCGTCTCGTTGGCGAGATAATCATTCCACAGATGGCACAAAGAATCTGAAAAGGAGCATCCAGTTGCCCCATTCTTAGGAAGTCAACCAGGAAAGTACTACCTGTCACATACCCTCTTAAAAGGCCGCAACTTCAGCAGTTCTAATAGCATAGAAAGCGGGTTCCCTGCGGTGGTTTCTGACAGAGCAGCGTGCGCATCTCTGCCACCTGTGGCACTCTTCTGGAAGAGGACTTTGCTGACATAGAACCTGCATGCAGATGTCACACATGCTTCAGTCATATTTTATCTAGCACATACCACTCACCGCTGGCTACTCTTTGTCACATTGATAAACTACAGAGATGTTCTGCTGAAGCTGGGGACTGTAGAGGAGCAAGACCTTTACCTCAGGCAAAGCTCCACATTACTGCTGATTTGTACATATTCGGGTGCGCTGAGACACGTCCCTTCCACCCTTATCTTTCTTGATGCAACCAGCGGTACAAGAGCTCGCGCCCAGTCCACTGTAAGGCGACCAACCTGCACAATAAGCAGCTTGTCCTCTATGATCATGCACAGCATGAGTTGCCCCCCTCTGACAGTCCTGAAACTATAACTTTATCCAGAGATAGTGCTCATGCATCGAAAATACAGAGCCCTGAAATAGTGGGCAGGTAGGTACCTCTCCAGATTTGGAAGTGGAGAAACGAACAATATCAGCCCCACTGGGAGCTGCCCTGGCCTTACTCCATCCTTTCCTCACCTCGAGACCTCCACTATCCACTAGAGTTTTTGGAAAATTTAGTTCTACATTTTGTCCAGAAACGAGCTTGTCCCTTCCCCTAGTTGTTGAGTAAGCTTGTACTCTCGACTCCCCCAGCTGCCACCAATCACCTTCACCCAGTGACGAGCACCTTGCTATAGTCTGTGCATTGCTTGTATCTGACTTAGAGGCTTGGTTTCTCCCTCGATTTCGGGCATCATGTGATGACTTCAAGGTAATTCCTGAAGCCGGATAAACAAGGTCGGCATGTTCTTCAGATACAGCAGAAGCTCGCACCGGTACCACCGGTGCTTGCCCCAAAGGTTCGCCATGAGCAATAGAAGTGGCTGATACAGTGAGCCTATCAATGGGTTCACCACCGACAACAGTGGAACCAGTGGCCTCAATTGAAGGCCTGGCATTTGAAAATGAAGTATCAAAGAAATAATTCACTGCAGTAGCAACATCATCCTTTGCCAGATGAAGAAAGCGAATTAGTTCCATCTCAGATGGGCCAGGGCCGACTACACAACGCATGGCGTCGATCGACCGTCGCTTAACTGTGCTGGCCATTATGTCCACCAAATAAAGACAAGTAGTATCTCTTGAACAATCAGATTCAAAACGTGCAGCTTGAAGCATGAGTCCAAAACCCGTCCATGCATGTAAGCTTCGCTTCCTCTTTATACGATATAGTCAGCAATTCCGGTAGCGCTAACTGTAAGCATAGAGTTCCCTTGAGAGAGCCGGAGAGCTCTTTCTACCTTTTTAGATAGATTTTTTCAAAGACCAATTTCAGGCGGGAAGGATAGGGAACAGACACGTCAATCGCCTATGTGTGTCAATTTGCAGCTGCTCACGTTTTTTGTTCCAAGTCGGGGTTTCGAATCGAAGTCGAAAGTCGGGGTGTCGGGACGCAGTCGTCGACTTGTCAGACTAGCACAGCCCCAGTCAGAAAACGTAACATCAACTGGTTGATCGTGTACACATGATGCACGTTAATGTAATTTGAAAATGAGCTGGATTGTGTCAATGTGTTTTGTGATAGTGCCTCGTGCACCCAAAGCAACACGGAAGCTCTACTTCGGTGCTTCTTATGGTGAGAGGAAGTAGAAAGATGCCATCCTCCGAGCAGCTAGCAGCTTACAACGCCTATAAATTTACAGATGATGCTCGCTGGCAAGCTTACAAGCTTAACCTTACCATACCTCCAGATCGTGGGAATGAAGCCGCCATCATAGAGCGCTACAAACAAAAGTACTACAAGCAAAATGTTGTAAGTCATAGATCATACTGAGTGAAATGTTTTTGTTGTTAAGAAACGTGCAGAAAAGGATGTCAGTTGCGGGGCTTGTAATACTATTCGTTTGCCTCACTACCGAAGGTGTATCCATTCTTGCAGGACCCTAGCTTTGATATTGGTCCGCTGAATAATTCAGCATCAACATCTGCTGGCAATGGCACTCAAACGCAGCACCGTGCACCTCCAGTCTCGCGCGGGCAGGCCAATGCTCGACCTCAGCCACAGCCAGGATTTGCACATGCAGGTAACTGCTGGACGACGTGAACTTGAGCATGTCACTCAATGTCAGAGGGGTCTTAGATATCGTAAAGGTGGACTCAATTTTTTCTCGAAGCTCATTGTGTATTTCATCCACTTGAGAGTATGTCCCCACCACCTTCATCTTAGTGGTCACTCCATTGAACATAATGCGTTACTTGTTTTGGCACCCGCATATGAGACACTACGTGCTGTTTCAGACGTGGCAGGAGCAAGGGGGCAATACGGCTTGGACGCTCAGACGATCATGTTCCTTGCACATGCATGGGTAAGACGAGTAACATCCACTAGTAACCTTATTCTGTAATTTTACACGATCTGGAAGGCAGTGCAGCAACTATTGACAAGAGGGGACTGGAGCAGGTTCTTCTGATGAGCTCCCTGGCAGTGTTTCCCTTCACTCCGTCATCCCTCCTGGCTCGTGCATTTCGCTTCTCGCTACTTGGATCTGCGGCTGCGGCAATTGTGCACATAGTCAACACAAATCAGGTACTTCATTGTCATAGCCTCCTCGTGTAGCACCATTTTTGCTCAAATAAAGCCACAGAAAATGTTAACAGGACCACCAGCATATGGTACTTAAGGGAGCGCAAAGGTGGGTATGCAGAGGCCAACAAGGTGGTCACTGGAAGAGCTCAAAGCCTGGGCTCAACCTGTTCTAGCTGGCTCCCACTTCCTCTCCATCATGCACTCCATAGTTTTTCTCCCTTCCTCGACCCCTATTTCATGTAAGTTTGCTCTGCGGGTCCAATGAATGGGACCTCTCTTATGATGCTGTTCATTTGACTGCTCTGCTGTTCTGCCACTTACATGCCTGGAGTGAAGCAAAAAACAGAGATTAATATTTCTGGCAAGCTTTAAGAATTGGTGCAATTCTTGGTATGCTGCTACCAGTGTTGCTGCACTTCTGCACTGTGTGACGGCGCCTAAAAAATTTCCTTGAGCTTTTGTCTCGAGTGCAAAGCGGATTTTTGGTGCACGTCCTTTGTGCTTTTCTATTTAGCGAGAACTGTTGCACTTATGATTCTATGAATGTGAGCAGTTGCACTTGTCCCGTCAGCGATTGGATCCCTGTGCTTTGTCGGCAAGCACTTGCAGAGAAACTTCAGCCAAGCGCAATACTACAGGTTGGCAAGCCCGCCCAAGCTGAGTGCTCCTGACTCCTTACTGATTTTGTAGGTGAGCTGTTTCTGTCCTTGAAAGAAGAAAAAAGAGTGAGTAGGCTCACAGCAAATCGCCAGCTGTCAAGTTGCATCCTAAAATGAATCTGAAGGCTGAGGATGAAACGGAATGTGGATGCAGGAAATACATGGAGCGGGGGTGTGTCTGGCTGGACCAGAATCGCACCATGTTAATTACACTCGCTGCCTCCCTTGAGGTGTCACTTGGTTTCGTTCTCTTCCTCTACGTTTTCACGTAAGTGGAGCTTGTGTGCCGAATCAAGTGACAGTCCTTGTTATGATGCTTATGGAGGTTTTGACACGTCCCTAGTGGACGTGCTTGAAGTGCTGAGAGCGGCCGACCTTGACGTTGATACATGTGGGGGGAGGGGGGGAGAGGGAATTCGCAGGCCGCAGCGTAGTCTGCTGCAGGTGCTGCTCTACTGGCAGGTTGTACTCTAATGCACCTTAACCTCTTTGTTCAAAGTCACCTGTGGCGATTGGTGACCATCTCCACTTGTTCCAGTTCTCGTCTCTTTCTTGATCTCGTGCGGACTTGTTTCTCCCTCGCTCACGTACACATGACGTGCTGCCTTGCCTGCCTGCAGATTGTCTCATTAGCGGGGGAAGTTTTGAACAATAACAGCATGTGTGGCTCGGGTGGTGGGAAGCAGTTGTTAAAGCTCAAGTATCATGCTCCCAGCTCAGCATGGGCTCATCGTCAAGCATGGACACAAGTGGGGGCTCGCTTTGAGCCCCTCCTGCAGCGCTATACCCCATTCCTTCTCACTCCTCTCAACTATGCCAAGCGCTGGTTCTTAAGTGTGGGCTGATCAAGATTTGCTGATGGTTGCTCACTTGATTGTGCGCTGCAAAGCCTGCGAAGCCTGTGAAGCAGCTGCAACCACAAGGATGGCTTGCAGCTTACATTCCATTGTTGTTATGTCTTGGCATTGGCCAAAAGAAACCAGTGTATGTCATTACTGACTGACTGACCACGTCAACTTCCAAGTCAGAAGATGAGTACTTTGTGAAGGTTGTTGAGTACCCAGTGTCGGACGTGTTTGGCACTTACATGTCACGGGCCTCTTGTCACTAACTCTTCTTCATGTGAAAGAACTGTGCAACACTTTTTTTTGGAAAAAATCCTTTGGTAGCAATGAATGTGTGCCTGCTAACATTAGACGACAAAGGGCATTGGCTTCTACCTGTCTGTGCCCTTCCCAATGGGTGCCTACTTGCCCTGTGCTTGCCTTGTTGCAATTTGAGTTGAAAATTGTATGATCCTGAAATGTAATAAAGGATGCACTGGAGAAGATGTTAAAGGGATAGTAGGAGTCATAACATGCTACGTTGCGTGTACCATGTTTTTATGAATCTATTGGACTAGTTATTGTTGCTCCCTGTCTGGGTTCCCCCACGTCGCATATAACCAGCTATTCTAGAGGATGCTGACAAAACCATCCCACTCCTACTCTATTGGAGTCTGAGTAGAAAATTTAGTTTCTATTGGTTACTCCACAACATTTCTAGTGCTAGTGTGCGCTAATTTGCTCCAGCTAAAGTTCGGATGACTACCTTGCAAACTAGCCGATATTGGAGTTAGCAACAGCGGTGCACCTGAACAATAGTTCATATAAACAGACACAGTACTTCTCGTGCTAGTATGACATATTAATAAGTCCCCCTTGTGACTTTGAGTCACTTAAGAGATGTTTTAGATTGCTCTCACAGAGTTAGACTTTTTGGGTTTGCAAACTTTGTTCGGCCGATGTATTATTTGGGGGAGGGGGGGTAATGTATAGCCGCTTACTTCCTGCTGCAATGGCTGCAGGAGAATTGCTAGCAAATGTGTTGATGGGATCCAAGTAACACTTCGGTACGGGTGGGATCCCATCAATTTTCACGCTCTGTCAAACATTGGTCAGCAACATTTTGTGACGCAAACCTTTGAAACATGGTGCCCAGCCGAAAGTGGTGCTATTTATTGCAGTATTGCTCAAATTTCTTACATTGCCTTCTCTGTATCTTATTTATGAAGTCTACACTCACATTCAAAGAGCAGAAATCCATGCGGTGGTGGGCGAAGCACCACTTGGCTAAATCTCATTATGTTAAAGCCGTGACTCATTCGACTTTCTTTTTACAAGCACAAAATATCAAACGGAAGCAAGAAGGAGCTTAGATAATTAAGCATCAATAAAGTGGATAGCATAGGAAATAGGATCTATCTGCCACACATTCAGTGATGCATATTCCTCCAGACATTGTCGAAGCTGTGCCTCACTGTGGCCCTGCCAATCCACACAATCCACAATGTCAGCTGCAACCCAAATGCAGAGAGAGCATAATGTTCCACACAGAGATGAGATCTGCCTCCGCTAACGCATACCTTCTTGTTTATCCAGTTTCTCGCGTCTTCGAATGTGACTTCCACCGTACTGGCTCTTGCAGCTTCGTCCCTGATAATGGAATATATATCTGAGATGGGATCCAGACCACTCTGCCGCCTGTCATCGGCATAGAGGGAGAATTTGGACATCTGCATAAGTCGCAGTGCTTCATCCACATCACTCTGCGCCACAGTGTCTGAAAACCTCAGTCTAGCCAATGCCTGCACGCACACACCAAAACCATCACATGGGCTTGAGTACAGACCAACACCAGTAACCTTGGAGGAACCATACTATGGGCTGGTTTGTGCGTCAGACCAGGACTAGCTGCGGGAAGACCAGCTTCACATCTATTGAGCAGAGCAAGCAAGGACCTCGGAGATGCGGATGATGCTGAGAAGGGTGCGGGCAGTCGTGTATGAATGGGGTGCATTGCTTTTTGCCTCCTCCTGCCTCATCGCAGCATATGCGCTTGCCATGTAGTCCGTAAGATCTCGCGGCACAAATGGCGTGTAACTGCGCGCTGCTGCCACATAGCTCCTGCATAAATCCCCCATCCACACCGCACATCCTTATCCCACCTTCATATTATCTGCTAGCTCTTCCTGAGGACATCTGAAGAGCAGATGAAGCTGTTCCTTCTGCGTGGCCAGAACAGAATTTTGACTGATGTTGAAGGTGTGGCATGCATTTTCATAGCAGCTGACAGTCAGGAAGAAGCAGAGAAGTGAGCAGGACCTGAGAAGGCTCGGGGTGAGGGGCTCAAATTGAAGGGCAGGAGGTGCGCTGTGCTGATGAACATGAAGGACGTGACGCGCAAGCGCCACATCACTTTCCATGTCCGCTTTATCCAGTATAAGCCACATGAGATCAAATCTGGAGAGGAGGGCCGGCGGGAGATTGATGTTCTCAGCAGGAGTTCGCCTCAGGTCATATCGGCCCCTGCTTCACACACTTCTATTGCTAGATTCAGTCTCTGAAATTATTCTCCAGCATAAGAGCAAGGTATGCCAGCCATAAAGAAAAACAGGAGGAGGCTTTCCGCCCGCCCACCCACCCACCCACCAGGCAGGATTGGCAGCTGAGAGGACGGCCGTGCGGGCATTCAGCGAAGTGGTGATGCCAGCCTTGGCTATGCTCACTGTCTGCTGCTCCATGACCTCATGGATGGCTGTGCGGTCAGCCTCCTCCATCTTGTCAAACTCGTCTATTGCACAAATCCCCATGTCTGCCAGTACCTGCTCTCACCTCCTCCAGCCCCCCCCAACAAAAACTTGTGCAGGTGATCAGGGAGTTGCTCTGCATGGGTTACTGCTGCTCATTTCAATTCTTTCCTTTCTCAAACAAATATAATTCCGAGTGTACAGATGAAACAAGCTGGGATTGGGAGGCCAAAAGTCGGTGGCTAAAGACTGACCAGAGCGCCACCTTCCAGAAGCATCTCGTTTGTGACCGGGTCGCGGTGCACTGCCGCTGTGAGGCCAACCCCGCTGCTTCCCCGCCCCGTGGTGTAGATGCCACGTGGCGCAATACTCACAATGTGCTTCAGTAATTGACTTTTTGCCACTCCAGGGTCTCCCATGAGGCACACGTGCAGGTCACCTCGGATCTGCGCGCGTCCCGTCCCAACCAGTCAAGCGCGCCACTACTACTCAGCACATCACATGATTGTCACCCTCTATCTACATGACAGCTGCACATGTTGTGGTTTTCTACAGGTGCATGACGTAGAAAAGGTCACCTTCATTCCATCTTTCAGCTCCCGAGTCGGCGCTCCCACGAGCAGCAGAAGGAGGGCTTTCTTGATGTCCTCATGCCCGTAAATTTCGGGGGCAATGGAGCGTGCAAGTTTGGTGTACACATCCCCATCTTCAGCTAGCTGCTGCAACTGTTCCTGCACTCCCACGCTTTCTGCACGCCTGCACTCCACCCATAGTCCACGCCATATTAGCCGCCAGAATTTGCTCACCTCTGAATCTCCATCTCAATGTCTCATGCCCGCCACCAGATGTATCCATGGTGCATTTGACAAGAAACCGTGCGAAACATCGGCCTCAAGAAGCTGGGCAGTAAAGAGCTGAACTAGGCATAGGCACTCTATCTCTGCAGATAAGGACTCTCGGGCTCAATCGAGAAACGAGAAGGAGGTCCACCATCAAGTGCATGCATCTTGTACGACCTTGGTCTTCCTGTAAGGACGATCCCACTTGTGCAGTTTCCATTAACTTACATCTGTTTGCTCTGCAAGTGAATTTAGGTCCACAGGTGGCGTAAGTCAAGACAATGTACAAAGTTGGACTCTGGAGCAAGAATGGGAATAACATCCAGCAGAATCTTACTCCTGATAGCGCTTCTTGAAATGCGTGATAGAGGTTGCTTCTAAGAAGGTGTCTGCTGTCAAGCCAGCTCGCATAGCTCGAAAGCCTACATGTGGCATAGGTAGAAACACTCCTGCAATAGCCACCTCATCTCCAGGGGACACCTGCCATGATTGTGATAAGATGCTCAAACACTGATCCAATCCGTGTGTTTCTGAGAACTGTTTGGGTAGAAAACGTGAAGTGCTCGTGAATATGATCGTTGTAGAGACCCACACTACGTAAGCACACCTGTCTGGTTAGCTCCCCCCGGATGTGGACCGACATAGATCGAGGAATGTGTCCCTTGGGCACCTGCTCTGCCAGCTCCTGAATCCGTGCCTGCTCAGCCCCTCCCGTCCTCCAGCATCACTTCAGTCCCATGTGATGCCCCTGCTGCAGCTAAGCCCTCCTAGGTGGAAATCAATAGCAGCTCTTATGGAGATGACTATGCAACTTACTTCTTGGAACTTGAGAAACTTGGATCCTCGTGTATGCAGGTGCAGCTTGCCTCTATTTTGGTTGGTGCTGCACCTTGTTGAGGGGCACTCATGGAGCGGCATGAAGTTGCGCCCTGTCACCTCCTGCTCGATCACAAAACATAAACCCCTGGCAACATGAGCACCTAGTACGAGTAAAGTGTCCCCTCGTGTGCAGGCTAAAGCATATACGGTTTAGAGCTTGTACCTGAAAGATTTCATACCCGCATTCCCCACAACTGTAGGTAGCCACTTGAAGAAGGGGCTTGACATCCGAGCACCTTGTGATGATGCCCTTGACAACCACGAGGTGGCCCAACTGCGCCGCCGCTACTTCCCTCACTGCATGTAGCTTCTGCTTACCGCCTGGCTGAATCCTCAACTCACTGCCCAGCATTAACACACAGCCCCCCCTTAGCCCATACCTTGAGAGTTGACAAGGAAAGGCAACGTGGAAGACTGCACCTGATGGTGTCATTCTGCCTGCTGGTGAGTCTTTTAGCAGTTTTTTTTACTTCCAGCCTTGCTTTTTCTAATCTCTGTACACGAACACTTGCTCCTACAAATATAAGGGCAATAGTGGTAAAGCGAAGCTAAAAATAGAATGCTTTGCAGCAAAAAAGTCCTTCCCTACTGATACATTTCCCGATGCCTCATTTAAGCATATGCATTATATGCTTCAGAAAAGGAAGGTGAAAAGCGCACTAGCGACGCCTCAACTCGGGACGATGCCTCATTTAAGCATATGCATTATATGCTTCAGAAAAGGAAGGTGAAAAGCGCACTAGCGACGCCTCAACTCGGGACGATGCCTCATTTAAGCATATGCATTATATGCTTCAGAAAAGGAAGGTGAAAAGCGCACTAGCGACGCCTCAACTCGGGACGATGCCTCATTTAAGCATATGCATTATATGCTTCAGAAAAGGAAGGTGAAAAGCGCACTAGCGACGCCTCAACTCGGGAGGTAGTTGGCGCCGGGGATCACTCGAACTCTCAGTAGCTGCTTGATCATCTTCGAGCCTTTGGCGCATCAGCACATCGTAGGCGTCTTCCTCTTGGTCCTGCGAAGGCTCTGTGGGAATAGCTTCTGGGAGCAACTCATCAACAGCTTCAGCAAACAGTGCAGTATACCGCCTAGCATTGCTCCGAATGCGTTCCACCAGCGACTCGTCCTCGTCATACTGCAACCAAAAAAAACCATTTACAAGTTACTCCAGGAAGTAGGAATGCATAAGTATGTCAACGATAAGCTAGAAGCTGGATATGGTCTAACCACGTACCTCAAGCACGTCCTGGAGGCTGATATCTAGTGTGCGCCTTGTACGGCCTACAATCTCTTGCTGCAAGGTTTATATTTTGAAAACCCACCATTAGTATCTATCAACAGTCCTCTACAAAGTGGCAATTTTCTGAAGCAATATGAATGGACAAAGCCAGCGTACCAGCATAGTCATATATCTCGACGAACCATCCGCCCCATCGCGGTACTTGGCTAGGAACTCCTTACACTTCTCTGTAAGACAGCACACGCGAGAAGAGTGGGTGGTCCGTATCCTGACAGTTGCTCATTGCAAATGTTCGAAGCAATGCACAGACCTGTGCAGTACCTTTATCTGCTTCATAGTTGGGATATGACATTGGTTGTATCCTGAAGCCGTTCCTCGGCTATAGTATGCAAAAGATACGTCTGTCTGGAATCGATCAGTCCTTCGTATGTCTGTCTTGCAAGTCAATCAGCCTCTTATATAGACTTGCAGTATACGATCAGACTCAGACCACGCTTTGGGCTAGTTCCGTCCATGAAAAGCAACTCAATCCGACACAGTTTGGCGGGAACTCATACCCCTTATATTGCGTGGGGTATGTTGGGAGGGGAGGTCGCGGGGGATGGCGATGCCTAATGGAGAATAGCCAGGCATGTCGTGCCTAACAGTCCCTCGGCAAGTGCGTAACCTTCCGGCACATGTGCCTTAGACCTGGCTGGTGTGTCGGTGGCCCTCCTCACATGTGGAAAAACATGGTCAATCAACCTTCGCACGGGTGTCGGTGACAAGCCTTACCAGGGTTAACCCATCCCTGGGCTCCTGAACTTGCACCGTGCAACCATGACCAACACTCAGAGCAACGTTCTCCTTCACCCAGCTCTCACCATCTGCTTATCCTAAGACTTAGCAGAAAATTTTAAAAATACTTGCCTTGCCTTAATTCCTCTTACACCCCTCCCTTTCAGCTGAGGCGTCCCTGCCTTTTCTGCTAGAAGCTATTATTTTCCAGCCCTGCGGCTAGGGCGTTTAGGAAGGCAGTCAGGACATTCCCATCATCCTGCCATAATCTCTTCCTTGCCAATGCAGAAAGTGTGCCAACGGGCACCACACTTATCGCAAGTTACCATTGCTTCTTGATCATCCAGCACTTTGCAGCTGGCACAAGACGTGGCTGGCACCAATTCCTCGGGCACAACCCTAACCGTAGGATCAATATTCGGCAAATGGCATAGCGAGCAATTTTGCACGTGGTCTCTCATGGTTTTACCATCAGAACCTTCCAGTTCTAACACACCATTGTCAAACGCATGTTTCACGCGTAAAATCACTGCACCTGAATTGGTGTCGATGGTGGTCTTGGTCTGGCGCTTGCGGTAGACGAAGTCTCCTTCTTGAATCCGCGTCATCTGCAGGCGGTAGCTCCCGTCTCGCGTCCTGGCGTAACGCTGCGTATCTCTTTTCTGTGCAATTTTCAGATTGTCCAACGCAGCCGGCATCATGCACTCAAATAACGCCTTACGGCGTACCATCACCTTTAGCAGTTCATCAGGACTGTCCAGGTTTTTCACCTGTTCAATCTCCTGCTTGATGCTGCTGGGCACTACTGGACTTCTGCCAAATAGTATCTGATATGGCGAGTAATTTGCCAAGGCAGCCTGCTTGCTAAATCTGTAACCCATAACCAGCCATGGCAGGGCCAGATCCCAGTCACGCTTGTCATGCTCGAGGCAAAACTTGCGCAAAGCAGGCTTAATGGTTTGTACCATCCTTTCTGCCACACCATCTGCTTGCGGATGATCTCTAGACGTAGTGCGATGATCGATGAAGCATCTATCCAAGAGTTTCTGAAAAGACCCTTGGAACTCAGACCCTTCGTCTGTCAGCACTTCTGCTGGAGCTCCATGACGCACAATCACACCATTGAGGAGCGCTTCCGCGGTCCCTAGACTCTCCTTAGCAGTCGGAGGCACGACCTCTATCCACTTAGAGAAATGCTCAATCATGACCATGATATACTTGTTACCTCGCTTAGACAACGGTAGCTCACCTGCGGGATCGCAGCTCCAGCGGTAGCCTAGGCCCATGATCGGCAAAGGTTGCAAGTGTGAATGTTGCTGTGTAAAACCAGCCTTGACGCGATCACAGCTTTGGCATGCCTTGATCACATCTTCACACTGCTGCTTCATGTCCCTCCACCAGTAAGACAGTTCCAAAAGACTATACGTCTTCTTGACACCATAGTGTCCAGTGTTTTCGTGCATTTCCTGCACAAGAGCTCGTCTCCTGATGGGTTCTGGCACTAACTTCTCCCGACCAGTTTCTTCAATTTTGAAGAGGTTGTTGCGTTTCCAGCAAAACCTTTTAGCTCAATGGCTTACCTGGTCCTTCTCCTTCACTGATAGCCCTTCCAAGTGAGTTCCCGTCTTCAGCCAGTGAATACTAGCTTGATCTTTCCAGATCTCTGGACTGAACAGGGGTAGAGGCTCAGCTTCACCTGATGCTACCATTCCAGCCATTTCGGCTAGGCAGGCCACCAACTCTGTTGGGATGCTCGGTTCTTCGTCCTCTTGAGCTCCTGCTCTATCGTCTGAAGATGGGTCTTGGTTCCTGCTGAGTCCATTGGCGTCGTTGTTGAGCACTCCTGCTCCGTGCACCACCGTCATTTGGGACTCTTGCAGCTTAAGAGCCCAGCAAGCCAACTTACCAGTGAGGTCTCCATTCTTCATCAGCCATAGTAATGGTGAGTGATCCGTGATCAGCGTGAAGGGTCTTCCCCACAGATACTCTCTGAAGTGTGTGACAGCCCAAACCACTGCCAGCAGCTCTCCTTCGTAGGACGAGTAGTTGCTCTCCGCTCGATTGTTAGAGCGTGAGGCATAGGCAATGACATACTCCTCTCTAGGGCTCGCGGCCTGAGTGAGTACTCGATCTTCTATTCTCACAGGGATCTGGTTGAAGCCTTGGCGCAGATCGATGATGCTAAGCCCTTCCCGGTGGTGGCAATCGCAAAGATCCGCTCCGGCGTAGGCATCACAAAGCTGTCTGGCTCCATGTAGAGATTGAGTCGCCTGTAATCTCCACACATACGAGTGGCAGTGTAATTGCCGACCTCGTCCTTTTTAGCGACTAATATTGTGGGAGCCCCATGCACTGAGGTAGATTTTTCAATCATGCGGAGCTTATGCAGCTCTTCGCAAGCTCCACACAGTCCCACTCTGTCTGACTGAGCTTATGCGGCCCAAGTCTGACTGGGTTATCAGTAGTTAGTGTGATCTCACACACACTGGCAGTGGTTCTACCAATCTCCTCCTTAGTAAAAGCAAACACCTTGCGATGTTTCTTCAGCAACCTTTCTACTTGTGCTCTCTGCTGGGTTGACACCATTTTCCCAATGGCAAAAGTTTCAGTTTCAGGTTGCTTCTCCCCTGCAAAGGCATCCAGTAATTGCAACTCCTTGGGTGCAGGTGGGGGCTTTTCGCCCTCATCTTGGCCCTCAGGCTTTTCTGCCTGATTCTTAGGAGGTGGGGTAGCAGGCTTTGCAGCTTGCTCCTTCGTTGCTGAAATGAATCGACTTACCAATTAGGCGATTAACAATTAATAGAGATCTTTTTATCAGCAAGTAATCTTTATGGATTTTCCGTTAACTGATTAAACGGCAAAAGGACAACACACTAGCAGTGAACAACACTTGTAAGTCAAATGCGAGTAAACTAGCATCAATAATGCAATCAGTAAACTCATACATAAGCAAGGTTAGAAGACAGTGCGTATTAATGGCTTCTCGCCTTGGATTCAGATCTCTCTCAGTAAGCAATACAAGAGAGTTGGCCTCGTTTCCGAATGCCGAACTCGAGAGCAATGCCTAGCATATGTACATGGAATGAGTTTACTGTTCAACGGCCAGTGCGATGGCACCGCCTACCCGGGAGTTAACCACGTTGGTAGGACCTCGGTTAACCAAATCCACCGCCATCTCCTGTCATCCCGAATTGCCATCCATCATAGGGATGTCATCTGGCCATTCATCTAGCATATCGTACTTAGATGCATATCGAGGCAGTTCGCTGCTACCGAGTACGGAAGTCAGCTGGCTGTCAAATAATGTGTCAGCAAGCTGACTTAAGTGGACTTCAGCCTGCTGCTTCCGGCTGAGTCATTAAACTGATATTAACTATTAAGTCCAGCAGACTGATTATCCACTAGAGTTCAGTAGGCTGAATTTAAATAACTGTTATATTTAAATGAATATAATATCTACTAATATACTGATTCATTACAATCCCTGAAACTTAACTTGTTGTCGCCTCGACAACATTAAATTGCAGAAGTTTTAAATAAGGGAATTAATCTTGACCAGCCTCCCCCACTGACTGCCGCTTCAGCCTGTCAGCTAGGGGGTTGTTCCTGGGGCTTCAGGATCAGGAGACTGAGATCTGGACCTAGATCTGGACAGCCCTCTAGGTCTGTCAGCTGGCCTTCTAAAGAACCCCGTTCGTTCTAAAGTTGGACCTCGAGGAGAACGAAGGATGGTAGCCTGCTCTTCACCCACTTGGGTGTTGATCCCCACATAGACAAGCATTCCAGTAGGATGCTGAAATACATTGGCGAGAGGTACATGTCCCTGAGCGAAGGGGGAGGCCGGCATACCTCTGGCCACCCCGCGTGGCCCTCTTCTGAAACCCCTGCCCTATGGGGATTTCTGCCTGTGTCTGCTGCCCAGTACAGCCAGATCAGCTTCTTCCCCTGCTTGGGCAGGTGGGCTGGGGGAGCGAGTGCGGGGTCCAGTTGCCTCCATGACCGGGATCACGTTTCATATACCTGATCTTGGTTCCTTAGGAAGTGCCCCTGCCTGCTCCTGAGTCTCCTGAGTACCAGCTCTTGATGCTTCTCCTCTGCCTTGTTCTTCTTCCTCATCCCCCTCATCCTCCTCCTCTGAGAGAGTAGGAGTCTCGTCAACTAAGTCATCCTGCTCTCTGGTAGACATGGAGTAGTCTACTGATCTCCCTTTCTTAGGGCGCGCTGGAGGTTGCTTGGCCTTCAGCCTGCTAATATCTATCCGGCCTGCATTCTTCACCCATTTGACAAAGGCATGCTTTCCCTTAGAGAAGTAGTCTCTTCCCCTCTTCCTGTGCTCTTTGGTCTTTGCATTCATATTGCTCAGGCAGCCATTCAGCCTGGGATCCCAAGGGGCAATGTGAGGTGGTAGGATGAGGCAGCCGTCTAGGCCATAGTGGAAATCGTCGGGTTGGGCTCAGTCACACTTTTGCTTTTTGTTTGTGACGGTCATCCATCTCCAGTCTGTGGGCTGCTGGTAGTACAGGAGTCCATGCTCAGCTTTTCTCAGTTTACACGGGAACCAGTGGGGAGAGAACATCTGCTGTCCTGCTTCCCTGGCCAAGTACTCCCAGCTCCTTGTCTCAACTTCATTGTAAGCTGGCAATAGTGTGAGGTAGAATACCGTATCCTTAAAGCTATCGGGCAGGTTGCTCACCATCCTGATGAGTCTCTAATCTCCCACTATTCCCGATATTGGAACTGGCTTGTTCTCTGAATCATCGGCAAGGTACCGGGCCTGCTCTGCTGTATAGCCCACCATCTTGGCATAATCCTCGTAGAGGACCACACCAGTGTGTGTCTCAATGTACCTATCCAGTGCTGCAGTTCCTTCCCTCTGTAGCAGTGTTGTCTGTTCCAGCTTGTTGATCTCCTGGGCTGCCAGCAATGCTTTCTTCAGGTTATCAAAGTTTTGGCCATCCACCACAGTATACCTGTAAGTGGCCAAGCTCTTTTGCCTGTCCGCTTCAGCCTTTCCTTCTCTCCTCCTCTGCCGCTGCCGCTTCTTCTTGTTGTTTCTTCTGTCTCTCCTCCTCAGCTTTCCTGAGGTTTTCCGCTTCCTGATCCTTCTTCCTCTGTGCTTCTTTTGCCGCCTCTTGTTGTTTGCGGACCCTCTCTTGTTCTCTCCTGGTGAGGGACGTCGCCGCCAGCTCCTTCTGGTATTGCTCCATTGTCCTCTTGGCTTCTTCTGCCTTGCGCTTCCTATCCTCCTTTTGTGTGGTGGGAGCCATTCTGCACATGTAATCAGGGCACAAGTTAGTAGGATATGGACCTTTGTCCTAGAAGTTGCAGGAAGAAAGTAAGTTCGTATTAGTATGGTGTATTCGTTCCTGTTTACCTTACAGGGTGCTTGCTAGGAGTTGACGTAGTTGCGGTGCGCTGGGCATAAACATATGAATGAAATTATAGTTGTGTTAGGTGATGTATGGCTGTGCGAGGCCCTTTGTCCTTTCGCTGAAGGTGCTTTATGTGGGCAAGGCTGTCCCCTCCGTCACTATGCTGACACTTAGGGTTCACATATCTGTCCCTAACTGTCCCTTTCTCGCTCTCGCACACTAACTGTCATATACTTTCCCCTCCAACTTAAATGGAGACAGGACCGCCTGTCACCTGCCCGTGTCAACTGAAATGACTGTTAGGGAGGTGCTCCAGCCGTCCGAAGGTGGAATCGTTTCAACGCCCCTTTGGCATTAGTCAAATGGTCTTTAAATTCCCAAGTGTCCCCAGAGGCATCGTAACCCTTCCATCGAATGAGGTACTTCATGACATATTTAGACGATCGACGGATCGAGCGCGCGTCTAAAATCTCCTCAACCTCATATTCCTCAGGGTCGCCGTCCCGGACAGCGGGGACCGGTCCCGGTTGGACAGGTAACCGACCGGTGAACAATGTATCACCTTTGATGTAGGGTTCCAGGAAGGAGACATTAAAGATCGGATGACCCTTGTATTTGGCTGCCATGTTCAGTTTGTAAGCATTCTGACCGACACGACGCACCACCGAATATGGACCGACCCAGTTAGGGCCAAGCTTTTTCTTGACCACACCAGGAAGGTACACGTGCTGAGAATGGAGTTTGACCAAATCGCCCTTAGAAAAGGTCAGTTCTCGACGGTGCTGATTAGCGTACTTTTGTTGGTTTTCTTGGGCTCTGTGCAGGTTTTGCTGGACTTCTGACAGGGTGTCAGCAAACTCCTGAGTTAACTGGAGGGAGACCGGATTGTCAATTCTTTCAGGGTAAGTAAAAGACTCCCCTAGGACATCTAAAGGAGACTTAGGGACTCTACCCAAGCTTAGTTCAAAAGAAGTCTTGCCTGTTGACGCGTGCACTGCACTGTTGACCGCAAATTGGATTTGAGGTAACAGGTCATCCCAATTATCTTGTTTTTGGTTAATATAGGCTCTCAAAACCTCTTGCAGAACTCGGTTAGTTCTCTCAGTCTGCCCATCAGTCTGAGGGTGGTTTGCTGTGCTGAGCAGCTGTGTGACTCCCATTAACCCCATTAAAGCCCTCCAGAACTTAGAGGTATATTTTGAGTCTCTGTCTGAGATTATATTAGAGGGTGGCCCATGTTGGCATACTACAGGGTTGTAGAACTGTCGCTGTTTCGAGTGCAGTTACTTTGACGGTTGTGGGGATGAAAATGACCATTTTTGTCAATTTATCCACGACTACCAGTATCGAATCATGCCCATTGGCAGTTCGTGGCAGTGTGACCACCCAATCCATGGATATCGTTTCCCAGCGACCAGCTGGGATGGGCAGTGGTTGTAAGAGGCCCCCCGGTGGTGTGTGCCTAGACTTATTCTTTTGACACTAGTCACAGGACTTAACGTATTTCAAGACCTCCCGAGGAAATCCCTCCCAATGATAATGTTTTGCCAGTTTGCCAACAGTTTTGGCCTGCCCCAAATGCTCACCCGATAAACTGTCATGTGCTTGACTCAATAAAAGGGACCTTATTTCCAAGATATTAGGAATGACCAGCTTCAGCCTGCCTGGAGTGGTTTCAGTCACCCAGACCCCTCCCTTAAGCTTATACCCGAGTGCAGTAGCACAACACCTACCAGTAGTGGGGCTGGGCTCAAATGTTGGGTCCGAAAGGAAGGCTTTCCTAAGTTGTTCAAGGAAGGACTTTTTCACCTTTAGTGAAGTGAGTGCATACAGGACTTTATCTACAGCATGCTGACTAAAGTTCCTTTCTTGCAAGTCAGGTCTTTTAGAGAGTGCATCCGTAGGATTCAACTTCCCTGGTTTGTAGTCGATCTGGACTTGAAATTGCTCCAGCATCTGGCTCTAGCGGTTCTCCCTCCTTGACAGCCTGGACTTCTTCTGAGAGTGAGTCAGAGCTAGATGATCTGTAATCACCTTAAAAGCTTTACCATGTAAGTATGCTCTCCACTGTTTGAGTACATGAATGATAGCTAGCAGCTCTTTATCATGCACTGAGTAATTAATCTCCGCTGGATTAACTTTCATAGACTCATACAANCTTTCATAGACTCGTACAACACAGGATGCCACTCCTGCCGTACCTTACCATCCTTTGTGGGTTTGTCAGCAGGCTGCAACAAAATAGTACCCATGGCAAAGATCGAGGCATCAGTAACCACCTGCACCAGTTTGTTGGGGTCATACACGGCTAGCACGGGGGCCGAACAAAGGGCATCTTTAAGGGTCTGGAAGGCAGCCTGCTGCTCTTCCCCCCACACGTACCCTATGTCTTTCTTAGTAAGGTTAGTCAGTTTACTGGCCTTTGTAGAATAATTCATAATAAATCTCCTATAGTAGTTAGCCAACTCGAGGAAAGATCTAACTTCAGAGACAGACTGTAATACTGGCCAGTCCCTTATGGTCTGGACTTTCTTGGGATCCACGCTGATACCTTCTTTGCTGACAATGTGGCCTAAGAATTCAATTTTTCTTGAAAGAAATCACACTTGCTCAGTTTAGCATATAAGTGATTTTTTCTTAGGGTGTCCAGGACTGTCTTTAAGTGTTCAGTGTGCTGAGTCTCATCTTTAGAGAAAATTAAAATATCATCTCGGAAAACTTGCACAAATTGATCCAAATAAGGCCGGAAAATGTCATTTATAGCACCCATAAAGGTTGCGGGAGCATTAGTCAGTCCAAATGACATCACGTTGAACTCATAGTGTCCATAACGTGTGCGAAATGCAGTCTTGTGCTCATCCCCCTCAGCAATTCTGATCTGATGATAACCACTCTTGAGATCTATCTTACTGAACACCTTAGCACCAGACAGCGTATCAAGCAACTCCTCGATTCTCGGTAAAGCATACTTGTTCTTCACTGTAATTCTGTTGAGGGCTCTCTAATCCACACACATCCGCATACTGCCGTCCTTTTTCTTATTAAATAGGATGGGTGCGCCGTAAGGTGATTTACTGGGGGAAATGTAACCATTGTTTTCAAGCTCTGCACTCTGTGTTTTCAACTCCTTGCTCTCCACATAAGACAAAGCCATAAGTGCGTTGCTAGGGTGGTTGACTCCCAGGTCATAAATCAATCCTATGATCTACTTCCCTCTTTGGGGTTAGTCTTGGAGGCATATTAAATACATCCGTGTACTGAGCAACAATTCTCGTAGCAGTAGGGTGCTCTGGAGGGCTTATCTTTTTCTCAACCACTTCTTCAGGTTGAGGAGGTACCTCTCTTAGCAGCAGACAGAACATTCTGTCCTCCTTTTGGTTCCAGCTTTTGACGAACACCATTGCATTCAGCAACTTACATCCTTCTGGAAGCCTCTTCTTTTCCTTCAGTTGCCATCCACACAGGTTAAGAGGAAGAGCACTGGTGGGTGCCAAGTTAGTCTGCCCATCACTGGCTCCTCTTACTTTAACCATACCTCTGCTCCAACACACTTCAGCTTGATGTCTATTAAGCCAGGACCTGCCTAGCACGAGATCATAAAAGCCAGTGTTGAGTACCTCAAATGTAAGCGTTTCAGTTAGAATTGCAATGCCAGAAGCTAACTGGACCTCAATACGCTTGGTTATAACTCCTCCCGGGATACTTGAGGCATCTCCAAGGAATATTTTTCTATTCCCTTGGGTGACAGTAGGCAGCCTTAGCCGCTTAACTAAGTCCTTGTGGATAAAAGTATGTGACGCCCCTCCGTCAACAAATGCCCTCACCTTCCTACCTGCAATCATGCAATGCAGTAGGATAGGGGGGACTGTCTTTTCCTGACTTTCGCATTGTTCTCCTGACTTAGCAAAGAAATGTTGGACATCAGGTGGAACAAGAGCATCCAGAGTGTGCACTCTCTGGACGTCTATATTGCTGATGGTCTCCTTTATCTGGTTGTCAGGCATGCATAGTGAATCCAGTTCAGCAGGTGCCATAATACCTGCTACGAAGGCAGCTAGTGACGACTCACTATCTCTAGCATCCTCACAGACAGTAGATTGGATAACTGACTGTTGCTGTCTTTTAAAGGCTGGTCTTTTCTCTCGACTTTGGGGAGGTGCTTGTCTGGACACTGCTATCTGAAGTGACCTGGCTGCTGGCAACGAAAGCAAATCGATTTTGCTGAGGCTGGTCTCGGCTTAGTCCTACCACCACCTCTTCCATAGCCGCCTCGAGAGAAACCACCTCTCCCTCTAGACTGCATAGCATTGTACTCATACCCATATTCGTCAGCCTGATCATCCTCAGCCTGGTCTCCTTCAATTGCATTGTAGGAACCGTGGGGCTTTTTGACAACCTTCGTCACCAAAGCATTACTTTGGCGCTTGTGACTGAATTGCTGATGGTTGATGACATCAAATTTCTCATGCAACTTCTCGACAAACTCTACCCACGTAAAGTCACCGAGTTGCTGAGCCTTACGCTCCCCTTTCCAGTAAAGCCACCAGTCTGCGGCACTGCCTTACAGTAGCGCACCGGTGTGCCTGACCTTCTCGTGATCTTGCAGTTCTAGGTAGTTCTCCAGCCACTGCTCAACATCCGCGAGAAACTTGATCAGGTAATACTTTCTTTTTCTCTCAGAATCATAGTCCTGGGGAGGTTTCGGCTTGGGCTTACTGGCCCTCTGCCACCGCCACCAGTGGTTTGAGACCCCAGTTGGTCTCTATCCCGCAGTAGAGACATTATGATTCTTTTGTCCTCTTGTTGGGACTGATACATAGTCGCCATTTGCGACTGCATTTGAACGAATAATGCTCCCAAGTCTACACTCTGGGGTGGTAGTCTAGCAAATGCAACAGCAGCATTGGCATCTACTCGCTGAGTCGTGTCCTCAACAGTCCCCCTCGCTCTTGCAGCAGCAATTCCTGCCGCATTCAGCCGGTCACGTATTTGACCTAGGGGTACATTGAGTTGTACAGCAAGAGGTGGGTTCAGAACATTGGTCCTGGAGGCCATAAGTTCTTCAACCGTACGCTCGTCACCGGGCTGTCCTTCCCTCCTTTCTGTATCCTCAGCAGCCTTTGCTAATTGTTCAGCTAATGTGGCTCTCTGTAATGAATCACTATATTAGTAGATATAATATTCATTCAAATATAATAGTTAATTTAGTTCAGCCTGCTGAACTTTAGTTAGTAGTCAGTCTGCTGGACTTTACATAATTATCAGTTTAATGACTCGGCCAAAAGCAGCAGGCTAAAGTCAACTTAAGTCAGCTTGCTGACACATTCTTTGACAGCCAGCTGACTTCCGTGCTCGGTAGCAGCGAACTGCCTTGATATGCATCTAAGTACCACCTGCTAGATGAATGGCCAGATGACATTCCCATGATGGATGGCTATTCGGGATGATGGGAGATGGCGGTGGATTTGGTTAACCGAGGTCCTACCAACGTGGTTAACTCCCGGGTAGGCGGTGCCATCGCACTGACCGTTGAACAGCAAACTCATTCCATGTACATATGCTAGGCATTGCTCTCGAGTTCGGCATTCGGAAACGAGGCCAACTCTCTTGTACAGCTTACTGAGAGAACTCTGAATCCAAGGCGAGAAGCCATTGATACGCACTGTCTTCTAACCTTGCTTATGTATGAGTTTACTGATTTGCATCATTGATGCTAGTTTACTCGCATTTGACTTACGAGTACTATTCCCTGCTAGTGTATTGTCCTTTGCCGTTTAACTAGTTAACGAAAATACCATAAAGATTACTTGCTGATATAAAGATCTTTATTAATTGTTAATCGCCTATTTGGTAAGTCGATTCATTTCAGTGGTATCGGAGCAGTTATCACAGTCTTCTTTGTATGGTAAGGACAAGGTCTCAAACTAGCAACTCCCGAGACATGGAGAACCAGGATAACGAGAATGTCGAAAACCAGGCGGAAAGCCATGTAGCGGGAAACCGTACCTATTCGGAAGCAGTAGCGGATACTGCAGCTAGGGAGGCTGCAGATGAGGCAGCTGCTATTGCCTCAGTCGCAGCTCAGCAAGCTGAGGAGGAGATAGCCAGACTAGAAGCTGAACAAGTAGCAAAGGCCGCTGAAGATATACAAAGGAGGGAAGGACAGCCAGCTGACGAGCGCACTGTTGAAGAACTTATGGCATCAAGGGCCAATGTTCTGAACCCACCTCCTGCCGTACAACTCAATGTACCCCTAGGTCAAATACGTGACCGGCTGAATGCGGCAGGAATTGCTGCTGCAGGAGCAAGAGGGATTGTTGAGGACACTACTCAGCGAGTAGATGCCAATGCTGCTGCTGCATTTGCTAATCTACCACCCCAAAATGTAGACTTGGGAGCATTGTTCGTTCAGATGCAGTCGCAAATGGCGACCATGTATCAGTCCCAGCAGGAGGACAAAAGAATCATAATGTCCCTACTCCGGGACAGAGACCAACTGGGGTCTCACACCACTAGTGGTGGTGGCCGAGGGCCTAGTAAGCCCAAGCCGAAACCTCCCCAGGACTATGATCCTGAGGGAAACAGAAAATATTACCTGATCAAGTTTCTCGCGGATGTTGAGCAGTGGCTGGAGAACTACCCAGAACTGCAAGATTACGAGAAGGTCAGGCACACCGGTGCGCTACTGAAAGGCAGTGCCGCAGACTGGTGGCTTTACTGGAAGGAAGAGCGTAAGGCTCGGCAACTCGGTGACCCTACGTGGGTAGAGTTTGTCGAGAAGTTGCATGAGAAGTTTGATGTCATCAACCAGCAGGAGAAAGCTATCTATGCGATGATCTCCCTGACACTGAAGCAGACCACTTCAGTTGCTGAGTTTGCTCAAAAGTTCCAAGAGAACATGATGAAGCAGCCTGATTTGCCAGAACGGTATAGGATAGCATACTTCAGGTATGGCTTGAAATCCGAGGTCTCTGGTCATTTTGCTGAGAAAAAGTATGAGAAACTGGCTGACTTGATCCAGGATGCTGACGCCTGGGATCAGCAGCAGTTCAATCACAAGCGCCAGAGTAACGCTTTGGTGTCTAAGATTGTCAAAAAGCCCCACGGTTCCTACAATGCAGTTGAAGGAGACCAGGCTGAGGATAATCAGGGTGATGAATATGAGTATGAGTACAATGCTATTCAGTCTAGAGGTAGAGGTGGTCCCTCTCGAGGTGGCTATGGAAGGGGTGGTGGTAGGACTAAGCCGAGACCAGCCTCAGCAAAATCTACTTGCTACCATTGTCAGCAGAAAGGCCACTACAGAGAACAGTGTCCGGTCAAGCACCTGCCTAAGGTCGAGAGAAAAGACCAGCCTTTAAAAGACAGCAACAGTCAGTAATCCAGTCTACTGACTGTGAGGATGCTAGAGATAGTGAGTCGTCACTAGCTGCCCTCGTAGCAGGTATTATGGGTCCTGCTGAACTGGATTCACTATGCATGCCTGACAACCAGATAAAGGAGACCATCAGCAATATAGACGTCCAGAGAGTGCACACTCTGGATGCTCTTGTTCCACCTGATGTCCAACATTTCTTTGCTACGTCAGGAGAACAATGCGAAAGTCAGGAAAAGACAGTCCCCCCTATCCTACTGCATTGCATGATTGCAGGTAGGAAGGTGAGGGCATTTGTTGACGGAGGGGCGTCACATACTTTTATCCACAAGGACTTAGTTAAGCGGCTAAGGCTGCCTACTGTCACCCAAGGGAATAGAAAAATATTCCTTGGAGATGCCTCAAGTATCCCGGGAGGAGTTATAACCAAGCCTATTGAGGTCCAGTTAGGTTCTGGCATTGCAGTTCTAACTGAAACGCTTACATTTGAGGTACTCAACACTGGCTTTTATGATCTCGTGCTAGGCAGGTCCTGGCTTAATAGACATCAAGCTGAAGTGTGTTGGAGCAGAGGTACAGTTAAAGTGAGAGGAGCCAGTGATGGGCAGACTGACTTGGCACCCACCAGTGCTCTTCCTCTTGTCCTGTGTGGATGGCAAATGAAGGAAAAGAAGAGGCTTCCAGAAGGATGCAAGTTGCTGAATGCAATGGAGTTCGTCAAAAGCTGGAACCAGAAGGAAGACAGAATGTTCTGTCTGCTGCTAAGAGAGGTACCTCCTCAACCTGAAGAAGTGGTTGAGAAAAAGGTACACCCTCCGGAACACCCTACTGCTGCAAACATTGTTGCTCAGTACACGGATGTGTTTAATATGCCTCCAGGACTACCCCCTAAGCGGGAAGTAGATCATAGGATTGATTTATTACCTGGTAGCCAGCCACCCTGGCAACGCACGTATGGCTTGTCTTATTTGGAGAGTGAGGAGTTGAAAACACAGATTGCAGAGCTGGAGGAAAATGGTTACATTTCTCCCAGTAAATCACCGTACGGCGCACCTATCCTATTTGTTAAGAAAAAGGATGGCAGTATGCGGATGTGTGTGGATTACAGAGCCCTGAACAGAATTACAGTAAAGAACAAGTATGCTTTACCCAGAATCGAGGACTTGCTTGATACCCTGTCTGGCGCTAAGGTGTTCAGTAAGATAGATCTCAAGAGTGGTTATCATCAAATCAGAATTGCTGAGGGGGATGAACACAAGACTGCTTTCCGCACACGTTATGGACACTATGAGTTCAACGTGATGCCATTTGGACTGACTAATGCTCCTGCTACCTTTATGGGTGCTATGAATGACATTTTCAGACCTTATTTGGATAAGTTTGTGCAAGTTTTCCTGGATGATATTTTAATTTTCTCTAAAGATGAAGCTCAGCACACTGAACACTTAAAGAAAGTGCTGGACACTCTGCGGAAAAATCACTTGTATGCTAAAATGAGCAAGTGTGATTTCTTTAAGGAAAGTATTGAATTCTTAGGCCACGTTGTCAGTAAAGAGGGCATCAGTGTGGATCCTAAGAAAGTCCAGACCATAAGGGACTGGCCAGTACCACAGTCTGTCTCTGAAGTTAGATCCTTCCTCGGGTTGGCTAACTACTATAGGAGATTTATTGAGAATTATTCCACAAAGGCCAGTAAACTGACTGACCTTACTAAGAAAGACATCGGGTATGTGTGGGGGGAAGAGCAGCAGGCTGCCTTCCAGACCCTTAAAGATGCCCTTTGTTCTGCCCCAGTGCTAGCCGTGTATGACCCCAGCAAACCGGTGCAGGTGGTTACTGATGCCTCTGATTTTGCCATGGGTGCTATTTTGTTGCAGCCTGCTGACAAAACCACAAAGGATGGTAAGGTACGGCAGGAGTGGCATCCTGTGTTGTATGAGTCTATGAAATTTAATCCAGCGGAGATTAATTACTCAGTGCATGATAAAGAGCTGCTAGCTATCATTCATGTACTCAAACAGTGGAGAGCATACTTACATGGTAAAGCTTTTAAGGTGATTACAGATCATCTAGCTCTGACCCACTTTCAGAAGAAGTCCAAGCTGTCGAGGAGGGAGAACCGCTGGAGCCAGATGCTGGAGCAGTTCCAAGTCCAGATCGACTACAAACCAGGGAAGTTGAATCCTGCTGATGCACTCTCTAGAAGACCTGACTTGCAAGAAAGGAACTTTAGTCAGCATACTGTAGATAAAGTCCTGTGTGCACTCACTTCACTAAAGGTGAAAAAGTCCTTCCTTGAACAACTTAGGAAAGCCTACCTTTCTGACCCAACATTTGAGCCCAGCCCCACTACTGGTATGTGTCGTGCTACCGCACTCGGGTATAAGCTCAAGGGAGGGGTCTGGGTGACTGAAACCACTTCAGGCAGGCTGAAGCTGGTCATTCCTAATAATTTGGAAATAAGGTCTCTCTTACTGAGTCAAGCTCATGACAGTCTCCTGGGTGGACATTTGGGGCAGGCCAAAACTGTTGGCAAACTGGCAAAACATTATCATTGGGAGGGGTTACCCCGGGAGGTCTTGAAATATGTCAAGTCCTGTGACCAGTGTCAGAGAAATAAGTCTCGGCACACACCACCCGGAGGTCTCTTGCAACCGCTACCCATCCCAGCGGGACGCTGGGAAACTATATCCATGGACTGGGTGGTCTCACTACCAAGAACTGCCAACGGGCATGATTCAATACTGGTAGTCGTGGATAAACTGACAAAAATGGTCATTTTTATCCCCACAACTGTCAAAGTGACTGCACTCGAAACAGCGAGACAGTTTTACAACCATGTAGTATGCCAACATGGGCTCCCTTCTAATATCATCTCAGACAGAGACTCAAAATTCACCTCTAAGTTCTGGAGAGCTTTAATGGGGTTAATGGGAGTCAAACAGCTGCTCAGCACAGCAAACCACCCTCAGACTGATGGGCAGACTGAAAGAACTAACCGAGTTCTGCAGGAGGTGCTGAGAGCATATATTAACCAAAAACAAGATAATTGGGATGACCTGTTGCCTCAAATTCAGTTTGCGGTCAACAGTGCGGTGCACGCGTCAACGGGCAAAACTCCTTTTGAACTCAGCCTGGGTAGAGTCCCTAAGTCTCCTCTAGATGTGCTAGGGGAATCTTTAACTCACCCTGAAGGGATTGACAACCCGGTCTCCCTCCAGTTAACTCAGGAGTTTGCTGACACCCTGTCAGAAGTCCAACGAAACTTGCACACGGCCCAAGAAAACCAACAAAAATACGCTAATCAACACCGTCGGGAACTGACATTTTCCAAGGGGGATTTAGTCAAACTGCATTCTCAGCACCTGTACCTCCCTGGTGTGGTCAAGAAAAAGCTTGGCCCTGTCTGGGTCGGTCCATATTCGGTGGTCCGTCGTGTCGGTCAGAATGCTTACAAACTGAACATGTCAGCTGAATACAAGGGGCACCCGGTCTTTAATGTCTCCTTCCTGGAACCGTACATCAAAGGTGATACACTGTTCACAGGTCGGTTCCCTGTCCAACCGGGACCGGTCCCCGCTGTCCGGGACGGCGACCCTGAGGAATATGAGGTCGATGAGATTTTAGACGCTCGCTCGGTCCGTCGATCGTCTAAATATGTCATGAAATACCTCATTCGATGGAAGGGTTACGATGCCTCTGGGGACACTTGGGAGTTTAAGGACCACTTGACCAATGCCAAAGGGGCGTTGACACGGTTCCACCTTCGGGCCGCTGGAGTCCCTCCATAACTGTCATTTCAGTTGACACGGGAAGGTGACAGGCGGTCCTGTCTCCATTTAAGTTGGGGGGGAAAATATATGACAGTTAGTGAGCGAGAGCGATAAAAACACACTCATACGTTTATGTGTCGCGCATCGCAACTACTTCAACTTTTAGCAATCATCCTGTAAGGTAAAGAGCAGCGAAGCCACTATACTAAATACTAACATACTTCCTGCAATCCCTATGACAAAGGTCCATATCCTACTAACTTGTGCCCTGGTTACATGTGCAGGATGGCGCCCACCACACAAAAGGAGGACAGAAAGCGCAAGGCAGAAGAAGCCAGGAGGACAATGGAGCAATACCAGAAGGAGCTGGCGGCGACGTCCCTCACCAGGAGAGAACAAGAAAGGGTCCGCAAGCAACAAGAGGCGGCAGACGAGGCACAGAGGAAGAAGGATCAGGAAGCGGAAAACCTCAGGAAGGCTGAGGAGGAGAGACAGAAGAAACAGCAAGAAGAAGCGGCAGCGGCAGAAGAGGAGAAAAGGAAAAAGATTGAAGCGGACAAACAGAAGAGCTTGGCCACTTACAGGTATATTGTTGTGGGTGGCCAAAACTTCGATAACCTGAAGGAAGCATTGCTGGCAGCCCAGGAGATCAACAGGCTGGAACAGACAACACTGCTACAGAAGGAAGGAGCTACAGCACTGGACAAGTACATCGAGACACACACCGGCGTGGTCCTTTACGAAGATTATGCTAAGATGGTGGGCTATACAGCAGAGCAGGCCCGGTATCTCGCAGATGATTCAGAGGACAAGCCGGTCCCCATACCGGGAATAGTGGGAGATCAGAGACTCATCCGGATGGTGAGCATGCGGCCCGATAGCTTTAAGGATACGGTATTCTACCTCACACTCCTGCCAGCTTACAATGAAGTTGAGAGAAGGAGCTGGGAGTACTTGGCCAGGGAAGCAGGACAGCAGATGTTCTCTCCCCACTGGTTCCCGTGTAAACTGAGGAAGGCTGAGCACGGACCCCAGTACTACCAGCAGCCAACAGACTGGAGGTGGATGACCGTCACAAATAAGAAGCAGGAGTGTGACCGAGCCCAACCGGATGACTTCCACTATGGCCTAGACGGCTATCTCATCCTACCACCTCACATTGCCCCTTGGGACCCCAGGCTGAATGGATGCCTGAGCAATATGAATGCAGAGACCAAGGAACATAGGAGGAGGGGAAGAGACTACTTCTCTAAGGGAAAGCATGCCTTTGTCAAATGGGCAAAGAATGCAGGCCGGATAGATATCAGTAGGCTGAAGGCCAAGCAACCTCCAGCGCGCCCTAAGAAAGGGAGGTCGGTAGACTACTCCATGTCTACTAGGGAGCAGGACGACTTAGTGGACGAGACCCCTACTCTCTCCGAGGAGGAGGATGAGGAGGCTGAGGAAGAAGAACAGGGCAGAGGAGAAGCATCAGCAGCAGGTACTCAGGATACCCAGGGACAGGTAGGGGCGCTTCTTAAAGAACCACGATCAGGTGTTTGGAATGTGATCCCCGTTATGGCGACTACTGGACCCCGCGCTCGCTCCCACAGCCCACCTGCCCAAGCAGGGGAAGAAGCTGATCTGACTGTATTGGGCAGCAGACACAGGCAGAAATCCCCAGAGGACAGGGGTGCCAGAAGAGGGACACGCGGGTGGGCCAGAGGTATGCCAGCCTCCCCCTCCGCTCAGGGGCATGTACCTCTAGCCAATGTATTTCAGCATCCTACTGGAATGCCTGTCTATGTGGGCATCAACACCCAAGTGGTTGAAGAGCAGGCTACCATCCTTCGTTCTCCTCGAGGTCCAACTTTAGAGCAAACCGGGTTCTTTAGAAGGCCAGCTGACAGACCTAGAGGGCTGTCCAGATCTAGGTCCAGATCTCCGTCCCCTGATCCTGAAGCCCCAGGAACCACCCCTTAAGGTGACAGGCTGAAAAGATAGTCAGTAAGGGAGGCTGGTCAGGGTCAGTTTCTTTATTTAAAGCTTTTGCAGTTTAATGTTGTCGAGGCGACAACAAGTTAAGTTGGAGGGATTGTAATGAATCAGTATATTAGTAGATATAATATTCATTTAAATATAATAGTTAATTTAGTTCAGCCTGCTGAACTTTAGTTAGTAGTCAGTCTGCTGAACTTTAGTTAATAATCAGTCTGCTGGACTTTACATAATTATCAGTTTAATGACTCGGCCGAAAGCAGCAGGCTGAAGTCAACTTAAGTCAGCTTGCTGACACATTCTTTGACAGCCAGCTGACTTCCGTACTCGGTAGCAGCGAACTGCCTTGATATGCATCTAAGTGCGATATGCTAGATGAATGGCCAGATGACATCCCTATGATGGATGGCTATTCGGGATGATGGGAGATGGCGGTGGATTTGGTTAACCGAGGTTCTACCAACGTGGTTAACTCCCGGGTAGGCGGTGCCATCGCACTGACCGTTGAACAGTAAACTCATTCCATGTACATATGCTAGGCATTGCTCTCGAGTTCGGCATTCGGAAACGAGGCCAACTCTCTTGTACAGCTTACTGAGAGAGATCTGAATCCAAGGCGAGAAGCCATTGATACGCACTGTCTTCTAACCTTGCTTATGTATGAGTTTACTGATTTGCATCATTGATGCTACTTTACTCGCATTTGACTTACGAGTATTATTCCCTGCTAGTCTATTGTCCTTTGCCGTTTAACTAGTTAACGGAAATACCATAAAGATTACTTGTTGATATAAAGATCTTTATTAATTGTTAATCGCCTATTTGGTAAGTCGATTCATTTCACTCTCTCCTCCTCAGCTTGCTGTGCTGCGACTGCGGCAATAGCAGTTGCCTCATCTGCAGCCTCTCTAGCTGCTGTATCTGCCACTGCTTCATAATAGGTACGGGTTCCCGCTACATGGCTATCCGCTTGGTTTTCGACATTCTCGTTGTCCTGCTTCTCCATGTCTCGGGAGTTGCTAGTTTGAGACCTTGTCCTTACCATACAAAGAAGACTGTGATAACCGCTCCGATACCACTAAAATGAATAGACTTACCAAATAGGCGATTAAGAATTAGTAAAGATCTTTATATCAGCAAGTCATCTTTATGGTATATCTCTTTCATTGATTAAACAGCAAAAAACAACACACTAGCAGTGGACAATACTCGTAAGTCAAATGCAAGTAAACTAGCATCAATAATGCAACCAGTAAACTCATACATAAGCAAGGTTGGAAGATAGTGCGTATCAATGGCTTCTAGCCTTGGATTCAGATCTCTCAGTAAGCTGTACAAGAGAGTTGGCCTCGTTTCCGAATGCCGAACTAGAGAGCAATGCCTAGCATATGTACATGGCATCAGTTTACTGTTCAACGCCGAGTGCGATGGCACCGCCTACCGGGGAGTTAACCACGTTGGTAGGACCTCGGTTAACCAAATCCACCGCCATCTCCCGTCACCCCGAATCGCCATCCATCATAGGGATGTCATCTGGCCATTCATCTAGCCTATCACACTTAGATGCATATTGAGGCAGTTCGCTGCTACCGAGTACGGAAGTTAGCTGGCTGTCAAAGAATGTGTCGGCAAGCTGACTTAAGCTGACTTCAGCCTGCTGCTTCCGGCTGAGTCATTAAATTGCTATTATATATAAAGTCCAGCAGACTGACCATTTAACTAGAGTTCAGCAGGCTCTGCAGTAGTTGCTACTCCTTGGGTGCAGGTGGGGGCTTTTCGCCCTCATCCTGGCCCTCAGGCTTTTCTGCCTGATTCTGGTTCTCAGGCTTTTTTGCCTGATTCTTAGGAGGTGGGATAGCAGGCTTTGCGGCTTGCTCCTCCGTTGCCATAGGCTCTGCACCCTGTTTCCTAGGCTTTTTACCTTTCCCAATGACGCGTCGCCTCTCCTGCGGTGAGGTGTACGTCAGGCGCCTTCGGATGGGTTGCCTCTGGAACATTTCCTCGTCGACTGCAGTCCAACTGGTCTCTGTTCCTCCTTCTTCACGTGGCCGAGGTTGGTTTGCCATCGGCCAACATGCAGGATCTGTCCTAGGGCTGATTACCCAGCCCCACTCTTGCTCAATAATAGCCATGCGGGCGACGGTCGTGCCATACTCCTCCCTTGCGGGTGATGTGACCGTCCATGCCTGCGTCAACGTTTGCGGCCTTTGAGGTGCCGCTAGTTGTGCGAGGAAAACATCATCTGCTGCGGTCAAGCGGCTGATGGTATTCCCCAGTTGCATCAGTTCCCATTCTGGGATTGCAGGTGTCATGGGAGCAGGTGCCTCCGACCTCTGCATCCTAAGATCTGATAGTTGCAACAAGGGCGTGTTCATGCCTGGAGGCTGGCGGCACACAAATGCCCAATGCCATTGCCCTGCGAATCAAGCCGTCCTCTCCCTCTCTCTGCAGAATATCCCGCAGAGGCGGAGGAGGTGGGGCTGTGGTTCCTCGCGGAACGCCCTCTCTCCGAGCCTTCCCCTCATGCTTGAAATATCGCTTAAGCATCCTCCTAAAAGATGCGTTACCCTCACGGGCCACCTTCCTTGGTCTGCTTGCGCGACCCTCGGGCTTACCTTGCACTGTCTTCACTTTAGCAGTGCAGGCAGTCACCTCCTGCTGTTACGGCGGTCGTGCGGTTGAATTGGGCTCTGCCACTGGAAGACTGGGAGTAGGGGTACTCGATGTTGGTGACCTTAATTCTTCATAAAGGTCTGTCGGGCTAGGCCCCATCAGGTGGTCAGCTACCCTCAGCTCCTGTAAGTCAAGCAGATCCAACTCTGGCGTGGGAAAACGTGGAATTTCTTCCCTGGCGTCCCCTCCATTGTTGAGTGATGGCGACTCCAACTCTGAGAGGCCTTGCATCTCTGCATCCTCTCCCTCCTCTGGCTTCTCTGTTCCAGGAGGCGACGATTCTTCATCCCCTCCTATGTTGAGCCTCGCCATGTTGATGATGGCTGACTGTAGAGCGCGAGCTGCTTTCGCCACTTTCTCTTCCTTGAGTCGAGGGGCGTCTACTTCCAGCAACTGCTCCATGATTTGCCTGGTGATTGACTCAACTGTGCTGCCAATTGTATCTTGTAAATGCCCTTTGGCCTCTGGCTTTGGGCTCATCAGAACAGGTGTGGCGGGCAATCTGTCGACTGTCTCCTTCCTGCGTTCTTCAAAAATCACCTCCAGGCAAATGGTCTTTCCAGACCCTCCAGAATTTCCTGAATTCTGACTGCATTCTTCGGCCCATTCGCCAATATTGCACTAGCGTTCTTGATTTCTTGACGTTGCCGCGTCTGGGGATGGGCTTCCGTAGACCTGGTCTTGGGCCATGTTTCGTAACTCAGAAGTGGTCTCTTCCTCCCATTCCGGCATCCTCACAAATATTTGGCTGGAGCGTTCTGCAGATAATGGGACCTCCTGTGATTTGCTTGCTGTAACGCTCGCCAAAGGGTTTGCTTCACCAGTTGCCTGGTCTTCCACGGCTACGTCTCCCCGCAGCCTTCGCAGCTCTCTTTCCAGAGGGTCGTGTAGAGCCGTCATCCGATTGTCAATTTGTGCCAGTAGGTCTTGACACCTGGTCAGCTCTGCCACTCTGGTTTCTCTGAGTGCTTCACCTTGGTCAGCCTTAGCTGCGTCGCTTTCAACACCGTATTCTTCTTGTCGCTGATGCGCTTACCTGATAGCTCTTAGATCAGAGATTGGCACCACATGGACTCCAATCGTTACTGGTCTCGGCCTGGGCATAGGCTTGTCAGAGAATGTCATCTGCTGCCAAGTCATAATCGTCTCCACCAACCACGTCATGGAGTGATGCCCAATCATATTGCCGAATATCTTCCCAGCGTCGTCCTGTCCCACCATCGCAACAATTTCTTGTGCAATGGAGTTGGGTACCCCCAGGCACCTTCCCTTCTCTTCCGCTGTCGGCTCTCTCCACTGAGCTTCTCTGTCATGCGCATTCTTGACCATTCTTGGTCCTCCACTCACCAATGCGCGTGATCCTCGGTATGCCGTGAAGGTGGGCAGCACCACCCTTGGCCGGCCTGGCTCGTTGACGACGTACTGTGGGTAGGAATCCCTCCTGATCACTGGCTTGGTTTCCACCATCAGTGCTTCTCCCACAGATACTGCCGTTCGTGTGCGCCGCGTAATCTCCTCCATCTCCCTCAGGATTTCAATGGACATGCCGTTGGTCCAGAATAGTCTGGCCCGGTGTTAGAGTCCTCCGTGCCTGGCGTCGTTGATCAATACATGATGACCGAGGGTGGAGTCGAAGACCAGCCATGGATCTCCTGGCTTCATCTGGTTGTAATCCATCCCTGGATGTACATTCTCAATCACAAACACTGGTGGGTAGAGATGCTGGCGTTCCCGCAGCATACCGATGATTTTCACCATCCATCCCCAGTGTTGTGCTCGCGGGTCATTGAATCCCCTCCTGTTCCCAGCTTGCGAGAAAGGTTGACAAGGGAATCCCGCAAAGATCCAGTCAATCCTGTAACCATACAGGTCCTCAGACTTCACATCGAGAATGTTTTCTCCAGCAAGACGCACCAAACTAGTAGGCACCAACACCCTGAAATGGTACATCTGCCGCATCTGACTCATGACCTCCTTAAATGCTGTGAAAGCACTCTCATCATTGTCCACATATAGCACTTTAAATACCTGGATACCTCGCTGAATGAGTGAGATGGTTCCAAAACCAAGTCCAGCGAACAACTCCAGCACTACTACTCCTCTCCTGCGGAAAGGATCTTCCATTCTCACACTGCCTTGCGGCAGCGGGTCTACTCCATGCATCAAATTGGCACCAAACTTAACTGGATAAGGAACTGGCAGCAGCTCTTGCGGGCCACGGTCCCTGTTACTCACAGCTTCCAGTTGCTCCATAATCCGAGGTTGCCAAACCAAGGGAGTCGGCATGTTGACGCTGGTGTAGCCCTCCTCTTCGCGTTGCATGATGAGGTCATAATGGTCTGGATACCGGTCATGCACACAACAGTCTAGCAGTCCGCACTTCGCCTCTCCCGAGCAAACCATTTTTACATGAATTTCTCCTGTTGGCTGCCGATCTGTCGACTGGTAAGTCATCCTCAGCTTCCGCAGGTCGATGACCATACCCAGGGGAATCAGGGCTTCTGTCCCCAAGAGAACGTCATTATTCTCTGCCTCTGTCACCATGCATTCTATGAGCAGTGACGCCTCCTCAGGTTTCTTCAAGTTTACTGCGATTTTCACAGGCTTGCGGGTCATTCCACAAGACTTTGAAATCTGCCTAGATGCAGTCCTCAACTGAAAAGGAGTTTCTTTCAGGTCCCTTGCCGTCAATCCCAGAGCTTTCACAGCTCGCTTTCCCAAGATTATTGGCTGTGCGCCAGTGTCCAATAGGATATTGGGAGCGGCCCAGTCGTTGAACGTCAAATCTCTATCCTTGTTTTGCACTCTCACAGTGCTGAAATTAGTAGGCAGCGAAGCGCTATTTGCGCCTTCCTCAGCTATGTCCAGCTGCTGTCCGACTTCTTCAACCGTGAAAGGATATTTAAGACGCAGATCAGCGAGTGAAAGGCAAGGAATGTGCTGAATCCGGTGTTCCACCAGAGCCTTCAGCTTCTCCAGCGAAATACTAAATGTCTTGCGTGGCCCAGGCTTGGCTTGTCGTACCTGCGCAATCTCGTTCTCATCGAGAGTGATCCGAAAGGTCTGAGGAAGCTTCCCAGCATTCCTTGGAACCAGACGGTCATGATCTGCACGCTCCGCAGCCGTTGCAGCCACTGCCTTCTCAGGCGTCAGCTTCTCGCCTTTGCAGACGGTCCTTTTGGCCACATCTGCATCATAATAGACACATTTAGTCTTGCAATTTGAGCTTTCAACTCTGCAATCTCTGCACTCATAGCATCATACTTCTGGTTACCTTTTCGGTTACCAAAGTTATCTTTCTCCTTTTTCTTACCCTTATCTGCCTCTTTCGTGGCAGCATTAGCCCATGGTGGCTCAGATTTGGGTTCTTGGACCAACACTCATCTTCTGAGTGTCCCTTTTTGCTGCAATGTGCGCATACCTGCGCCTTGCTAGCAGACAATTGCTTAGCATCCAGGTACGGACAATCTCTCTTCTGATGTCCCAATTTCCCGCAATTCCAACAGCCCTCTGCTGTCTCAGCAGTGTTGGCGTGCTTAGCAAACCTATTAAAAAACCCGCTCTTATTCTTAAACTGAAAATTAGAGCTACTGGCCTTAGGCTGAAAGGATTCCTCCTTTCTCTCAGGAGCCATAAGCGTCCTGGAAGCCTCCTTGTACCAGACTTTACCTTCCTCAACATTGCGTGCTATTTCAGCAGCCTCGTCGATGTTCCAGTCGATTTTGCGTTTCGCAGATAGGTGCGGCCTGACCTCCCAATCTGTGTCTTTACCGAGACACAATAAGAATTTGTCAGCCACAATTCTAGGCTCATAGGTTCCTGCCTTCTTGGCAAGGTCTACCAATCTGGATTTGACCTCCATCACTGTCTCGTTCTTCTGACGGACAAAATGCACATAATGGTGCACCTTAAGACTGCGATCCTCTGGGAATCTTGCTTCAAGCAGCTTAAAGAAACGACGCAGACAGTGCTCAGAGTCTGACTGGTCATCCCCAGCCTCCATATCCCTACGGCAACTAGCCAACGCTTGCGTATGGCTTGCATTTGTGGTGGCACTATCACCATGCTGCCCTGTAAAAGGTGCAGCCCTGCGCGTTACTCGTTCCTGAGCATTAGCAATCTTTTCAGACAATTCTGCACACACTTTACGCAATCTTGCGACAGACCCAACATCATCATCTCGAGTAGCCGCTCGCTGCTGACCCTCGGTGAGTTGCTTCATGGCATCTGTTAATTCTTGTGTTAGTGCAGCTAAGTTTACTCTTTCAACAGGTGCAGCAGGTATCGCTCTTCCTGATGACAAAGCGGACAGGCGGGCTTTCGCAGCCTCTTTTTGGATTTTTGAATCCCTCGCCTTCTTTTGCTCGTCAAACGCCCATTCCTGGGTAAGGTTCTCATCCTTCCGGAATTGGCAATTAAGCAACAAGGCATCCTTGTCTAAGTACTGAACCAAGCTTATAAAAGCGACTGACAGAGTGTAAGAAGAAGCCTTTCGGATTTTCTCAAAGAAATCAGCCCAATAGATCTCATCAAACTCTTCAAAAGTGAGACTATTTCCACCAGTTCGTCCACTAAAACACTTGGTAGACAGCTTGAACTTAGGATTTTCATCCTCATCATCACTAGTTATTTCAAATGGCGACCAAGACTCACTATCTTTACCCCACGCGTCGTGCTCTCTGCCCAAATTGGGTAAAAAGGTCTTCGTGTTATACGAATCTTCACCGTTCGTGGCAGTTTGGCGAGACTCGTCTCCCAACGGTTGCTCACTCCACAGGTTATCCGTGCGCTCAGATGTTTCACTTCCTCGTGGACTCTGGCTTGAATCAGAACCTTCCGCAGGCTCCACAGGGTAGTAGAGTCTTCCACTCCTCAACCGCATGTACAGTTGAATTTCTCCGGGTCCCCTTCCAGGTTGAGCACCGGCAGCCCTCACAGGCCTCAATCCCCAATTTGCTTGGGAATTTCTATTCACCTGAACCACAGAACCGAAGTTCTCAGAAGTAGGACAGAAGTCTCTTACTTCCACATAGGCTTTATGCCTTAAGATTCTTGGGTTCACAGGCGAGCAAATTGTAGTTTGCAGAAGTCACACTCTAAGCAGCTTGACATACAACGTCAGATTCAGAGAAAATCGCCCTTCAGGCTTTCGCTTAACTTTCACAAAGTCACAACTTACAAAACTCTAAAACTACACGTCTATGCTGGCCTGGGTCAAGCCCTTCACTTAACACCGCGCCTTAACAGTTCTTCACTGCCAGGCTAGGCTCACTCAGTTCTTCACTGAGAGTTTTATCTGCCAATACTACCCTCTCTCTTCGAGATGCGACTTCTGAAAACCTGGAAACTAACACACAACCCACCATTTTAAGGCTGCTTTACACACACTTGTGGCGTACGGCCGAATCTGTGATAATCTCCTAGCAGATTCTATTTTGCAGTCTTTCTACTTTCAACAGTGAGATTCCCTCTTGGGAACTCCTGCAATCCTAACTAATCTATGATACACTGAGCAGAATCTTCAGCGTCGGCAGAAGCTTGGGGCCTCGGCTCTCCAATGGCCTTGGGAACTCCTTCTTCTTCTTCGCGCCCTTCTTCTCCTTCCTTCTTCTCCTTCTGCTCCTTCTGCTTCTTGGCAAAAGTGCCTGAGAGTGAATGACATGTCTCAGGCAAGATTTGTGCCTTTCGCAGGCACCACACAGCGTCATCTTTCGAGAATGCTGTGCTTAGTCACAAAGCTTAGCTGCATGTCGCTTCTGCCTAGCCATGCTCAACTCAAACTCGTAGTCACTCGGCATGCATGCACACCTCGTGACTGTCCCGCGTGGCTGCTTAGCTTCTCAGCTGGCAGTCACGCCTAATTGGCTCATGGCTAAGAACTCCTGAGCGGCGTGTACAAGCAAATGCCACTTGCTCAAGATTCCCAATCGGACGGCCGTAACCTATCTGGGCATTGCGGCCTTGACCTGGCTTAATCTGCCAGTCACACAGTATCTGACTTGGTACCTGCTGGGCGGCTCATCACTGATTCCAAGCTTCTAGCCTCGCGGCTGTTTATGATGTCAAAACCTCCCCCATCCCTGGGTGTGGGGCACATTGACATTGACCCCTTGCCAATGGTCTTGACGCCGACATAATCGCTGACTGCGACGTAGTCATTCAAATGGTCGGTGAGTCAACGTTGACTTTGCGTACCTGGGTGGCCGTAGCTTGCGCTGCGTGTGCGGCACCGTCAAACGGATAGTAGTCGCGACAGGGATGGCAGAGAACCCGCAGGACGAGTTGGGATGAGCAGGGGACCGGAGCGGACCGCAGGGGACCATGTACTAAGCAGAAATTTTCTGTTTAATATTGCATTTTTCTCTCTTCTTAAAATATTCTATGAGTAAAGACGTAGAGAATGCATAATATACTTCTTTTGTATAGTAAAATTTCTTATATATTATAAGTGAGACAATATGCTCTATATAAAGAAAGAGAAAGTTTGTCGCGACTACTATCCATTTGACGGCGTCACACGCGTAACGCAACTTATGACCGCCCAGGTACGGTAGTCAACGCTAAACACGGGTCCATTAATTGACCACCGACAGATCAGCCTTGGCACAGGACACGTGCAGATTCAAAGATAGATTGACCCCGACCCTCAAGGGTGAAGCGGGAATTGACGACCTAGCCAGCTGGACAACTGACCAAGCCGAGGCCGCAAAAACTTTACAGCTCAGCTAAGAAGCTGACATGGTCAAGTGACCATGTGAAGACGCCCAGTCAGCCGCAAATCTGACTGTGCTGCAGACATGCAGGCGTCATAAGGAGCACAAGCGCTGACTGGACGGCGCTCTCACTCACTGGACTCGGGCCGAGGCTGCCACGACTTAAGCAGCCAGCCAAAGGGCGTGGGTCGCTAACGTCACCCAGCCCTGCATGCTAATTGACGAGCTAAAACGACCGAGCGGTAAGCTCGAGGTTACATGTATGACTCGGTGAAAGAAGACGTTGCATGGAAACTCTCGAGGGAGAGAATTCCGCATGCGTGGTGCCTGGATAAGGCACGAGGGTTGTACGCACTCGCCTCATTCTTGCCACCCACATTTGCCAGTGAAGCAGAAGGAGCGCAAGAGAGAGAAAAAAGGAAGAGAAGGGCGCGAAGAAGGAGTTCCCAAGGCCATTGGAGAGCCTAGGAGGCACGCTGCAGCCGACGCTCGAAGATCTCCCTCTTTGTGTATCATAGAAAAGTTAGGAGTGAGAAGACTCCAAGGGGAATCTCTGATAGCCTGAAGCAAGAGCTTACAGAATAGAATGTGCTAGGAGTTCTAGCACAGAAGTCAGATTAAACACCACAAGTGTGCGAGAACACATAAAATGGTGAGTGTTGTGTTAGTTTCCAAGTCCTCAGAGGTCTCAATTGTCGAATTGTTGTTAGCAAGAGCAGAATTAGCGTTTGAAGCTCTCAGTGAAGAATTGAGTGAGCTTAGCCAGCAGTGGGAACTGCTAAGGCAAGGCGTTGCGCAAAGAGCTCAACTCAAGCCGGTAGTAGAGTCATAAGTTCAGAGTTTTGTAAGCTGTGACTTTGTGAAGTTAAGCAAAAGCCTGAAAGGCGAATTTCTTTGAAACATTGATATTGCTGGCGCTAATCTACTTAGACATGATTTTTGCAAACTACAATTTATTCACTTGGTTGAGCCATCAACTTGGGCGAAAGCCTATTTGGAAGTAAGGCACTTTTGTCTTACTTCTGAGAACTTGAGTTGATAAGATTTCCCAAGCGAATTGGGGATTGAGGCCTACGAAGGCTGCCGGTGTTCATCCTGGAAGGGGACCCAATTGTATATGCAGTTGAGGAGTGGAAGGATATATCATCCTATGGAGCCTGTGGAAGGTTGTGACTCCAGCCAGAGTCCACAAAGGAGTGAGACATCTGAGCAAGTTGATAACCCGTGGAGAGAGCTTCCGTCGGAAGACGAGTTGCAACACACCTTTACAAACGGTGAGACTCCGTTTAACACACGTACCTTTGCACCTGGTTTGGGCAAGGAACGAAGCACACAGGAAAAAGTCAGTGAGTGTTGGTCACCCTTTGAAAAGACTAGCAAAGATAGGGATGAAAATCCTAAGTTCAAGTTGTCCACAAAGTGTTTCAGTGGACGAACCGACGGAAATAGTCTCACTTTCGAAGAGTTTGATGAGATCTATTGGGCGGTTTTCTTTGAAAAGACCCAAAAGGATGCTTCATACACCCAGTCTATTGCATTCATAAGCCTGGTTCAGTACTTGGACAAGGATGCCTTGCTACTCTATCGCCAATCTCGGAAGGATGAAAGCCATACTCAGGAATGGGCATTTGGAGAGCAAAACAAGGCAAGGGATTTGAAAATCCAGAAAGAGGCTGCGAAAGCCCGGTTGTCCGCTTTGTCGTCAAGAAGAGCAGCTCTTGCCACACCTGTCGAGAGCGTAGACCTAGCTGCACAAACATAAGAACTCACAAAGGCCATGCAACATCTTACAGAAGGCCAGCAGAGAGCGGCTCGACGAGATGATGATGCTGGGTCCGTCGCAGAATTGCGAAGAGTATATGTCTATCTGTCTAAAAAGATTGCGAATGCCCAGGAACGAGTAATACGCAAAGGTGCACCATTTAATGGGCAGCAAAGTGATGGTGCTGCTACCGAGGCTAGTCAAGCGGAAACTCTGGCTAGTTGTCGAAGGGATATGGAAGCTGGGGATGACCAGCTGGACCCTGAGCACAGTCTGCGTCGTTTCTTTAAATTGCTTGAGCAGAAGTTTCCGGAAGACCGCAGTCTGAAGGTGCACCGTTATGTGCATTTTGTCTTTCAAAAGAACGAGACAGTTATGGAAGTCAAGTCCAAACTGGTGGATCTTGCCAAGAAGGCAGGAATCTATGAACCCAGGATTGTGGCTGACAAATTTTTGTTGTGCTTGGGCAAGGAAACAGATCGTGAAGTCAGGCCACATCTTTCTGCAAGACGCGGAATTCACTGGAACGTCAACAAGGCTGCTGAAATAGCACGCAATGTTGAAGAAGGTAAAGTCTGGTACAAGGACGATTATGGCTCTTGAGAAAAAGGGGGAATCCCCTCCTCCTAAGACTAACAACTTTAATTTTCAGTTGAAGAAAAAGAGCGGGTCTTTCAATAGGTTTGCTAAGCACGCCAACACTGTTGAGACAACAAAAGATTGTTGGAATTGCGGGAAGTCAGGACATCAGAGAAGAGATTGTCCACACCCAGATGCTAAGCAACTATTTGCTAGCAAGGCGCAGGTATGCGCCCATTGCAGCAAAAAGGGACGCTCAGAAAATGAGTGTTGGTCTAAGCACCCGAATCTAAAGCCACCTTGGGCTAATGCTGCCACGAAAGAGGCAGATAAAGAGAAAAAGAAAGGAAAGAATAACTCTGGCAACCAAAAGGGCAAACAGAAGTTTGATGCCACGAGTGCCAAAATAGCAAAGCTCAAAGCTCAATTTGCAAGGCTAAACGCGCATAATGTCTATTATGATGGAGATATGGTCGAGAGAGCCGTCTGCAAAGGTGAAAGGGGGCAGAGTGCCCTAGTGGAAGCGTAGTGACTCACGAGGAACAAAGCTAGTTGCAATCATACTCAAGAGTGCAGCGGCATATTGCTAAGAAAGCTTGGGAAAATTACTTGACATTTTGAGTGGTAAGAAACTGCTCATAAATGATGTAGAATGAAAGGCCTTGTCATTACAAACTCGTAGGAATTTACAGAAGTGAAAACTGCCAAGAAACAAAGAAGTTATGCCTATTCATAATTTTCTGCCTAAGTGCTCCCCTCTAGGAGGAAGCTACGGATTTTCCTAAGTGTTCGTCAAATCGTCCCCTTCCAGAATATCCGTGAGTAAGCCAGATCAGTCTAATCTGACGTGTCGGGCCGATTTGACGTCCACATACATGCATCGATATTACTAGAATATTCTATCTTAGACGCGCTAGGCTAAACCGAAACTTCTAGGTAAATCGACCTAGTCGGCACTCCGCGTCAGCCGAACTTACGTGAAGGTTCGAGTTCATTCTAACGGGCCAGATCGCTCGACGCTGTCGGTCAATCCGACGGTCGCGCTCACCGCGAATTAAGGACAGTCGTCAATCGACCTCAAAACTAATTAAACTTCAGAAATCCGTAACTCTCTCAATACTTGACCAAATTCGATGAACTTTATATCAAAATGACCACAAAATGCACTCTACACTACTATACAATCAGAACATACTTTCATGAAACTCAAAAATGCACTTTATAAACCTATGACCTTACAAAAGGCGAGAAGAGAAGGTAGCAACTGTAATGGCCAGTGAGCGTGCGAATCATGACCGTTTAATACCAAGGAGTGCTGGGAAGCTTCTTCAGATCGTACGGATCACTCTTGATGAGGATGAGATTGCGCAGTTACGCCATGCAAAGATTGGGTCGTACAAAACCTTCAGTTTCTTGTTGGATAAGCTGAAAGCTCTGGTGGAACACCGGATTCAGCATACCCCGATGATTTCTTTGGCTGATTTGCAAATCGCATTCCCTTTCACGGTCAAAGAGGCCGAGCAGCAGCTAGATATAGTTGAGGAAGGTGCAAATAGCACCTCATTGCCGACAAATTTCAGCACTGTGAGGGTGCAAAATAAGGAAGGTGCGCGGAAGTTCAACAACTGGCCTGCCCCCAACATTTAGTTGGATACAGGTGCACAACCAATTATCCTGGGAAGACGAGCCGTGAAGGCCCTGGGATTAACAGCAAGGGACCTGAAAGAGAGTCCTTCCCAGTTGAGGATTGCATCGGGGAAAATTACCAAGTCTTGCGGAGTCAAACGCAAGCCAGTGAGAATCACAATTAACTCGAGGAAACCTGAGGAGGCGTCATTGTGCATTGAATGCACTATGACGGAGGCCGAGAACTATGACGTGTTGTTAGGGACAGAAGCTCTGATCCCTCTGGGTATGGTTATTGATCTGCGAAAGCAGAAAGAAACCTACCAGCAAACTAATAGGCAACCAGCGATCAAAATTCTTGTAAAAATGGTGTGCCACAGTGAGGCAAGTTACGGAATCTTGAACTGTTGCGTCACCACCGAGTACCCAGAACTCTATGACATGCTGATGAAGAAGGAGGAGACGGAATATTCCAATATTAACATACCCCTACCCTTGACCTGGCAGCCACACAGGATGGCACATTTAGAAGCAGTGAGTAACCTGGATCATGGCTCGCAAGAGCTACTACCCGTACCTTATCTGGTTACTTCAGCACTGAACTTGATGCCAGGGGTGGAGCCGATATCTCAAGCGACTGTCAGGATGGAGAATCCATTTCGAGAGACTGAAGTGACGGTGCTGGAACTATTTGGAAGAGTGGGATCGGGCACTATTGCGCTGATCCAAAGAGATATCAAGGTATCAAAGGTCCTTCATGTGGATAATGATGAAGACCCTTTTTGCTCTTTTCAGGAAGCGATGGGCCAATTGCAAGCAATGTGTCATTTTCAGAACTTGGCACCTACTACGCAGCAGGTGGAGCGCATGGCTGATGGATGCATTATGAACGTCAGGCTGGAAAGCTTGAACCCATACCAGATTGATTGGCTGTTTGCCGAATTTCCTTGCCAGCCATTCTCTCAAGCGAGAAGCCAAAAGGGCTTCAGCGGTCACCGAACGTAACACTGGGAAAGATTGTGAAAATCATCCAGTCATTGCAAGAACGATAGCAACAGTACCCACCAGTATACGTGATTGAGAATGTTCATCCAGGATTGGACTATAAGAAGATGAAGCCCGGAGCCCCATGGCTGATTTTTTATTCTACTTTGGGGCATCATATTCTATTGAACAATGCAAGGCACGGAGAATTGTCTCAACGAGCTCGGATATTCTGGACAAATGGTATGCCTATCGAACATTTGCAAGCTATGGAGACAATTTCACAACGACCCTCCAATGCAAGAAGCGTGGGAGAAGTACTGGGAGTAATTATCAGACCAGGACATACATACCCGCAGTTTAGTATCAATGAGTCAGGACAACCAAGAGTTGTTCTACCTACCTTCACAGCTTACCCAGAGTCACGTGCTTTCACGAAAGGAGGAGCTGGAATGGTAAGAGATCTCGCTGCAGACTCTCTTTGGCAAGAACCATGGGCTATGGAAAAGGAAAATTGTTTGGGACTCCTAGACACGATTGTGGTAAACGTCATCCAAAGACTGGGAAGGACTGGCGCACCCAAGGTGTTTGCAACATGATTGAGCAACACACTATGACTTGGTTGCTAGAGACCATTATGACTTGGCAAAAATTGACTTTTGCCAACAAGCCCATGCCCAGGACCCCGACGGTAATGTGCGGAAGGTGGGCGGTGCCTACTTCAGACCAGAGGGTGGAACGGAATGTTCGGCAACGCCGGGACATAACTCCTATGCGCAGAAATGCAGCTGGAGAACCCAGAGGTACCCACCTACCACTCAAAAAAGCGGCAATGGTTGAATTAGGACGCTACCGTGAATTGATTGAGCACATAGATAGGCGAATAGCTGTGGCGCTGGAAAGAGGCAATACGCCTATGGCCAAAGGAGTCCCCAGCACTGAGACTCCACCATCAAGCAAGGGAGCAGCTATTCAAGCTCCTCCTCTTGTGCTATCAGAGCCAGAAACCGACGACGAGTCAGCCTCGCCACCTTGGCTAACAAAGGCACCAGCTCGGATGCTGAGAGGGTCACAACCCAAAAGGGATGAAACGCCTACGCGTCCACAACCACCAAGACAGGAGCAAACTCCTCCAAGAGGAGAAGGTGGAAATTTTGATACAAACACAAGTCCACAGGCAATCGGAAATGGACATTACTGGGAGGCAAGCTTGAGTAGTTGGGAAGCTAACCAACGCTACCTATCATCTTCATCAAAACAAGAATGGCCGAATGGAACCCCATACTGGAGCTTGTCAAATGACCAAAATCGTTGTGAGCGTCAGTGCAACCTTGGCGAATGGGCCGAGGCAAGCAACCAGAAGTCTGCCAACTCTGGAGGGTCTGGAAAGACTATATGCCTGGAACTGACTATCAAAAGGTATGACGAGGTGGAAGTAAATGGGCGTCAAGAGGACGACGCAAAGTTGACTAATGAAGAACGCCAGATGACGACAGTCTGCTTAATTGTTGGAAACATTACCAGGCAAACTATGGATCAGCTACTAGAAGCAGATGTTGATCGTCGCAAAGAAGAGCAGGCAACTCAAGTGGTGCACTCGCTGCAGCATGCAATGATGAACATGGCCAACCTCAACACAGAAGATGACGGGGAACCGTCACTACCGGGATTAGAGGAGCCAGTTGGAGCTGAGGTGGAAACGCCTACTGCGCCAGAATTCAATCTGCCGGAACTCGCATATAGAGGGGACTTAGGGAATGAAATTCCACAATTTCCTACTCCAACACTGGACCTTCAAGAGCTGCAAGAGCTCAGATTGGACGACTGAGTTGCTAACCAGTTAACGCTGGAGGGGCCCAACCCAGCGGACCTATATGAAGACTTGAAGTCACCCACTACTAGCATCACCGCACCCGAGCTGTTCATGTCTAGAAGGCGACAACAGCCACCAAACGTGAGCGCATGTGTTGCCAAGACAGATCAGTTGAAGGGCAGTCACTAGATCATGCCAGCAGGTCAAGAAAAGTGGCTCGTGAGGGAAACGCACCATTTAGATGGATGCTGACCCGCTATCTCAAATATCGAGGGGAACCTCGCAAGGAAGGGGCTTCCAAAGGAATTACCGCCCCACCAAAGCGTATCTTGGACATCTTGCAAAAGTAAGGGGAAGCCGGTCTTATACTAGAGCTGACGCTTTGGGAATTCACATTCCCATGGTTACGCCTTCCACCATTGGAACGTGGGGAGGAGCAGAACCTGCCCCCCCGGGCACCACAGCCGCTGAGCAAGAACTTACCGACTTGAGGAGGACAGTGCAGCGCTTGGTGGAAGAAAATGCGATGCAAAACAGGTCAACAGATCTACAGGACCATCGGTTTGTGTCACGTGGCTGGACAATCACACCACCATTCGGAGAAAATCCGGGGGTGACACTAGATCGCCTAACTACTTTGGAACGACATTGCGGTTGGAACATTGACCCAAGGACGGCCACCCATGACGCAGCACGATGGCACACGACCACTAGTTGAGGCTGGAGGAACGGGTACCAGTTGGACCCATCAAGACGAAGAAAGATTCCTACAGCAACCAATCAAGAGGCGGCTGAAGTTTGACTCGCATCACGAGAAATGCGGATCGCAAGGAAAAGATAGAAAAACCAAGGGTAAGGCAATCAAGCCTAAGCGTCTAGAGGAGCAGGTTGAGAAGCCTGTCACTCCACCACCAAGCAGTCAGGCTAAAAAGCCAGAGGGGAAGGGGGAGGATGAGAAACCTCCACCTAAACTCCAAGAGTAGCAATTATTGGATGCTTTTGCTGGAGAGAAGCAGCCGAAAGCTGAGACATTTGCCATTGGGAAAATGGTCTCACACCAGCAAAGAGCACAAACAAAAAAGGTGCTAAAAAAGCACCGCGAGGTGTTTGCTTTTACAAAAGAAGAAATTGGCAGAATCACTGCCAACGTGTGTGAAATCAAACTAACCACCGATAAACCTGTTCGACTTGGGCCGCATAAGCTCAGTCAAACAGAGTGGGACAATGTGGAGAAGACCTGCCAAGAGCTGCAGAAGCTTGGAATGATTGAAAAATCAACCTCTATACATGGTGCTCCCACAATGGTGTTCGCTAAGAAAGACTAGGATGGCAATTACACCGCCACTCGCATGTGTGGAGATTACAGGAGGTTAAACCTCCACACAGAGCCAAATAGCTACGTGATGCCCACACCAGAGCGGTTCTTCTCTATTGCTACCACCGGAAGGTGTTCAACATCATTGATCTGCGCTAAGGCTTCAACCAGATCCCTGTGAAAGCAGAACATCGAGGTAAGACTGCTTTTTGGACTGAAAGGGAATTATGGCAGTGGACAGTAATGCCTTTTGGATTGAAAAATGCCCCTGCTATCTTCCAAAGAAATATTGAAATAAATCGACTTACCAAATAGGCGATTAACAATTAATAAAGATCTTTAACTCAGCAAGTAATCTTTATGGATTTTCCGTTAACTGATTAAACGGCAAAAGGACAACACACTAGTAGTGAACAACACTCGTAAGTCAAATGCAAGTAAACTAGCATCAATAATGCAATCAGTAAACTCATACATAAGCAAGGTTAGAAGACAGTGCGTATCAATGGCTTCTCGCCTTGGATTCAGATATCTCTCAGTAAGCTCTACAAGAGAGTTGGCCTCGTTTCCGAATGCCGAACTCGAGAGCAATGCCTAGCATATGTACATGGAATGAGTTTACTGTTCAACGGCCAGTGCGATGGCACCGCCTACCCGGGAGTTAACCACGTTGGTAGGACCTCGGTTAACCAAATCCACCGCCATCTCCCATCATCCCGAATTGCCATCCATCATAGGGATGTCATCTGGCCATTCATCTAGCATACCACACTTAGATGCATATCGAGGCAGTTCGCTGCTACCAAGTACGGAAGTCAGCTGGCTGTCAAATAATGTGTCAGCAAGCTGACTTAAGTGGACTTCAGCCTGCTGCTTCCGGCTGAGTCATTAAACTGATATTAATTATTAAGTCCAGCAAACTGATTATCCACTAGAGTTCGGTAGGAGGAATTTAAATAACTGTTATATATAAATGAATATTATGTCTACTAATATACTGATTCATTACAATCCCTCCAACTTAACTTGTTGTCGCCTCGACAACATTAAACTGCAAAAGTCTTAAATAAGGGAACTGAACCTGACCAGCGTTCTCCCACTGACTGCCTTTTCAGCCTGTCACCTTAAGGGGTTGTTCTTGGGGCTTCAGGATCAGGAGACGGAGATCTGGACCTAGATCTGGACAACCCTCTAGGTCTGGCAGCTGGCCTTCTAAAGAACCCCGTTTGCTCTAAAGTTGGACCTCGAGGAGAACGAAGGATGGTAGCCTGCTCTTCACCCACTTGGGTGTTGATCCCCACATAGACAGGCATTCCAGTAAGATGCTGAAATACATTGGCTAGAGGTACATGCCTCTGAGCGGAGGGGGAGGCCGGCATACCTCTGGCCCACCCGCGTGTCCCTCTTCTGGCACCCCTGTTCTCTGGGGATTTCTGCCTGTGTCTGCTGTCCAGTACAGTCAGATCAGCTTCTTCCCCTGCTTGGGCAGGTGGGCTGGGGGAGCGAGTGCGGGGTCCAGTTGCCTCCATGACGGGGGTCACATTCCAAATACCTGATCGTGGTTCTTTAGGAAGTGCCCCTGCCTGCCCCTGGGTATCCTGAGTACCACCTGCTGATGCTTCTCCTCTGCCTTGTTCTTCTTCCTCATCCTCCTCATCCTCCTCCTCGGAGAGTGTAGGAGTCTCGTCCACTAAGTCGTCCTGCTCCCTAGTGGACATGGAGTAGTCTACTCACCTCCCTTTCTTAGGGCGCGCTGGAGGTTGCTTGGCCTTCAGCCTGCTGATATCTATCCGGCCTGCATTTTTCGCCCATTTGACGAAGGCATGCTTTTCCTTAGAGAAGTAGTCTCTTCTCCTGCTCCTATGCTCCTTGGTCTCTGCATTCATATTGCTCAGGCAACCATTCAGCCTGGGGTCCCAAGGAGCAATGTGAGGTGGAACGATGAGATAGCCGTCTAGGCCATAGTGGAAGTCATCCGGTTGGGCTCGGTCACACTCCTTCTTCTTATTTGTGACGGTCATCCACCTCCAGTCTGTTGGCTGTTGGTAGTACTGGGGTCCGTGCTCAGCCTTCCTCAGTTTACACGGGAACCAGTGGGGAGAGAACATCTGCTGTCCTGCTTCCCTAGCCAAGTACTCCCAGCTCCTTCTCTCAACTTCATTGTAAGCTGGCAGTAGTGTGAGGTAGAATACCGTATCCATAAAGCTATCGGGCCGCATGCTCACCATCCGGATGAGTCTCTGATCTCCCATTATTCGCGGTACGGAGACCGGCTTGTCTTCTGAATCATCTGCAAAGTACCGGGCCTGCTTTGCTGTATAGCCCACTATCTTGGCATAATCCTCGTAGAGGACCACACAAGTGTGTGTCTCGATGTACCTATCCAGTGTTGCAGCTCCTTCCCTCTGTAGCAGTGTTGTCTGTTCCAGCTTGTTGATCTCCTGGGCTGCCAGCAATGCTTTCTTCAGGTTATCAAAGTTTTGGCCACCCACCACAATATACCTGTAAGTGGCCAAGCTCTTCTGTCTGTCCGCATCAATCTTTTTCCTTTTCTCCTCCTCTGCCGCTGCCGCTTCTTCTTGTTGTTTCTTCTGTCTCGCCTCCTCAGCTTTCCTGAGGTTTTCCGCTTCCTGATCCTTCTTCCTCTGTGCCTCTTTCGCCGCCTCTTGTTGTCTGCGGACCCTTTCTTGTTCTCTCCTAGTGAGGGACGTCGCCGCCAGCTCCTTGTGGTATTGCTCCATTGTCCTCCTAGAGTTAGTAGGATATGGACCTTTGTCATAGGGATTGCAGGCAGGAAGTATGTCAGTATTAGTGTAGTGATATGAGTTATTATATATTAGTTTGCATATATTTTAATGTTTTCAAATATATTTGGAGTAGTATTGTGTGGAGTCAAGTGTGAATAGGTACTCTAGTAACTTGGTTCATGTCCATTGAACCTTCCAAGGCATTTTCGAAGTTAGAGGAAAGACCTAGAAGAACTCCATGTGGCAAAAGTCAGATGTGCCATTTTTAGGTCAAAAGGACATGTGTACATTATTCTAGAAAGAGGTGGCAAGTTTTGGGATGTGTTGGGTGCCAACACATCAACATACACTTTCCTAGAAATTACTTACGTAGCAAGTATATAAACAAGAGCTAGAACATAGAAAGACATTCCAGAATCACTCTTGTACTTGCCAAAATCCAAAAATATATTAACTTTCAAGAAGCCATCTCTCTTTCAAGAAGCTACCACTTGTGTTCAAAGATCCTTGTCTTGAATAGATAAAGTATTATATTTCACTGAGTACTTTATCTATCTGTTTCACTACAATTAGTATGGTGGATTTGCTCCTGTTTACCTTACAGGATGATTGCTAAAAGTTGACGTAGTTGCGGTGCGCTCAACATAAACGTATGAATGTGTTTTAGGGTGAGTTAAGTGATGTATTGCTGTGCGAGGCCCTTTTTCTTTCAGCTGAAGGTGCTTTATGTGGGCGAGGCTGTCCCATCTGTCACTACGCTGACACTTAGGATTCACGTAACTGTCCCTTTACCGCTCTCGCTCACTAACTGTCATATATTTTCCCCTCCAACTTAAATGGAGACAGGACCGCTTGTCACCTTCTCGTGTCAACTGAAATCACAGTTATGAAGGGGCTCCAGTCGCCCGAAGGTGGAACCGTTTCAACGCCCCTTTGGCATTGGTCAAATGGTTCTTAAATTCCCAAGTGTCCTCGGAGGCATTGTAACCCTTCCATCGAATGAGGTATTTCGTGACATATTTAGACGATCGACGGACCGAGCGCGCGTCTAAAATCTCCTCAACCTCATATTCGTCAAAGTCGCCGTCCCTGACAGCGGGGACCGGTCCCGGTTGGACAGGTAATCGACCTGTGAACAGTGTATCACCTTTGATGTATGGTTCCAGGAAGGAGACATTAAAGACCGGGTGACCCTTGTATTCGGCTGACATGTTCAGTTTGTAAGCATTCTGACCGACACGACGCACCACCAAAAATGGACCGACCCAGACAGGGCCAAGCTTTGTCTTGACCACACCAGGAAGGTACAGGTGCTGAGAATGCAGTTTGACTAAATCGCCTTCTAAAAATGTCAGCTCCCGACGGTGTTGATTAGCGTATTTTTGTTGGTTTTGTTGGGCTTTGTGCAGGTTTTGTTGAACTTCTGACACGGTGTCAGCAAACTCCTGAGTTAACTGGAGGGAGATCGGATTGTCAACCCCTTCAGGGTAAGTTAAAGACTCCCTTAGCACATCTAGAGGGGATTTAGGGAATCTCCCCAGGCTGAGTTCAGAAGGAGTCTTGCCCGTTGACGCGTGCACCGTACTGTTGACCGCAAACTGAATTTGAGGCAACAGGTCATCCTAATTATTTTGTTTTTGGTTAATATATGCTCTCAGCACCTCCTGCAGAACTTGGTTAGTTCTTTCAGTCTGCCCATCAGTCAGAGGGTGGTTAGCTGTGCTGAGCAGCTGTTTGACTCCCATTAACCCCATTAAAGCTCTCCAGAACTTAGAGGTAAATGTTGAGTCTCTGTCTGAAATGATGTTAGAGGGAAGCCCATGTTGGCATACTACATGGTTGTAGAACTGTCTCGCTGTTTCGAGTGCAGTCACTTTGACAGTTGTGGGGATAAAAATGACCATTTTTATCAGCTTATCCACGACTACCGGGATCGAATCATGCCCATTGGCAGTTTTTGGTAGTGTGACCACCCAGTCCAGGGATATAGTTTCCCAGCGTCCAGCTGGGATGGGGAGTGGTTGCAAGAGACCTTCCGGTGGTGTGTGCCTAGACTTATTCTTTTGAAACTGATCACAGGACTTTACATATTTTAAGACCTCCCGGGGCAACCCCTCCCAATGATAATGTTTTGCCAGTTTTCCAACTGTTTTGGCCTGCCCCAAATGTCCACCCAGGAGACTGTCATGCGCTTGACTCAGTAAGAGAGACCTTATTTCCAAGTTATTAGGAATGACCAGCTTCAGCCTGGCTGAAGTGGTTTCAGTCACCCAGACCCCTCCCTTAAGCTTATACCCGAGTGCAGTAGCACGACACCTACCAGTAGTGGGGCTAGGCTCAAATGTTGGGTCAGAAAGGTAGGCTTTCCTAAGTTGTTCAAGGAAGGACTTTTTCACCTTTAGTGAAGTGAGTGCACACAGGACTTTATCTACAGCATGCTGACTAAAGTTCCTTTCTTGCAAGTCAGGTCTTCTAGAGAGTGCATCAGCAGGATTCAACTTCCCTGGTTTGTAGTCGATCTGGACTTGGAACTGCTCCAGCATCTGGCTCCAGCGGTTCTCCCTCCTCGACAGCTTGGACTTCTTCTGAAAGTGGGTCAGAGCTAGATGATCTGTAATCACCTTAAAAGCTTTACCATGTAAGTATGCTCTCCACTGTTTGAGTACATGAATGATAGCTAGCAGCTCTTTATCATGCACTGGATAATTAATCTCCGCTGGATTAAATTTCATAGACTCGTACAACACAAGATGCCACTCCTGCCGTACCTTACCATCATTTGTGCTTTTGTCAACAGGCTGCAAGAAAATAGCACCCATGGCAAAGTCAGAGGCATCAGTGACCACCTGCATCGGTTTGCTTGGTCATACACGGCTAGCAATGGGGCAGAAGAAAGGGCATCTTTAAGGGTCTGGAAGGCAGCCTGTTGCTCTTCCCCCCACACATACCCTATGTCCTTCTTAGTAAGGTCAGTCAATTAACTGGCCTTTGTGGTATAATTCTCATTAAATCTCCTATAGTAGTTAGCCAATTCGAGGAAGGATCTAACTTTAGAGACAGACTGTGGTACTGGCCAGTCCCTTATGGTGTGGACTTTGTTAGGATCCACACTGATGCCGTCTTTACTGACAACGTGGCCTAAGAATTCAATACTTTCCTTAAAGAAATCACACTTGCTCATTTTAGCATATAAGTGATTTCTTCTCAAAGTGTCGAGGACTGTCTTTAAGTGTTCAACGTGCTGAGCTTCATCTTTAAAGGAAATTAAAATATCATCCAGGAAAACTTGCACAAACTTATCCAAATAAGGCCTGAAAATGTCATTCATAGCACCCATGAAGGTCGCAGGATCATTTGTCAGTCCAAATGGCATCACGTTGAACTCGTAGTGTCCATAACGTGTGCGGAAGGCAGTCTTGTGTTCATCCCCTTCAGCAATTCTGAATTGATAATAACCACTTTTGAGATCTATCTTATTGAACACATCAACACGAGACAGGGTATCAAGCAAGTCCTCGATTCTGGGTAAAGCATACTTGTTCTTTACCGTAACTCTGTTCAGGGCTCTGTAATCCACCATATCCGCACACTCTCATTCTTTTTCTTAACAAATAGGATGGGTGCGCCGTAAGGTGATTTACTGGGAGAAATATAGCCATTTTCCTTGAGCTCTGCAATCTGTGTTCTCGACTTCTCGCTCTCTGCATAAGACAAGCCATAAGTGCGTTGCCAGGGTGGCTGACTCTCAGGTAATAAATGAATCCTAGGGGGTAGTCTTGGAGGCATATTAAATACATTTGTGTACTGAGCAACAATTATTGCAGCAGTAGGGTGCTCCGGAGGGCTAACTTTTTTCTCAACCATTTCTTCAGGTTGAGGAGGTACCTCTCTTAGCAGCAGACAGATCATTCTGTCTTCCTTCTGGTTCCAGCTTATGACGAACTCCATTGCATTCAGCAACTTGCATCCTTCTAGAAGCCTCTTCTTTTCCTGACTTTCGCATTGTTCTCTTGACGTAGCAAAGAAATGATGGACATCAGGTGGAACAAGAGCATCCAGAGTGTGCACTCTCTGGACGTCTATATTGCTAATGGTCTCCTTTATCTGGTTGTCAGGCATGCATGGTGAATCCAGTTCTGCAGAACCCATAATACCTGCTACGTGGGCAGCTAGCGGCGACTCACTATCTCTAGCATCCTCACAGTCAGTGGACTGGATTACTGACTGTTGCTGTCTTTTAAAGGCTGGTCTTTTCTCTCGACCTTCGGTAGGTGCTTGACTAGACACTGATCTCTATAGTGGCCCAACTGCTGACAATGGTAGCAAACGGATTTTGATGAGGCTGGTCTCGGCTTAGTCCTACCACCACCTCTTCCATAGCCGCCTCGAGAGAAACCACCTCTACCTCTAGACTGTATGGCATTACATTCATACTCATATCCATCACCCTGATCATCCTCAGCCTGGTCTCCTTCAATTGCATCGTAGGAACCGTGGAGCTTTTTGACAATCTTAGACACCAAAGCATTACTGTGGCGCTTGTTATTGAACAGCTGCTGATCCCAGGCATCAGCATCCTGGATCAAGTCAGCCAGTTTCTCATACTTCTTCTCAGCAAAATGACCAGAGACCTCGGCTGTCAAGCCATACCTGAAGTATGCTATCCTATACCGTTCTGGCAAATCTGGCTGCTTCATCATGTTCTCTTGGAACTTTTGAGCAAACTCAGCAACTGAAGTGGTCTGCTTCAGTGTCAGGGAGATCATCGCATAGATAGCTTTCTCCTGCTGGTTGATGACATCAAACTTCTCATGCAACTTCTCGACAAACTCTACCCACGTAGGGTCACCGAGCAGCCGAGCCATACGCTCTTCCTTCAAGTAAAGCCACCAGTCTGCGGCACTGCCTTTTAGTAGCGCACCGGTGTGCCTGACCTTCTCGTGATCTTGCAGTTCTAGGTAGTTCTCCAGCCACTGCTCAACATCCGCGAGAAACTTGATCAGGTAATATTTTCTGTTGCCCTCAGGATCATATTCTTGGGGAGGTTTCGGCTTGGGCTTACTAGGCCCTCGGCCACCACCAATAGTGGTTTGAGACCCCAGTTGGTCTCTGTCCCAGAGTAGNACAGTAGAGACATTATGATTCTTTTGTCCTCCTGTTGGGACTGATACATGGTCGCCATTTGCGACTGCATTTGAACGAACAATGCTCCCAAGTCTACACTCTGGGGTGGTAGATTAGCAAATGCAGCAGCAGCATTGGCATCTACTCGCTGAGTAGTGTCCTCAACAGTCCCCATCGCTCCTGCAGTAGCAAATCCTGCCGCATTCAGCCGGTCACGTATTTGACCTAGGGGTACATTGAGTTGTACAGCAGGAGGTGGGTTCAGAACATTGGCCCTTGATGCCATAAGTTCCTCAACAGTGCGCACGTCAGCTGGCTGTCCTTCCCTCCTTTCTGTATCTTCAGCGGCCTTTGCTAATCGTTCAGCTTCTAATTTGGCTCTCTCCTCCTCAGCTTGCTATGCTGCGACTGCGGCAATAGCAGCTGCCTCATCAGCAGCCTCTCTAGCTGCAGTATCTGCCAGTGCTTCTGAATAGGTACGGGTTCCCGCTATATGGCTTTCCGCTTGGTTTTCGACATTCTCGTCATCCTGGTTCTCCATGCCTCGGGAGTTGCTAGTTTGAGACCTTGTCCTTGCCATACAAAGAAGACTGTGATAACTGCTCCGATACCACTGAAATGAATCGACTTACCAAATAGGCGATTAACAATCAGTAAAGATCTTTATATCAGCAAGTAATCGTTATGGATTTTCCGTTAACTGATTAAACGGCAAAAAGACAACACACTAGCAGTGAACAACACTCGTAAGTCAAATGCAAGTAAACTAGCATCAATAATGCAATCAGTAAACTCATACATAAGCAAGGTTAGAAGACAGTGCGTATCAATGGCTTCTCGCCTTGGATTCAGATATCTCTCAGTAAGCTGTACAAGAGAGTTGGCCTCGTTTCTGAATGCCGAACTCGAGAGCAATGCCTAGCATATGTACATGGAATGGGTTTACTGTTCAACGGCCAGTGCGATGGCACCGCCTACCCGGGAGTTAACCACGTTGGTAGGACCTCGGTTAATCAAATCCACCGCCATCTCCCATCATCCCGAATTGCCATCCATCATAGGGATGTCATCTGGCCATTCATCTAGCATATCGTACTTAGATGCATATCGAGGCAGTTCGCTGCTACCGAGTACGGAAGTCAGCTGGCTGTCAAATAATGTGTCAGCAAGCTGACTTAAGTGGACTTCAGCCTGCTGCTTCCGGCTGAGTCATTAATCTGATATTAACTATTAAGTCCAGCAGACTGATTATCCACTAGAGTTCAGTATGCTGAACTTAAATAACTGCTATATGTAAATGAATATTATATCTATTAATATACTGATTCATTACAAATATGGGCAAAGTGCTGGAGGGGCTGGACTTTGCGAAACCATACATAGATTATGTTGTGGTATTTAGTAAGTCAGTCGAGCAACACCTCGAACACTTAGAAAAGGTGTTCCAACGCCTGGAGAAATTTCAGATGACGCTGCATCCTGGGAAATGCAGGCTCTTTGAGGCCCATGTGCCGTATCTAGGACATGACATTGGGAACAATGCTATGTCCCCTCAGGCTGTAAAGATTGAGGCTATCTACAAGATACTTGCACCCACCACGATATCTAAGCTGAAAGCCATGCTAGGACCCGCCGATACTATCGTAAATTTGTGAAGGATTATGGCAGGATCGCTAAACCCTTAACAGAACTCCTGAAAAAGGATGTGCTTTTTGTGTGGACGGAAGCCCAGGAGAAGGCCATGAAAGAGCTAAAAGAAAGGCTGGTGACAGCCCCAGTCTTGCAAACGCTAGACTACACAAAGTTGTTCCACTTAAACACAGACTGGAGTCGTGTGGAAATTGGTGCAGTACTCACTCAAGTCGAAAGTCCTAAAAAGAAGTACGTGATAGCCTACGCTTCTTGCTCTAACAACCGAGCAGAAAGCAATCCCGTGAAGGAGAGTTACTGGCAGTGGTGTGGGCTGTTGCACATTTCAGAGAGTATCTTTGGAAAAGGCCCTTCACGTTGATCACTGATCACTTGCCATTACTTTGGCTGATGAAGAATGGTGACCTTATTTGAAAAGTGGCTCGCTGGGCTCTTAAGCTACAGGAGTACCAGATGACGGTAGTACACCGAGCAGGTGTGCTAAACAATGATGCTGATGGACTCAGCAAGATTCTAGACCCATTTTCAGACGACAGAACTGGAGCTCGAGAAGATGAAGACCAAAGCAGCCCAACAGAAGTGGCGGCCGACTTGGCCGAAATAGCTGAAATGGTTATGTCAGGAGAAACTGAACCACTAGCGTTGTTCAGTCCAGAGATCTGGAAAGGTCAAGCTACTATGCAGTGGCTGAAGACAGGAGTTCACCTGGAGGGGTTAATCTTTGAAAGAGAAGGACCAGGTGAGCCATCGTGCAAAACGATTTTGCTGGAAACGCAATACACCCTGACGGTGTCATTGGGCAAATTTCATCGACAATCTGAAATGGAAATATATACGAGTCGGATCGGCCGCCGAGCGTCGACGGTAAATTTGAGCAAATGGAAGTCTAAATTCTCTCATTCTATGAATTTCCTCACATCCGTTTTAGCCAAGTTCTGGAGGATTTGTATCTGACAACAGCCGGTTACACTTTCATGTCCGTCGTTGCTGGTGTACCTTAGTCAAGCTTCACAAGTTGAATCGGTCCGACGGGCCCCAAATGGAGTGCCGTCGGGGACCCTCAGTTCTGGCGTATTCTGACAGCTCGTCTGTCAACATCACCTCGTCCTCGTTGGTACTTTATTTGTTATTGCCTCACATGTTCTATCTGCGTGCACGTGAGCACAATCCCATCCGGCCTTGCCCGTTGTGTCCACATCGAGGTTTGCTCGCGGTGTTTTGTCCTTATTTCCAGCGATCCTCACACATCTGACATGCTTTGGATTTGTTTCCACCGTGCACAGATTGCGGAAATAGCTCGCCGATAGCTGGTCACAAGTCGGTTTCAAACCTCTCTGTGCAATATCACTGCCTTACCCACAATGACTACATTGCAAGACCGACCAGATGGGCTTGCTTTTGGAACCAGGAGGAATGATTGCAGTTGGCGCCAACGCGGCAGCTTTTCACTGACTGTGCAGCTGGAGAATTGAATTCAACTAGTTGATTTGTATTTCATTCAGCCACAACAAAGTGGAAGTTCATTCACTTACCAGCGGCAGAGTTCCATTTCACTTGTTGAGAAGTATTTACGTCAGCCATAACGAAGTGAGAGTTTATTTGGACCATCATGAATGAAAATATTTTGGATTGTGCAAAGTACATTCATTTCTGGAAGTCCTTGCATACTTATGTACCTTGTGATGCAGAATAGTGTCATACTGCAGGGATGCAGCAATTTGTATTTCGAGAGCAGAAAAATAATTTCATAATTCGGTTCATACACATATATGAACCCCGTGCCATATCAGCAGCCTGACATTCAAAATGCCAGCATTTTGATCGCATAAGATATATTGAATATCCATTTCTCTTCATTAAATGGAAGTATGCTTCCAACACACTGGGTGATAAATAAAGCAAAGCGTCTAAATTGAGCCTACCTAGCTACCTGCTGTCCACCATTCCAAGCTCCTTGCAAAGTACCTATTTGTATCCTACTATTTACCTACCAGTCATCATAATATTAATTTACAAGGCCAACACAGCTTGTTTTGTCACTGTTGGGCGTCAAAAAGTTGTTTGCTCGCATCCTATTCTATTTCTTTTTCTTCACAAGCTCCTTCTTGAGCTTCACTCCCGAAGTGGCCAGTGTAGCACCCCCGCGCTTGTTACCTTTGCCTGCAATTTACACAAGCAAACGCTCTCATCAGCAACATGGCCCAACTTGAGGTACAAAGTCTATTTAGCCAAGAGAGTGGATTTTTATTTCTCACCTGAAAAAGGCTTGTTGAATATCTGCAAAGGTTCCTCGACTTCTCCCTCCGCCTCCGCTTGCTGTGTAGTAGAGTGTACACCTGCACAAAAGACAAATGCAGGAGTGTTAATGAAGCTGTCAGCAAGCACACCTTCCATCAAAACTCGACCTCAATTACCATGCCAGGCCCGAGAGTAGATGGTACTTACAGGCTTCATAAAGGCCATGATCAGCAATTCCATGGACGTCAGTATTTCTGGCATGTCGTCGACTTGTGCACCGTTTTTGATCAAGGTCTTCCAGGGTGTCGTATGAGTGATCACATGCCTGGCCATCTCTTCCCTCTTTGCATCGAATTACTTTGTTCAAGGTTTTTCATAGGTCCTGTTCAGGATCTGGGGCGCACAGAGGATGACAAACTCCCACAATTTGCAAATATTTTCCAACGCCTAGCTAATGGCCAAAAAATTGGTGTGCTGCTTATAGACAACGCCAGAATCAAGTATGTGAAGGAACCGTTGTACAATATCACAAACCTGATTGTGGGGTATCCTGAGGACTTCCATGCTATGGTGTGTGAAGCTGCTCTGTCACATGGCTGCCGTGTGATCATGAAGGGGGAGAGTAGGCACGCGCTGTTGGTGCTGAAGAGGCCGGGAGGACAGAGCACAATCCTCGTCGTGTGGCTGGCACTGTCAGAGAGGTTTCCCCGACATCAATCTTGCGCTCGCGTAAGGTATTATTTCCAGCACTTCCCAGGGCACTGCAGCCGCTGGTCATGCCGCTTCTCCTGCTCCTACCGCCGCTTGGGTGTTGCTGCAGACTCATGCTGTTGCTACAGCTTCAAGATTATCCCTTGCTGCTGTTGCTGCTCCTGCTGCGCTCCTAGACCTGTTCCCGCTGAAGTGTTGCCTGCTCCTGCTGCTGTTACCAATGTCGTCCCTAGTGATACCACTGTTGCCAATGCTGAGGCTGCTGCTGGTCCCGCTCCTGCTGCTCCTGCTGCTACTGTTGATCATGTTTCCATCAATGGGGCAACAGAACAAGCAGCTTCTATCGGGAAGCTCATCATCTGCTGGTGTACGCAGGCGTGGTCAGCGAGACTTCATTGACAACGAGACCAGAGGTAGGCTTGTGCGCTCTTGCTATCACTGTAAACGTGTANGTGCGCTCTTGCTATCACTGTAAACGTGTAATATGTCTCCACCTGACGGGCCTTCACTTAGATATCCATAATGCTTGTGAACATACTGAGGACCGAATGAAGAAATAGGAGAGGTCTTCCTCCTCCATGATGTTTGTGCCTCCAATGCCTAGGATTAGCACATGCATCCCTATTTTTAATCAACACTTAAGTTTATAGAGTTTTGTTGCAGTGTTGGACAGGGCAATTTTAGCCTCAGGCACTAAAGCGCCGGATTGTCAGTAGACGATCAGACTGAGCCCTCCGAAGGTAAAGACTGGGATGGCAAGGACTAGCCGGACCTCGTTGGCTGGAGTGAGGAGCAGTGCACGTGCTCGGATGGAAACTATTGGGGGGAATATGCACCCTGAATCTCAACTTTGGCTGGACCGTGGAGGAGAGGTCTCTGTAGTGAATAATAGCTGTGTCATGCAAATGCATGTCAATAGCACGTGGACTTAAAGAGCCTATTGGTTGTACATATAGGCATCTTAGAGTCGCATGGCCCCTCTGCGAGCTCCTTGTATAATACTTGATGCTGATTTTTAGGCATGTTGCGTTAGTTGCACTACTACTGTGTGAAGTGAAGATTCTTGTTGCTACAGAATACCATCTTTTTTTCCTCCATTGTGTAGGGAAGTTTTAGGCTCTTGAGGGTCTTATGCAGTCGACAAGTAACAAATGTACTTTCATGTGTGTAAGTGGGGTTGTGTGATGTTGAGTTACCAATAACAACAAGCAATATAATCATAGAAACTATGCGTATGTACTTGTGTTACTGTGCTGCACTGGATGAAGCATTTGCAGTCACTATGTCACTACTTAATACTTGGATAGTACACCTGCTGCTGTCAACAAGAGAAATCATTAATTGATTAAAATGTATGTACAAGTTGAGGTCCTGTTCCCTATGCCCTGGTACCCCACCTCTTCTAATGTAAAGTGAATGTCAACAAACTGCCTTTCTTGTAGCTCTGTAGGGAATTTCTAGTTTTATTAGGATGTATACGCACATCTCGCAACAGCGCCAAACACTACTCGTATGCTATGCTGCCTTTGAGAGTAATCTACTTGCTTAATTAACTACGTATATAGTCCTCGATTCGAAGCAGCTTTGGTGCGCGGCTGTGGAACTGGTTGAGAAGAAATTTGTTGCACGAGTCGGCATTGTGTATCATTTTCAATATACACCCGCCCGTTTTAACACACGGGGGTTCTCTGCACTCGCCTTTAGCCACCAACTTCCCGTGCAACTTGCACTCTCTCCACACGGCACAGCTTGTCCTGGCAAGGGCCCACTCTTCCTTGACATCTCGACCGATGTCCTTCTTATTATTTCTGATGACATACCCGAGTAGATCCTCCGTCTCCCAGCAGTTTCTTTCCACCTGCACCGCTGCAATGCTCTGAGACGCCGGTATGACGACTGTATCCGCCTCTAGCGTGAAGGCCGGATGCGAAGTGAACTCGTCGATCACCAAGCGTCCTCTCCGATCGCGTACAGGCTTGAGCGGCCTCACCAGAGAAATACTCCGTGGTTTCCCCGGGGTTCTCTCGCCTGTCCATGGGATGAGGGATGAGGTGCATGACGTGCACGAAGAGTCTTTCCACTCTGGCAACCCACACCTGCCTGTTCTTTCTTTGGGCTCCTGTGGCTAAGCCGTTGGCGGCCACTGACACATGATCCTCCACTCCAAAGGTCTCCTTGGGCCCTCCCTTGGAAGCCTTCTGGCACATGTATATGCGCCCATCAATCCATGCTTCGGCAGAGACAATCTGCCGTCTCCCGTCCTCCTGGAGGCCATCACCCAGGACCTTTTCGTCGAACCTCAAGAGCGAGCGGTACTTCCACTCCATGTCCTGCTTTGTGAGTCCTATTGTCTCCAACTCCACGAAGGAACGGTCTTGGTGTTTCTCTATTCAGCTGCACAGTTGCAATTCGAGGGAGGAACAGATGAGAATCATTCATCACCACTTTGCATGCCTCAAGCTTTCCCACCCATGGCAATGGCATGCACAATAGACTTGCAGATTGCATGCGACGAGAATATGCAATATGAAGCAGGCAGGTATAGGAGCAATACCAGTTGTCGATAGCCCCATGGCAGAGCAAGATTGAAGCCACCTGCACCCGCATAAAGACCTTCTCGGATTTGGCGGCCTCGCTGTTCTGCACCAGACGTGTGTTTGCTTCCCCCGCATGAGGTCCCACAGCACTGAGTCTTCTCATAAAACTACTTCCTCTCACTGCCTTCACCACATGATCGGCCATTCCCATCAGTCGAGTGACTGTGCGACCGTGGCCCCTGAAGATGTCCATCGTGCACATTCTCTCCAGAGTCCTATACAGCAACCACTTGGATCTGTCCTGGCAATTCCTGTTATTGAGAGTCGGCATGTCGTTCTTCACGTACTTGTGCTCGCTCTCAAAAGGAATGGCCCCACAGGTGAACCATAGGGCCGTATTGCTTCAAGGCAGTGCTGTAATGTAGCAGAGAATGCATGTTGTGACTCGCGCCGTTGAGCTGAGCCGTGACCCCTGCCTCGGCATCGGCCTCTCGCGCAGAGAATGCCTCTACAAAGTCTCTGTGGTAGTCCTCTGCTAGCCTCTCTATCTTGTCGACGTCCCTCTGGCTAAGGGAGCTCGCTAAGAAAATCTGTATGAGCTTGCACAGCTTCACCCAAAGCTTCAGTGCCTTCAGCCTGTGCTTGTACTCGTCCGTGTTGAAGTAGGTCTGTTGCGTGTAAAGTGTCTGCACCCTCGGATGACGGAAAGGTTGCAGCAAGGCAGGCATGAGGGGTGCGAGGGCCATGAATGTCATCCTTGTGTAAGTGCCGTGATCGTACATGGGCTTTTTCACTTGTCGTCGCCTCTGTTCACCCTTGTCGTGTGGGCCCTGTAGTTGAACATCATTTTCTCGAAAGGCGTCCAAGCACAGTGCGCCGCACTCCCCAATGTGTTCTCTGCCAACGCCTGTGTGATACCTAGTGCGAACAGGTGAAAAGGTTCCAAAGGCATCTTGAGTATGCGATTCCACCCGGGCAGTTGCTCCAATGGACTCTTCTCCCATCCATAGCCCTTGTGACCTTTTCCCACTCCATCCAACCTCTTTGCAGACGCTGCATGAACTACCTTCAACCCCTTCACATCCGCCTCACACTCCCTCTTTGTTCTCTTCCCAAATTTTTCATCCACCAACTCCTGTCTGGCCTCTTCCCACGATCTCTTCTTAGCTGCTGCTTCCTCATGCGCCTCCCCGAACTCCACCCTGTAACGCCTAGACTCTTCCTCAATACGCGGCACAACATCATTCAATGTCAAGTTCCATTCTTGGAGCCCGTTCTTGTGTACGGTATACATGGGGCACGGGAAATCGGAAGACTGCCCCTTCATCATCTTACTCTTAGTCCTCTGTGGGAAATCTCGACAGAAGAGCGTCATCACCCTCACCAGACACGCTTGCTTGAGTGGAGCGAAATACATCTCCACGCCCTCCTATACTTGCTTCAGGTCTTTCCTCACAAGGTACTCGAGCACCTAGACATCCCCAGAGTCCTTGCTGTTGAACGCAATAACCCTAATGATGCTGGTATCCCCGATAACACTGCTATCCAGATTCTGCAAGCGGTAGTAGTACCTCGTGACACTCTGACCCTTTCTTTTGTAGGTCCTGAAAGCATCCATGAACAGCAATATGGCCAGGTTCACTACGGGCAGGTTCTTGGGATTGTGTGCCTCCCAATTGGCGTCTGGGGTACCCAGCTGGAAGTTCACAGCTGGTGTCGTTACCCTCCTGATGCATGCCTGACAACCGATAACACTCCCGAGCCCTTTTGTTCGAGAGCATCTACACACCAGTAGGTCTCCTCGCCTTCCACTACCCAACCGTGTTCCGACCACTCCCAGCCTAACTCCCCCCAGTTCCCCCCCGATGGTGGTGCACCATGAACGACTTCGCAGGTGCGCAGAATGAGGCTAGGGTCCACTTTCATGGGCTCCTCAGTGAGCAAGAGCTCCCCGTGCCCTTCACCCTTCTGCATCATGTGAGCACTTATGACGGGCTGTCTATCTGGTTGGCTGCTGTCAGTCGACAAGATCTCGTGCACCAAGACCATCACCTCCCGGCCCGCGGCACCTGCGCATGCAAGAAGGCCCTCGTCATTAACGACAAGTGAGGAGAAGGAATTCTCAGGCACACTGCAAGCTGTACTTCCAGACTCCCACGGCTAATATGCGATGTGGCAAGCAGGGGTCGCAGTGATATACCTGCTACTTGTGGGCTCATAACCAGCAGTTTCCCCAAGGCCACCTTCATTGCCTCCCCCCCTGTGTGCACTCGACAGCTGTACTCCCGAAAGAACAGATGGCCAGTTACATATGGGGAATCGTAGAGCCCCGTCATTTCTCCGTCCACTAACACCTCAGGCTTGAAGTGGATCTCCCTGCTCAATAAATCGTCCCCCACCATCTCCGCCAGACTTTCGCTGACAGGCTTGGACAACAGCTTCTCCCCGCTCGGCAACAGGGTTTCTCGCACACCATGCTTGTGAAATTTGGCTTTCGTCTTGTGTATGTCGTCAATCAAGCACTTTTTTCGTCCTTTGCTTTGTAGAACTGGCTATTCAACCTCCACGCCTCTGTCAGTCGCTTGGTTTTCTTAGTACCTACATTGTGCAGGATCTCGTAGCCACACTTGCACAAGCACGTCGAGCTTTTGAACTTCCCCCACTCTTCCTCTGTGGCCTCTAATATGATTTCGTCACTACAATTCAAAGCTATATTTCCTGCTACGTATGTTGCAGCCTTGGCAGCCCTCTCCGATGCCCGCACTGGTGCGTGCTGTTCCCGTACCTCTGCCTGTAGTGCTAAATCAGCTAGTCTTTTGGCTGCCTCTTGTGCTCTTAGAGCATCTGTAATGAATCAGTTCATTATTTATTTAATTAGTTGCATGTATAAATACAACACTATATAAGTATTATGTCAATATACTCACATGCGCGAGTTCATTTAAATGAATGTACGTCGACGTAGTGTGAGTTTACTTACTTTGTCAAAAAGGTCAGCAAGATGACTTTTGTATCATAGTGTAGTTTGCTGACTTTGTGGAGAAGGTCAGCAGGATGACTTTTGTATCATAATATATAGTTTGCTGAGATTTATGTATAGGATGTAATATCAGTAGGTTGACATACAGTAAGCTCGCTTGACATTAGTCAGTATACTTAGCTTCAATACGCTGATGATAGATATATTCATTTAGATTATTATTTGTAGATTGGCACATGTGACCGTAGTATACGGAAAGTCGGAAGGTCAACTGAGATTCGGTAAACCAATGTCCTACCAGTGTGGTGAACTCCTGGGTAGGCGGAGCCGTCGTCAATCAACTGGACAACTAGGACTTCAGTCATTCGACCAATTAATATGGTCGTCATACCTAGATCCGTGGGTCCCAACTTAACGGATTTCCAACAAAACGGCGCACCTTGCACCATGGTCAACCAGGTGGTCACTATGTACATAGCAGGTTGGGATCTTGTGGTCCCTCATTCTGGAGTAGGCTTTACAATCAGATTTCTACTTGGAAGTCATGTGTGCACTTTTGGGTTCGTTCTAATGACCAGCCTTCACGGAAATTGACATGGCTGCTTCGTCTGCGCTCCAAATGGAGCAAACTAGAATGATTCGGAAAGGTCTCGTCAAGATGCATCCTTTGCTGTTAAGTTTGCTTAATTTGGAGTAGTATTGACAAAGTTATGACCTCTGGCATTTTGGGGTCACACAGCGGACAGATTCCATGGTTTTGCACCTAATGCACCGTTTCTGCTTTTCAAGAGGATCTTTCCTCGGTATTCAAGGAATATTTAATTGAAGTGGAAAGAAAATCTGTATACTTGTGCGAATTGACGAATACTTGAAATAGCGGAAATGAAAACTAACGTAGAATGTGTGCTTGTGAGAGTTGCACTCACAATGACTCTTGCGAGTATTTTTACTTGCAAATTGTGAGGCACTGGAGTGCTTCGAGTCACCAGCTAGGGCACTGGTTTGTGTTCAATGAAAACGGTCGAAGGGATACGACCCATTCGGCCGAATGGTCGAAACGCACCGTTTGGCGGTTTGGAGACTTTTCGACGGTTTCCGAAAAACGTTTCACGCCAAACGGGCGTTTTCACGTTCGCGCGACTTTTGAAAAGTCGCGACTGTTCGCGGAGTTGCGTACACATGCTTTTGTCATGAATCAGGAGTTATAAATACCTACTTCGCCAATCGGTTAGGTGTGAACGTTTCAAACGACGAGTTGCGAGTTCGAATCCGCTCGAATGCAAAGTCGCTTTGCATATTATGTGTCGTTTGACTTTTACGACTGTTTCTTCGTATTAACCACTGGTTGTACATGTGAAATCTATGACTGTGCATTATCCAAAATAATGACAATCATATCAACTTATTGAATCCGACATTTATTAAGTTATCATCTCATAATTAACCAAAGTAACTTTATGAATAATTATGTCGTACTTTTGCGAAGTAGTCGAGTTACGTTACGACGCTTTTTGCCATAGTATCTCGGTCGTCTCGCCAATCGGCCAGGAATTAATCGGCACACGCGAGTGGCGAATATTTGAATAAGATGCAATTATTTATCAAATAATATGATAAATAGTATAACGTACTTCAGGTAATTGGGAAAACGTCCCAAATACGCCTAAAATAGCTCGGATCGTTACACTCCTCATCCCTAAAAGAACTTAACGTCCTCGTTAAGCGTACCTCTGTGAAGTCTGAATGTGTCAATACTAGCCTTGACTAGCGGAAAACATTGGTGAGGGATTGGACTATGCATCATCACACTGACGAAAAAGAGCGGTTATTTGGCCGCGTCTCTTTTGCGTTTGTTCCTTGGCTTACGAATTGGCCCGGGTAGCACACTGCCCATGGGACAAAGCTGTTGAGCGGCAGCCCATCGTAACCAATATTGTTGAACCAGGTCCTTACAGTTAAGTAGGATTTCGTCCTGAGGTTCGTACGAGTTCCAACTGGAATCGTAATCAAGCCGCTTTATCAAAAGCTCCACGCGCGGAGGCTTATGACGAGTGTAGCGGTGTCCTAAGACCTCCTCTACATCCCAGGTCTTATCATCATCGGCGAGTTCCAGTTCCGGTGCTTGCGGCTGATAGCGGCCATCGGACCTAAACGCTTAAGTAATTTGACATGGAACACAGGATGCGTTTGCCCTATGGATTTAGGCAAATCCAGTTGGTATGCAACAGGTCCAACCTTTGCAATAACGATAAAAAGGCCTACCCAACGAGGCAGAAGCTTGCGCGTTCCTGGGTGCTTGAGTTGTAGGTTTTCAGTTTGCAAAAGTACTTTATTGCCGACTTGAAAACTTAACTCCGTCTTGTGCGTGTCAGCAAACGTTTTCTGTCGGTTTCGAGCAGCGGCCAAGGCCAACTTCGCGGTTTTGTGCACCTCTTGAAGAGAATGGACAAATAGGCGTGCACTTGGTACTCTCATGGTTGACATCCCCATCTGACCAAAAACCGCGCGTGTCAGGGGAGTGTGCGGATGTCGTCCATAATTAAGGAAAAATGGAGTTTCCTTAACACTTTCCTGACAAGCATTATTAACTGCGAACTTTGCAACTGAAAGGAGGGTGTCTCAGTTGTCTTGGTGAGGATTCACATAATGCCTAAGGAACTGTTGCACAACACGGTTCAGTCGTTCTGTCTGACCATCGGTCTGAGGATGGAAGCTAGTTGACATCTTAAGGTTTGTGCCAAAATGCGAGCAAACTTCCTGCCAGAAGTGGCTCGTAAATCGACTATCACGATCGCTTATGATCTCTTTAGGCATACCATGTAACTTGAACACGTGATCCACGAAGAGACGCGCGACCTCGACTGCATCAAGTGATGGTTTAGTGGCCACAAAGTGTACCATCTTGGTGAAACGATCCACGATCGTTAGCACCCCATTGTGTCCTCTATCGGTGGTAGGCACTTCAACGACAAAGTCGAGGCTTATGCTTTCCCAAGGAGCACATGCAAGTTCCAATGGTTGCAACTTCCCAGCTAACAACGTATTGCTCGGCTTATTCCTCTGATATGTTGCGCAGTTGACGATGTACTCAGCAACATCAACCTTGAGGGACGGCCAAATGTACCCTCGGCGCAAAGCGTGTGTGGTTTTGGTATTTCCACGGTGACCAGAGTAAGGAGAGTCATGGGCTTCTCGTAGTAGCTCATGTCTTACTCGGCCTTCTGGGACAGCAATGCGCCCATTGTGCCACCAAAAACCGTCCTCAAACAAATAGTCTGAGTGTTCTTTCCTTTTATCCATACTGTCCATCGTCACGGCTACACCGCTCAAGTCAGTACCCTGGAGATCTAGGAAAACGGATCTTTGAGATGGCCCTCATGAAATAGTTGATGCGGATCTAGTACTTCAGAGGTTTGCATGCTACCCAAATGGGGTTGGCCCGCGTCACCAGGCCGTGTGACGCCAGTCGTCTGGGGGGGTACAGCAAAATCAAGGGTGGCCGCCCTTGAAAGCTGACCGTTTTGTCCTTGCAAACTAGCAACAGTCCCCAACATCAAGTGGTGAAGGAAAATTTGACTTAGAGGGTCCGCAACATTATTGCAACCAGGACGATACGCCCAGTTAAAGTGGAATCGTTGCAAGAACTCAGACCATCTCGTCTGGCGCCTCGATAGCGTTGGCTGTATTTGAAAGAAGGTATTTGGGCAGTGATCCGTAACCACTGTCAAACCCTTGCAGCCTTCCAAACAACATCGCCAAGTCTTTAAAGCGTATACGACAACCCAGAGCTCCTGCTCTGTCATGGAGTAATTTTGTTCGGCAGGTGTCAGCTTTCGACTCTCAAAGCTGAGAGCCTTGCTTGCCTGCAGCAGAACAGCCCCTATTCCAACCCCAGACGCATTGGCGACTACCTCGTAAGGCAAGTCGGGATCGGCTAATGAAAGAAGTGGCGCATTGTGAGTGCATACTTAATGCGCTCAAACGCAATCTGCGTATTCTCATTCCAAATGAACGTCTTATCTTTCCTGGTCAGAGCAGTGAGTGGCGCGGCCATCACTGAACAACCTTGCATAAACCTACAAAAGTAGTTAGCAAATCCAAGGAATAAATGTACAGTATGCACATCTTTCGGGACAGGCCAATCTGCGACACACGCAATCTTGGCTGGGTGAGGGCGCACCCCTTTCGAACCCACTATATGTCCGAGGTACAACAGTTCATCCTTCAGGAAGGAACATTTCTTGAGCTTAGCATACAGCTGTTGCTCACGAAGGATTTGCAACACCAATTCAAGGTGCTTGTAATGCTTGTCCTTGCTCTTTGAATAGATTAGGATATTGTTGAGGTAAACCTGGACAAATTTCCCCAAGTACGGTCGAAACAAATCGTTCATCGTGCTTTGGAATGTCGCGGGTGCATTTGTAAGTGCAAAACTTAGGACTTTGTATTGGAAATGTCCAATAAGCGTCCGAAATGCTGTCTTGGGTACATCCTCTGGTGTGATTCGCATCTAATGATAGCCTTGGGCCAAATCAAGCGAGGAGAACACGCATGCCCCCTTCAGCGAATCAAACAAGTCAGCAATGCGAGGTAACGAATAGTGGGTTCTTGATCGTTATGTTGTTCAAAGCACGATAATCAATGCACATCCTGAGCGTCCCATCTTTCTTATGAACAAATAGGATGGGGGCCCCAAATGGAGAAGAGCTCGGCTCAATCCATCCTTTCTCAAGCAAATTGCTAATTTGGTCCTTCATTTCATTCATCTCCAACGGGGTGAGGCAATAAATCGATCTCCAAGTCGGTTGAGAATTGGGAATGAGAGGAATCGTATGTCTAATACCCCTATCAGGCGGAAGCCCGGCTGGTATTTTACTTGGAAACACTGATTTATACTTTTGCAAACGAGCATAAAGTTCAGCTGTGAGTGTCTTGTCATGACCAATCACGTCTAACACGGGCTCTTCCGTAAAGAGCTTAGTGGAAGTGACTGGGGAATTAAGTTGCAGTAATCCAAAGAAATACCTCGTTTTGCCAAACGTCTAGCTTGCTTGATGGACAATAGAAGAGTCTTCAAAGGACTTTCTATGGCCATATCGGGCTTAAGAGACTGGAGAGTAATCTTCCTTGTCCCTTTGCCAACAATGCATGTCTTTTGACGGAAGTCAAGCAATGCACTTGTCTGCGTAAGCCAAGTCGTACCAAAAATTGCATCAATACCAGCGGGCAATTTAGTGACGTAGAATTGTTCGTGGCCGATGTATGATTACACTTTGAGTTGCAACTTTATCCTTCCAATAATACAAGCTAACGAGCCATCGCCAAGGAGAAGTTCCTCGTCCTTGAGTGGTGGAATCAACTTCATCCCTTGTGCAAAACGTGCACTAATGAAGCTCACCGATGCGCCTGAATCAATGATTGTAAAGCATGACTAGCCTGAAACTGTCGCGTCAAACGTCAAACTTAACCCCAAAGAAGCTTTATGCATCACTAGCATTGTCCTCGCCTTGAGAGGAATGTGAGAAATTTGGAGGTCCTTTACCAAAATCCCATTTTGCATTGCCAATCCAGCCCGAAAATGAGTGATTGACTCACCATACGGGTGTCGTGTTGCGAATGCAGCAATATAAATTGGTGCAAGGCATTTGTGCATTTTCCTTAAACGAGCCAGTGTGCGTAACACTTGTCAAGGTAGGATCATGCGGCTGAAAGTGCAAGAACATGGAATCATGGATGCACTCAAGTTCCAAGAACTCAGCCAAGGTCAACAATTGCATACAAATATATTCGTTTCGAAGTATGTTATTATCGGGTATGCCAGAGAACTCAGCAAAGCTCAACACTTGCATACAAGTATATTCGTTTCGAAGTATGTTTATATCGGGTATGCCAGAGTGAATAAGAACCTTTGGTGCATGCGCACAAACACCTAGAATTTCCTGCTCACTAAGTTGTGTTGTTAATAGCTCAGAAGGAGGCCTTGCAGCTATCTCATGAGCTACTCTTTTAAAGGCCCCTTTTCTTTTCCCTTGGGATTGTTCCTCAAATCCTTCTTATTAGGACAGGCCGAGATCGTATGCCCATGTTTCCCACAGCTAAAACACAACCCCGCTGTCATCATGCGATTGCGAGCCTCTGTGTCATCTATCTTGCCTATCTTGGGAGGGGGACCTTTGGATCCAAGGCCATTGCCCGCACCATTAGGATAGGTCCTCTTTGGAGCGGAATTGCTAGTACTAGGAAACGAAGGTGGAGGACGTGACGGGCGGGTCGCCTTTGTCAGCGTAGTGATCGTCTCCTCTTGAGCTAACGTCTCAGTAAAACGAATGAGATCGGCGATGGCTGTCCATTCCGAACCTGTGATTGGGTTTGCGTTGAGACAATTAGCGTACGCTGGCTGGAGTCCCAAGCAAGAAAGGTGAATCTGCTTCCCAGTGTCGACTGGAACATCTACAATCTGGGCGACTAAAATACGAAACTTGTTGACGTACGTCTCAATAATGCCTGTCTGTTTGAGTTGAAGCAACTTATCGCGGGCTAACTTCGATGAGTTGTGACGCCCAAAGGAATTGCGTAACTCTGTACTAAACTCCTCGAATGTCATGGGCTCCCTTTTAGCCCCATGCCATAACTGTGATGCGTCCCCCTTAAGAAAAGTGGAAGCCATCATGGCTTGGTCTGCAGGAGCGACAGTAGGTTCAAAGCAGAACTGGGATGGGTGATTGTCCAGAAGGCAAAATTGCCCCAATCAGATTTCTACGATAAGCGACCGTAGCCCATGGCAGTACTGGGATGGGTGACCCTCCTAGTACAAAAAAGACCCCAAAATATATTTCCCAAATATATTCCAACCACTAAAAAAAAAAAATTCCTTGGAGAAACCGAGATCGGCTCCGATACCAATGTAACGTTTTTGCTTTTCAAGAGGATCTTTCCTCGGTATTCAAGGAATATTCAATTGAAACGGAAAGAAAATCTGTACACTTGTGCAAATTGACGAATACTTGAAATAGCGGAAATGAAAACTAACGTAGAATGTGTGCTTGTGAGAGTTGCAATCACAATGACTCTTGCGAGTATTTATACTTGCAAATCGTAAGGCATTGGAGTGCTTCGAGTCACCACCTAGGGCACTGGTTCATGTTCAACAAAAACGGTCGAAGGGGTACGATCCATTCGGCCGAATGGTCGAAACGCACCGTTAGGCGGCTTGGAGACTTTTCGACGGTTTCCGAAAAACTGTTTCGCGCCAAACGGGCATTTTCGCGTTCGCGCGACTTTTGAAAAGTCGCTACTGTTTGCAGAGTCGCGTACACATTCTTTCGTCATGAACAGGGAGTTATAAATAACTACTTCGCCAATTGGTTAGGTGTGAACGTTTCAGACGCCGAGTCGCGGGTTCGAATCCGCTCGGATGCAAAGTCGCTTTGCATATTATGTGTCGTTTGACTTTTACGACTGTTTCTTCGTATTAACGACTGGTCGTAAATGCGAAGTCTACGACTGTGCATTATCCAAAATAATGACAATCATATCAACTTAACACTTGGTCTCCCAAGGAAAAGACCATATATGGTCCAATAATGCACACCCTAAGTCACACTATATTGAAATAACCACTGAAGCTATGACTATGTGTGATAGACCATTAGAGAGCTTACATCACAAGGTATTGCACTGACCATATGGCCCGCAATTTTCGGAAAGGTAAGGTGTACTTTCCGTACAAAGTGTGTACGATAATAAGAAACGAGCAAATAGGGCCAACTTTGACTTCACACACTATGAGTTTGGATTTGAACCAGTAGTTATTGATTTAATCTGGAGTAGGCATGTGTCTTACCTATCATATGAAACAGATTTCACTTTATTCTAATCAGTAGCTTTGTGCAGGCACACTCTGTACTTAGTGGACCATATGGGGTCCGGGTATTTTTCGTACTTTTTAGTGCCCCATGCAACAAAGCATCACAGTTAATAATTCACAATTTATTATTTACACATGCAAATAGTAATCTGTGAAGTGGAGCTTAAAAGCAAGGTCGTACTTCACTTACAAAATATATACAAAATAATGAGTTAAAATGTTTATAAATGAATTATTAATTGCAAAATATTGCAGAATCGACAGCTTTCCACACACGAAGCTGAACTGTTTATGGAGCACAATGTCTTTCACATATGTTTTTGTTGCAGTTCCTCTGCTCTACAGTCCTACTTGTTAGTGCTACTTAGCCTGTAGGGGCCACTATCTACATGTGCTATGTGCCTGTTGGTATGGTACTCCTCAAAGCAAGGCGCGGAGCAAAGCGCTACTCCACACGTCGCGCACCAATAGTTAGGCCTCACCTTACTCTTCTCATGGCCTAGGTCATACAGCTTGCTCCTGCACACTACACACCTTGGTCTAGAGCCTCCTGGAACGTGCTCAGGGAAGTGTCTCCCTAGGAACCTGTCCATTCCAGCCCACCCCGCCCTCCAGCGAAAGCGCCTCCCCTCATGTGGTTCATGAAAGTCTGTCATCTCCGCGACAACATCTAACATGAAGGAATACCTATCACTCTCAGGATGGGCCAGGTTGTACAGGATGTAGGCATTGGCCAGGGCAGCATCAAACAGACCCCAATATAGTTTATGCCACCACTTGAAGCTGACGGCAGCACTCTCAACAGAATAGTTATCTCTCAGACAGAGTTTGTCGAATTGATCGACAGCATCTTTGTGTTTGTTACAGGGCACCACAATGTCTGGAGCACTTATGGTCTTCAAACTCCCATCACTCTGCCTCCTCTCAACTTCATTCACCTTAAGACCAGCAGCTGTGGACAGAAAGTGCACTAGCATCTTGTCTTGCCAGACCATTGCAATCTGCCCCGAGTAATCACACACAAGAGCCATGTAGTCTATAGGAACAGTAAGCAGCACCTGCTTACCCTTTCCGGTGTCAGGTTTGCCCTTCTTCCTCATAGTATCCTCGTTCTCTTCTTCTTCCTCCTCCTCCTCCTCCTCCTCATCAGCATCATTAGATCTTGGCTGGGAGTCATCGTTCGGGTCTTGGGAGGAAGAAATCAGACCTTAACTGCCAGCCTCCCTAGAATTTGCAAGTAAAGAGGCCCCTGAGGCAACCGAGCCAAAACGAACTACATGCGGCTTGGAATAAAACCAGGATTCTTCAGGCACAGTAGATAGGTACTGCATGACCTGCCATGCCTCCCATTGCTTCTTTTCTTTGTCACACAACACTTCCATGAGCCATGAGTTTTCCTTTTTAGTCCTCACAACCTCTTTTCTCACAATTCCGACTAAGAAAAACTCTATGTAATACTGTCCAAATGTCTTTTTCGTCCATGCATCTCCCCAGAAGATGGCAGGGATGAGTAATTTACCACCCATAACAATTTCTGGCGCATTTGAAGAAGAAGCCATGGCTCTAAGAGCTTTTTAGTGATGTCGGGTATGATACACTTTTCGTTGTGAACCTGAACTTTGAACCTCACTCTTTTGACTCTAACTTTGTCGTTAATGATCGGAAGACCATTTTGCATTTTTTCGCCTAAGATTCAAGTCTGTATGGTTCGTTTGAGCCATAGATTGTACCATTTGGTCAACTGTAGCACTCTGGAGGTCAGCGCTGAAAAATGGGGGTTAGCTAGACCATATATGGTCCGAGGACCATATATGGTCCGATGGGATACCTAGTGTTAATCAGTCCGAGATTTATTAAGTTATCAGCTCATAATTAACCAAAGTAACTTTATGAATAATTATGCCGTACTTTTGCGAAGTAGTCAAGTTACGTTACGACGCCTCTTGCAATAGTATCTCGGTCGTTTCGCTAGTCGACCATGAATTAATCGGCACACGCGTGTGGCGAATTATTGAATATGATGCAATCATTTGTCAAATAATCTGATAAATAGTATAACGTACTTTACGTAATTGGGAAAACGTCCCAAATACGCCTAAAATAGCTCGGATCGATACAAATGACGACATTCAAAGTACATTACTAATGACGTCCTATCATCCACGGAGTACCACTGAAGTCGAAGCTAGCCCACTGTCGATGCCTACATCACCGCCCAAAGATGCCGAACAGTAGTGTAATGCACCTTCGCAGGCCACCTTCCCTCCATGAGCCAAATTTGCAAATTTGACGCCAATTTTTTAGGATGACTTCCCTCCTATCTCACTCCATTTTGTACCCATAGAGTGCAACATGATGGGCTCTTTTACTTTCAGATCCGTTTCTCTCCCCATTTTAAAAGCGCACCACCGCTTTCAATTACCGAGCTACTACAGACACGCCCACATTGTGTCACAATATAGCACTAGCACCAGACAGGGAAATCTTTGCTATGGTGGATGAGCACATGTCAGAGGACTCTACTTTCGCAGAATGTCTCTGTTCCAAATGTTTAGGTGAGAACGCGCTTGTTTTTTTCTTGTTGTGCGAGATATTCAGTGCGATGAGCACGAGGTCAGCGGTTCATATTTCAACACTCTGCACAATTTAAAAAGAGGTCCTGGACTGCATCCACATTTTTGTTTGGCATATATTATGAACACACCCGTGGAGGTACAAGATTGCGGCCACAAGTTCTGCAAAAGGTGTATTGAGACAGCACTTGAAAAAGGGTAAGTCCTGGTCTTAATAGTTATTTTCCCTCAATGATTGGTGCTGCAATTTATGGATGGCACTCCAATGTGTAGCTGAATATTATGTGCAGCCCACTGTCATCTGCAGGATTCTCCACACACCTGTGAGCCACATAATGTTGCCGTTTTTGCTCGTGCACCGATTTCCTTCCAGTAGGGGCAAGTGTCCCCTTTGTAGGAAGCCTGCCACCCGACGGGAATGCCGACGGTTGGATGCTCGTTTGTGTGCACTGATGCACAAACTTTGTTCCACTACCAACGGTTGTACACTTGTCAACAGTTTAAAATCGTTAGAAACAAGTGACTGCGTGGGTGGCGACTATGCCGACGATGACACAAAGTGAGTTACTTAAACCTTGTTCGAATTGATGAGATGCCTGCAGACTGGAACAGCGCTGCTGTGCTGCACTGCTGCTATGCTTCTTTCACACACAAATTGTTGGCCAAATAGAGAGGGAGAGAGAGAGAGAGAGAGGGCGATGCAAACTGTCATTTGGAGTTCTTTTCACAGATTGAGCAAGATACTGCACTACAGCTCATTACACCATTTTCTTACATGTGACTGTCTCCAATGGCAGGCCGCCTCTTGACGAGGTTGTCTACTATTCAATGAGCGGTAGCTTCATCTGCGTTCCTGCTGTCTTCTTTGGAAAAGCGTGGGCAAAGAAAGAGGTGGGCATACATCATGCTGACGTCTTCTTCAATGGCTAGTGCATAGAGGTACAAAAAGGAATATTTGCAGCTTTATTCTGTGATGACGACGAACCGTTTTGGGTCTCAGAAAAGAACATGAAAGATTATCACATTAAGGAGGATGAGGCTAAGTACAGCACGGCTAGCACCGCAGCTCTTTCCAAAAAGTGAAGAACCTTTGTGATCAACAACCCCAGCCTGTCGTTGGAAGCAAACATTGCAAAGACCAGGAGGCGAGATTGCCTCCCTACTTGACTCCGTCCTGGGGGCTGTTTAGGATTAGTCCCATTTCGCGCGGTTGTCAATCTGATTCTTCATTCCAGCCGGCTGAATCCAACAATGCTGCTAGTTGTCATAGTTGAGGGTAGTTATGCAGGGGAAGGTCCTTGGAATACTACGATGGCTGTAACTAGAGTCCCTTGTATTGTATCGCCTACTCGTGTACAGGTGCCAGTGTGTTTGATAGGTATTCAGGATCATGTCTCTCCCCCCTGGGATTGAGCAGATTTAGAAAAGTTAATGATATCCCGCAGCAGAAGCCAGTTGCTTCTTAGTGGCCTCGTGGAAGTTGTATCACAAGAGCCCAGCACATATGAAATCACAGCTGCTTGTTCAATTGAGTTCCAGCACACCAACAAGCATTGAGTATGAGGTTGAGGTTCAGTACTTTCCGACAGGGTACTTTACCTCTGAGTTTGTGCAGTGAATCCAGCGCATGATCAAATCTGGCAGTATTCCAAATAATCGTCACTCAAATGATCACTAGTAGAAGCAAATCACCCACTAAGAAACGTCACAACATACTTTTTGCAAACTACAAAGTGCTATTTTAACTTCCTCCCACACACTGGATGCCGTCATCAAAGGAAACCTATCAATCACGTGTCCTTATAGAGCCTGGGATACTTGTTGCCCCTTTGCCAGTGAAGTCCGTGTTCACATGCTTTCGGTTACACTTGTGCTGATGCTCGCCATGTGCACTTTTCCCAGAAAGCCACGTGTTGAAGGCTGATGCCAGCGTGTCACCAGTAAGATGACCCGAGCTCTTCTTTACTGTACTCTCCTCCGCCACAAAGTGGCCGAAAGGCAGTGCGCACCTCAGGGCACCACAGCTGCCTCTCACGGGCTTTTAGCCTTCTAGTAGACAGCAGGTTCAGCGAGGCCCACCGTTTGTTTGTGAGGCCACTCTCGACTCGTGGCGGAGCGCAGGTTTCACTGCGTGTGGACAGCGCATCAATGGCCGCTTGGCAAAGGGACGCACGACACGTCGCCAGCAACGCGTGTCTCAGGGGCTGTGCCAGGCTTCCAATGCTTGCCCACACCTTGTCACACCGCGGCCGATTGAACCACCGCACGAGTTTGCACTTAGCGCACCTTTGTTCCTCGATCGACCTGTGCACGAGAGAACCGGGTATGGGAGCAACAGGAGGTGCTTCTACCAGCGCCGACACGTGGATCACCTGATGTATCCTAAAATCACCACTCTGCATTTGCCAGGCAGCCTTCGGCCAAGAGGCCACCTCGTGGTACGGCGGGTCCTTGCTAAAATCGTACTTGTCTTCGTAGGCCGAGATATTCTACTCTTGATGCATACCAAAAGGCCTACTGGAATGGCATTACTTAAGTGGTAAAGCTGACGCTTTGCGTGGGCCATACAATTCGTCCGGCCAACTGGGAATTCTTGCAGGATCTTTACGTCCTCCACGCCTAGCACCCGGAGGCGAGAGGTGCGGCCCACCTTCTCTGACGAGGAGGTTGGAGTTCACGCATGCGACTGTTGGACAGAGGTCGTATCCCTTGTAGGGCAATGCCTCATTCAATCCCGATACCCACACTCCCTCGTACTCTGCCACCAGGCTGTGATGGGCACAGATGCATATTTCTGTCTGTTTGCAAAACGCGCGAGGAGTCAATAGCAGGTCACGCGGATCTTCCCAGCGCTTGCCAAGAATGACGACTTGCTCCCTAGCTTGGGCTGTCCAAAGGACAGGCATTGCACGGTTCTGTAAGCCCAATTGTAACCTAAGGCGTGCAGATTGTGAGCGACATGGGATATATAGGTAGTCCTACTCTGTGTTTTTCTCGTGAGCAGCCCCGGGACGTTCTCCAAAACGACATTTAGGCACTCTTTGCTATTCTAAGAGACGCCACAGGTGTACAATGAGACTGGTTTGCTTCAACGACGCAACCTCCCCGCCTGTGTTACCTCTCGTCGACACATCCTGGCAGGGAAAGCCCGCCAGGACAAGGTCGATGCCTGGGGAAAGACTGCCCATGCTCACTACGTCCGAATGGACTTGAACACCAGGAAAGTGCTCCTTGAGGAGGGCTTAACAGTGGGGATAACTTTTAACAAAGACACATATTTTGTGCCCCAGGATGTGGAATGGCAACTCGAAACCACCTATACCAACAAATAGATTGCACACTTTCAGGGGTACTCTTCTTTGTCGTCTCTCTTCAGGTGAAACCATTTGCCCGTCAGAGTACATGCATGGCAGCCAAGATTTTACCAAGAGCCCAAGCTTAGCTTAGTGTAGTGGACTATTGTGCTGAAATCTGGTGGGAAGTCATAAACACCACACGCAACAAAATGAAGATGTAGGAAGCTGGGCAGTTTACAGCACCTAATAACCTCTATTGTAATGGATCAATATATTGGTTGATATGATATTTATTTAAATATAACAGTTACATAAGTTCAGCCTGCTGAACTCTAGTTAATAATCAGTATGCTGGACTTTATATTTAATATCAGTTTAATGACTCAGCCGGAAGCAGCAGGCTGAAGTCAGCTTAAGTCAGCTTGCTGACACATTCTTTAACAGCCAGCTGACTTCCGTACTCGGTAGCCGCGAGCTGCCTCGATATGCATCTAAGTGTGGTATGCTAGATGAATGGACATATGACATCCCTATGATGGATGGCGATTCGGGATGATGGGAGATGGCGGTGGATTTGGTTAACCGAGGTCCTACCAACGTGGTTAACTCCCGGGTAGGCGGTGCCATCGCACTGGCCGTTGACCAGTAAACTCATTCCATGTACATATGCTAGGCATTGCTCTCGAGTTCGGCGTTCGGAAACGAGGCCAACTCTCTTGTACAGCTTACTGAGAGGGATCTGAATCCAAGGCGAGAAGCCATTGATACGCACTGTCTTCTAACCTTGCTTATGTATGAGTTTACTGATTGCATTATTGATGCTAGTTTACTCGCATTTGACTTACGAGTGTTGTTCACTGCTAGTGTGTTGTCCTTTTGCCGTTTAATCAATCAACGGATAATCCATAAAGATTACTTGCTGATATAAAGATCTTCATTAATTGTTAATCGCCTATTTGGTAAGTCGATTCATTTCAGTGGTATTGGAGCAGTCATCACAGTCTTCTTTATATGGTGAGGACAAGGTCTCAAAATAGCAACTCCCAAGACATGGAGAACCAGGATAACGAGAATGTCAAATACCAGGCGGAAAGCCATGTAGCGGGAACCCGTACCTATTCTGAAGCAGTGGCAGATACTGCAGCTAGAGAGGCTGTAGATGAGGCAGCTGCTATTGCCGCAGTCGCAGCACAGCAAGCTGAGGAGGAGAGAGCCAGATTAGAAGCTGAACAATTAGCAAAGGCCGCTGAAGATACAGAAAGGAGGGAAGGACAGCCAGCTGACGAGCGCACTGTTGAAGAACTTATGGCAGCAAGGGCCAATGTTCTGAACCCACCTCCTGCTGTACAACTCAATGTACCCCTAGGTCAAATACGTGACCGGCTGAATGCGGCAGGAATTGCTGCTGCAGGAGCGAGAGGGACTGTTGAGGACACGACTCAGCGAGAAGATGCCAATGCTGTTGCATTTGCTAGACTGCCACCCCAGAGTGTAGACTTGGGAGCATTATTCGTTCAAATGCAGTCGCAAATGGCGACCATGTATCAATCCCAACTGGAGGACAAAAGAATCATAATGTCTCTACTGCGGGACGGAGACCAACTGGGGTCTCAAACCACTGGTGGTGGTGGCAGAGGGCCTAGTAAGCCCAAGCCGAAACCTCCCCAGGACCATGATCCTAAGGGAAACAGAAAATATTACCTGATCAAGTTTCTCGCGGATGTTGAGCAGCGGCTGGAGAACTACCCACAACTGCAAGATTACAAGAAGGTCAGGCACACCGGTGCGCTACTGAAAGGCAGTGCCGCAGACAGGTGGCTTTACTGGAAAGGAGAGCGTAAGGCTCGGCAACTCGGTGACCGTACGTGGGTAGAGTTTGTCGAGAAGTTGCATGAGAAGTTTGATGTCATCAACCAGCAGGAGAAAGCTATCTATGCGATGATCTCCCTGACACTGAAGCAGACCACTTCAGTTGCTGAGTTTGCTCAAAAGTTCCAGGAGAACATGATGAAGCAGCCAGACTTGCCAGAACGGTATAGGATAGCATACTTCAAGTATGGCTTGAAATCCGAAGTCTCTGGTCATTTCGCTGAGAAGAAGTATGAGAAACTGGCTAATCCAGGATGCTGATGCTTGGGATCAGCAGCAGTTCAATCACAAGCGCCACAGTAATGCTTTGGTGTCTACGGTTGTCAAAAAGCCCCACGGTTTCTAGAATGCAATTGAAGGAGACCAGGCTAAGGATGATCAGGGTGATGGATATGAGTATGAGTATAATGCCATACAGTCTAGAGGTAGAGGTGGAGGTGTTCTTAAGGCGGAAGGGGAAGAGGTGGTGGTAAGACTAAGCCGAGACCAGCCTCAACAAAATCGATTTGCTTCCGTTGCCAGCAGCCAGGTCACTTCCGAGAGCAGTGTCCAGACAAGCAACTCCCAAAAGTCAAGAGAAAAGACCAGCCTTTAAAAGACAGCAACAGTCAGTAATCCAGTCTACTGACTGTGAGGATGCTAGAGATAGTGAGTCGTCACTAGCTGCCCTCGTAGCAGGTATTATGGGTCCTGCTGAACTGGTCACTATGTATGCCTGACAACAAGATAAAGGAGACCATCAGCAATATAGACAGCCAAAGAGTGCACGCTCTGGATGCTCTTGTTCCACCTGATGTCCAACATTTCTTTGCTACGTCAGGAGAACAATGCGAAAGTAAGGAAATGACAGTCCCCCCTATCCTACTGCATTGTATGATTGCAGGTAGGAAGGTGAGAGCATTTGTTGACGGAGGGGCGTCACATACTTTTATCCATAAGGACTTAGTTAAGCGGCAAAGGCAGCCTACTGTCACCCAAGGGAATAGAAAAATATTCCTTGGAGATGCCTCAAGTATCCCGGGAGAAGTTATAACCAAGCCTATTGAGGTCCAGTTAGGTTCTGGCATTGCAGTTCTAACTGAAACGCTTACATTTGAGGTACTCAACACTGGCTTTGATGATCTCGTGCTAGGCAGGTCCTGGCTTAATAAAAATGGAGCTTAAGTGTGTTGGAGCAGAGGTACAGTTAAAGTGAGAGGAGCCTGTGAAGGGCAGACTGACTTGGCACCCACCAGTGCTCTTCCTCTTGTCCTGTGTGGATGGCAAATGAAGGAAAAGAAGAGGCTTCCAGAAGGATGCAAGTTGCTGAATGCAATGGAGTTCGTCAAAAGCTGGAACTAGAAGTGTAGTGATTTGAGTTATTATACATTGGTTTGCATATATTTTAATGTTTTCAAATATTTTTGAAGTAGTATGGTGTGGAGTCAAGTGTGAATAGGTACTCTAGTAACTTGGTTCATGTCCTTTGAACCTTCCAAGGCATTTTCGAAGTTAGAGGAAAGACCTAGAAGAACTCCGTGTGGCAAAAGTCGAATGTGCCATTTTTAGGTCAAAAGGACATGTGTACATTATTCTAGAAAGAGGTGGCAAGTTTTGGGATGTGTTGGGTGCCAACACATCAACATACACCTTCCTAGAAATTACTTATGTAGCAAGTATATAAACAAGAGCTAGAACATAGAAAGA